>JAODJW010000117.1:23080249-23100095 GCA_026777045.1 Hyperopisus bebe | reverse complement strand
GGAGGCTAAACAGTGTTTCACCTCTAAGGGTGACATGACTTTGGTAAGGAAATGCCAGAGCGCGACCTGCAATCGTGATCAAGCTCTGATAGGGAGACGCCGGGGTGTGACCTGCAATCCGATTGACTCTGGTAAGGAAATGCTAGCGCGTGACCTACAATCCAATTGGCACCAGGGTTTATTAGGCCTCTGTGATTTTGCAGACTGGGTGCCAAGAGTCAGGTTTTACTAAAGATGTGCGTATATAATCACACTGAGGGTGTTTATCAATACCAAGAATGTACTGTATTCTTGGCAAGAACGTACTTGCTAACTTGCCACCCAAGAATAAATTTTGGATGTAATGAATCGTGGGACTGTTCTCGTTGGCGAGGATGCAACCACTGGATCTTTGATATTTGGGGTTGGGCAAGAATGACATCCGGGGATTTTTATTGTTCATCGTACCTACTTCTTTTCTTGAGCGTTGGAAGAAGAACACAAAAACGGCCAAGTACACGTATTGATAAACACCTGGAGTCAATCGGAGACACAGTGATGCGCCGGGAGTTGGGTGAGCATGTGTGATGCTAGTGTGAGCCCTCATCAGCCTGCAGGTGGCGCTATAGAATAAAGCCGACTGGCCCTAGTATCTGCTGGGGTTACTCCGATGGTCAGCTGGGACGGGATGGAGGGTGTGATGGAGGGGGAAACTTGTAGGAGGTTCCCACTTTGAGCAGTTCACACACACTGATCAAGCGCAGATTTACCAGGGCCGATTTACCTTCCGATCTAGAGCTCTTATCAGCGACCACCCTAACCTGTCTGTGACTGGAAAATCAGGGCTAAAACTTAGTAGTGTGAATTTATCATAAGACAGAGGTTTTTAACCTGGGGCCCATGGACCTCTCAAGGGGTCTGTCAGTGGGTCTTAGGGGGTCCATGATGGTCAGATTTAAAATGAACAATTGTGTTCACTGTATTTTATATAACCTTGTCTTGTTTTTGCCGCTATGTATATGAAACGTTTTGTATAAAGTATATTCATTGCATGCAAAATTGAGTTTATGTGCTTATGTGCATATTTTCGGGAGGGAGTCCATAGCTTTCACCATGTTCAAACAGCGGGCCATGACTCAAAAAAGGTTAAGAACCACTGGCATAAGGCATCCTGTTGTTCTTAAAGGGGCCCCGTCCCCATTTTCTCTTTTGTTTACATGACAGTTGAAACCCTCGAGTTTGTATCACGTGTGATTCTATGACAAAGTCACCTATCGACTGCTTTGTCCTCTGTCGAAACTGCAATCACGCTGTGCTTAATGTTTTATTAAAATTGTTTTAAACTAGCGCAAAGTGAGGCACAAACCAAGGTCTTTTCGGAATACGGTGTGTTCCAAAAAGCCAAAGCATGTGAACAGCAGTGCATTTGACGGCATGTTTGGGAGAACAGTGATATTCAGAAGGAAGCTATGGCTGGCTGAGAGTTTCTAAGTCTTTATTAATAGGACGAATAGCACTTAGGTGGGAAGCCGGTCTCTTTTTTTGGGCTGATTTACCAATACATGCCTCTTGATATTGCCAGGTTCTTGCATAAATCTGCGAGGCTGGCCGTTCCCACAAGCCTTTTACATCAACGTGCAGAAGCAGCATAATTGGGTTTTAAGCAAGTGGCAGCATTAAGGGTGATTAAACTGCGGGCCGAGCCGCTCTCGGAGCTTATCGATCCCAGGGCTCAGTTTCAGATGCAGAGCCCTCAGTGTAATGTGAGGCGGGGTGGGGGTGGCGGCTTACGCCAGAGAGGGCGAACTTGGCGCTGATGGCCTTCAGG
The DNA here is from genome assembly GCA_026777045.1 of Hyperopisus bebe. Lineage (NCBI taxonomy): Eukaryota > Metazoa > Chordata > Actinopteri > Osteoglossiformes > Mormyridae > Hyperopisus > Hyperopisus bebe. Next base: position 23,098,288 of record JAODJW010000117.1, on the reverse strand, counting down.
GGGGTGGGCTCTCTCAACGGGATGTTAGAGATCTGAGAGGAGCTGAAATCTCATTAAAAGTGGGATACTTCCACTGTCTTATGTATCTCTTAATTGCTCGAAATGACTCAGTCCTTTCATATTAGTGTCAATCTCTTTTTACCTCCTACTTACAATCAGCAGTTAGACAGAGTCATTCCGGGGGGCATAAAGCTAAATTCTCCTCAGGTCGTTTCCATCAAAACACAGCGAACCATGAAAAGTCCCTTAAATGTGATCACTGTTATTACTGAGTCATGGTATCATTTGGTCTGTAACAAAGATCCATCCACGCTCACCATAAATCAGTGATGACAGCCCGTGGGAGCCAAAATGCTCGCTTTCCTCAAGAGTTTCAGCATGTCGAATTGCAATTCTCCTTCAGATGAAAGACCTTCCCAGGAAGCACATTGTTTTTGTGACTTATGCTGCCGTGCATGTCCTGCATCAGATATCTATGGTGAAATGTTCACTGATTAAAGGTACAACAGCAGAGCCCCATGTGGGATGGTTTCTCCAGTGCTTTAACTGCTTTTCTACCTGCCCGCTCTGTGCTTCTTTCCCCTGTTCCCCCAGTAGTATTATGCTTCCTGTTCCATGGTGTCACCACATGGTTGCCTTTCACATGGTGACAGGCCGCTCCATCACCAGACGGGCAGTCACCTGGACTTGGGGAAAATGGATCATAATGCACTTCTGCTGTGATACCCTGAACAGGAAGTACCACAAGGAGTTTTGCATAGCCTGTCCAGAGGAAGAGCATGAATGGTGGGGGCGGGGGGAGCGTTTGTCTAGTATGGGGGGGCATCTGTATCTGGCCTTTGGTTGACTGATCAATTTAAACGGTCTCGTCTGTTTTTTAAAAAGCACGTGGATCTTAAAGTGCCGCCTAAGGAGCGTGTTAATTAAGTTGGACGGCTCCATTCCAGAGCAATTGGATCAGGAATCAGGTTCTCCTTTACCTCACTGTGTTCTGAGCGAAAGTTAATTCCCTTGAGGATTAATCCTGCAGACAATGAATAAATCTGCTGGGGGGGGGGCTGCTGCCGACAAGTCCCTCAGGTCAGAAAGCGATTCCACGCAGCACTAAGTAATTGCCATCTATTCACTGAAGGGAGGTGGAATTTAAGCATATGAGGCTTCCTGAGGTGTTAGCACCTCCTACAGGTTGGACAGGTGCCTGCAGTTTGACATAATGACATTGTATGCACTTTGTAGTGATTTTAACTGTGCATTTAAATGCACACATTGGAGGAGGTCTTGCTGTGTTTTTTAGTCATGAAACTCATTTTTAAGCTGATGAACACCTGTGTGGACAAATTCTTTTTTCCCTTAAGATTACATCATACTATGGAGCAGATGCATTTGATTAGTTAGTGTAAGGCTTTGAAAACCACAGTGGGCAGGATACACATGCTGTGAACCAGACTAGTTTCCCTGGATGCTGAATGGCAGCATATTATAGGTCTGCCCACTACAACTTTTGAATACTGATCTCACCAGCACTTTCTTAAGTTACACGTTAAGTCCAACTGCTGTTGGTTGCATTATTCAATGAAATAGGCTCATAACCAGTCAGCCGCTGGGACCAGGACTTGTCCACAGGGCTCAGGCCACAGTTCCACATTGGGTCTGGAATTTGGGGGAAAGTGAGCACAGGCTGTGTGCTTTAGTGCTTAGGAAAAACACTGCTGGGGGCCACTGGGATTCCTGCAGAATTCACCCCTATCCCACCCCTGCGAAAATTGCAATTTTTATTGTGCTGCAAATTGCAGCGGTTGTGCTATTGATTTATTAGTTTGCGAGGTTGGTTATTTATCGCAGTGCTGCAGCCTGAAGACGGGGGCAGGCAGCGTGCCAAGGGAGGGGTTTCTGCTGTGGGGGCTGGCTTCTCAGGACGGCTATCCCCGCCCCTGGCTGGTTTGGGTGAATTGTGTCCAAGGAGCTGGAGCCTTCTCTGGCACTGATTGGATTTTAAATGTGCGTTTTAGTTATTGTGATTTTGCATAATACCCCCCGCCCCCCCCAGAACAGACTCCCATGGCCATTTTGGTTCGCTGCCTGGTTCCCAGGGGGGCATAGTAGGGGGTCTGCAGATTCTGCTCAATGCTCCACCCTTGACTTAAACATCACGCACAGCCTCCTCTCATTTATCCTATCCATGCAGGAGCTTTAGGTGGATGGTGCTTTTCTGTGCTGTAATCGTCCTGGGACTGGGACCAGGGGTGGCTTTGCAGGTTGGGACCCTGTGTCAACTCTGGTTCAAATCCTGTGGCTGGCAGTGATGTTACCATTGGGCCCCCAGTTGCGCCAGGAACTGGGTGACCTTGCTTCCTCACTTAGTCAATGATTTATTAATAATGATCAGCAAGTGGTGGCCAACTCAAATCAAAATTTCATCCCGCTTTTGTATCCGCATCGCTAGCGCTGAGGGTGGTGTTTAATCTGGATGCCCGGCTACATTCAAAGAATCCCAGGATGCCATGCAGATCTTTCCCACTATTACCCACGTGCGTGGCCAGGGTGTCCCATGGAGTTACCTTCTAGAAGGCCTGCCCATCGTTACCTGGCTTCCTTTAGCCACATATATACAGTATACAGTGGTACCTCAGAACTCGAACTTAATCCATTCAGAACTCTGGTTTGAATCCTAAAAAGTTCGAGTTCTGATCGAATCTTCCCCATAAGACATAATGAAAAACCAATTAATTGGTTCCCGGCCCCAAAAAATTACACCTAAATGTTTTTTTTTAACATTTAAACACAGAATGAACAGGATAAAACAAGAAGAGCATATACTAAACACATCTAAGCACATTTATGGCTACCATTAAAAGATTAACCTGAAAAAAATTTTTTTTTTTTGCAAACACTGCGCCAACACTGCACGCCGTGCGGAACATTTCCTACTTAATGGCTTCCAAAACAAGAAAGAATGTACCCCAACACTACCCCAAGCCATGCCCCAACACTGCGCTAACACTAGACTATGCCATGCAGTCCATTGTTTATTTTTATTATTTCTCTGTATTTGTTAATTTGTTCGTAAATCGCAAACTTTTAGGTTGTAACATTTGTACAGTAAAAGTATTGCATAACTTTTTGGTGAGCAATGGCTACCAAAATGATATAAAGTACAGGGTATTACCTGATATTTTCAATAAAAAAGCACTATCACCAACGAACGGAGCTATCACAGTGAATGTGAGGCTGAGACTGAAGCTTTACCCTTTGTTTCTGCTGAGAGACGTGCCGCGTGACTCATTTCCCCGCGCGTACAAGTTATCTTAGGTCACGTTCACGGTTTGACTTCTGAGATTCAGATCGAGCTCTAGGTTGGTTCGAACTGGTTGGTTAGACTTTTAAGAAATTTGAGTTCTAATGAGTACTGAGGTACCACTGCGTGTGTGTGTGTGTGTGTGTGTGTGTGTATATAACACTAACACATTCAATATACATCAATTCCTGATGTTACACTAACATCATATTCAGCACTACTGTGGGGGTCATGTGATGTCCTGCCTCCTAGTGGAGGCACAAGTCAAGTCAAGTCAAGTGGCTTTTTATTGTCATTTCAACCATATACAGTAATATAGTACATAGTGAAATGAGACAGCGTTCCTCCAGGACCATGGTGCTACATATAACACTACATCGATACAGGATTACATAAAGTGTAAGTTTGCAAAAAGTGCGTACATTGCAAAAACAGTGCGACACAAGACAGTCCAATAGAATAAATAGAAGAGCTGACAGTAAGACATGTCTTAAGAGTAAGACAGGCTAAGTGTAAAGTGCAGCAGTGCAATAGGTTGTGCAAAACGTTATTGAGGTAGTGGACTGTGTAAAGGTGTGTGTGTGTATCAGTCCAGTCTCTGATTGTTCAGTTGGCTGACGGCTTGGGGGAAGAAGCTGTTGCACAGTCTGGCAGTACCACCTCCGCTCCTGAAGTTTGCATAATGTCATATGTCAGGGTCAGGTGTGGAGGTCATGTGATTTCCAGCCCCACAGTGGAGTCCTCCTGGTGGAGGTCGTCCTCTGTTCTGCAGCCAGATCGTCTTGGTCCCTTTGGCCGCTGGTTAATGGTACTTCCTGGTGAATCTCCCCATCTGCGTCACTCTGATGATTGTATCAGTATGGGGGGGGGTTTATGGGCTACTGAATGGCTTTTTTTGCACATTGTGTGTTGTTTATACAATATCTATCAACAGATATGTATAATGACATTTAGTTCCATACTACTTAAGTAAACAAACTTTGTGGTTTTCGTGGTTTTACTGAGAGATGTTCAAAATACCAAACAGCTTAGTGTCAGTGTTTATTTCTGCAGTGGGTGTGTTTAGTGTTATCTTAGCATGTGTCCTTAAAGTGCCCTCAGTGTTTTTTAAATGTTACTTATCTGTGCTTCAGCTCTGCAGGCAATTGGGAGAAGTCAAATGCCTTAAAAGTGGGACACTTGAGACTGACGCGGATAAACGATCTCGTTAGAGCCCAAATCTCTTTTCTTATAGATTGCATAGCTTTGTGGTCGTAAGTATTCAGTTTGCAAATGGGTTTTTTAAAGGTTCTGGTGCTGTTTGTTCCTGCTGGAGAAAACCAGACAAGTTAAAGGGCAGATATATTAGAGATTAACAGCATGATTCATCACATCTAGATGGAATCAGAATATTTTTTATCTGTACAATTCAGCACATTCATATTTGACTAAATCACTGTTGAGTCCTTCCCATATCAGATTTACATTTAACTAACCTGTTTTGGGCTTATGTTATCGTTTCATTCATTTTGGGCTTCACATCTGTCTGACGAGTTGCACATTCATACAGTTTCATATTCAGTTGGAGTCATTCAGGATAAATACTTTGTTCAAGGGTCCAAAAGCATAGGCTTTGTGCTGCATTTTGTGAAGTTTCACCTCTTGTAAATCCCCACGCTGCAGTCCTGCCTGCCTGACCTCAATCAGCCTGCTGCCTCTCCACCACTCCCCTCCGCATCTTTCCCTCTCTTTTCTACTCTGTCCTCAAAACTCCCCAGTTTACCAGCACTTAATTCTGTCCCAGGTCTCACTTTGCTGCAAATATAGAGGAATTCAAAAGCCAGCTCACCCTCAGTCTTGCCAAAACTCTACACCTTTACCCTTCATCCTCGAATCCTAGCATGAAGTCAGGGTCCGTTCAAAGCTAGGCCTTCCAAAGGAACAACCCTCCTGCTCTGTGACTTAGCCACCCCCCGGTAATTATTCTCACTGCTCGGTTCACAGGATGTGACATCATTGACCTCAAGATCCTTCAGACATTTGTGGATAAGCCTGGCGTCACGGGGCCAGGATTAACTTGCATCCTTTCGTCCTCTGAGGTGCAGCTAGGTGACCTTGCACGTCTCCCCCTCCTCACTGCAGACCTTGAGTTCCCCCAGGGCTCTTGTGAAGAGAGCTAATATGTCTGCCTGCATCCTCTCCGCATCCCCCCCAGCCTCGTTGGCCCCTCCCTCCTGACATTGCCTGCCCACCTGATCCAGACCATTAGTCCTGCACCCCCATCACCTAATGCGGTTTCTAGGATGTGTTGGGGAGTCGGTCAGACTCACCCAGAACCTCCTCTCTCTCTACCAGCTGCCACCTGAAGGCTAAATCAGATTTGAAAGCCTAGAAAAAAGCCACATAAAACCCAGGTGATTTTAACAAACTTTATATCCCACGAGGTCACAGCAATCCACCACTGTGACCTCTTACTCCCCATGTCTCAGGTAACAGAAATTACACTCTCTCTGTCTCACTCCTCAGCCTGTGGAATCGCCTCTTCTCCAAGAAATATCCCATAATATCTCGAAACTGAAGTTTAATGGGATATTTGGTTCAATTTCTGCTGCTCTACCAGTGTATGTTATTACTTAAAAGACACCCTTAAACCTTTTTAATGTAGTGCTGTATGAGAGCAGCCAGGCTCTGAAGCTGACCTTTACTTTAAAGCTGATCTTTACTTCGTTCTATTTGTGCCTAATGCCTGTATGTGTCGACCTGTAGGTGCTGTTTGATGAAAGCTCCTTCTGAGTGTGTGTAAGTGCACTTAGCTGATCGACTAGCACATGCCAGCTAGAGGGATGCATGTGGAAATGCTGTGCAGGCAGTGCTGAAGGGTCATTTCCTTTGAACAAGGGTCTGTCCACTAATCCACGCAACGTTAAACACGTTATGCTTATTCCTTGTTGATAAGCTGGACAGTGACTGGCGATATAGTCATGCTATTGCCATCTTGTGGCCAGACTTAAAATGTCATTCTTTTTCTTGAACTGTTCTATACCGGCATCAAATGCATCTGTTAATTGTATTAATTTCTGAGATCTGCTCCTTTTTGTGCAGTGTTTAGCATCAGGCTTGCGCCACCCCCAGTGGTGTACCTGCAGTTATCCCTAGCTCTGGCCCTCGTCATGTGATGCCCTTTCAGTGCCACCCTCTGGCCTGAGGCATTCTGGACCTCGGTCATCTCCACTTTAGCTCCCATGAGTCTCTGCTCACTGAGTCCTGTGTGGGTGGCGTGGGGGAGAGCTACCAGCACCCCTGTTTAAATCCCGTTTTAAATTGCTCAGTCAAATGCACATGCATATATGTGTAGATTTATGCATCCCTGGACTTTTGCAGCAGTTACTCCAATGAAATGGATGCAGTCCAGACAGTTAGTGGAATGTGATGGTGCCTCACAGAATCCATCCTGTAGGGCTGTGGTGACATTACTCAGATGTAATGTCTGTCTGACCAGCCACCATGTGGTAAGCAGGGATAAAAGAAGTGAGAGTTTCACCCCACACAAAAATGCTAGAATGAACTAATTAACAGCTTATTCAAAGTAAATTAGCCTCTCTGTGTACTGCCTTTGTTAAGGCTCCAGAGGCATTTCGGACAAGTCCGTGTCTGAGCCCACCAAGCCCTGAATGGTGGATTAATGTCCGGATAAGGGAGGGGTTGGGGGTGTCTTGTTACTCACTGCTGACCTCTACAGGATGCTGATCCCAAGTGCTTCATTCAAGGGACCATGTGTGGAGTCCAAAACTTGTTTTATGTGGACAAGAGGCGGAGAATATGTGACCATTATCATCCTCCAGTCTAGAGAGCACATGGGGTGTCGATGGGTCAGGACTTTTGAAGGTTAATGAGATTACGGGGTTGTTTCTGACAAGGGAGTTAGGTGACCTTAGTTACACGTATTGATTCCGATGTCCTGACCAGACTCAGAAGCACGGCAGATTGCACAAAAGAAAATAGTTAATGCGTCCTGAATACCATAATCCTGAAATCTATATAAAGGTCAGATCTCTAAATGTAAATTCCTCTGCTGCTATTTTCCGTTGGCTAAATCTGACCTCTGACCCAAGAGTATGTAAATCTCTCCACACTTAAGCAATGACCTTCACCTGGCTGTGTGGACTAGAAAAAAGATGATAGATGAATTTTGGAACGTAATCACTCCACTGTCCACATTGGGGTGGCGTGGTTCAGACCCCCTGTGGGCGGCTGCACAAGCCGCGCCAGATGAGTTTATTCCCGGAGCATAAATAGTAGCACTCCTTCCTCAAATGGGCTATTCACAGCTGCCCTCCTGTACCATTGCTCCTTCTTTATGAGCGATGGCTCAATTCCTGATGGCGGGGTGTGATCTCTCCGGCAACCTTTCGCACCAACCCTCACCGTACGTTACAGCAATATCAGCAACCCAATATAAAATTAGCCCTGACCTATCTACCGGAGTCTGGCCAACTTATCACAAAGTTCTCTGTTCAGTCACAGTCAATAGCTCTGCTCACCCACACAAGCATATCTGATGGTTAGGGAAACAAGGTGAATCTAGTCTGATGGAGGGGTCTGCTGTTGTACCTTTGAAGGGTTTCTTTGCCTGAATCGCTTTAGGGACTGTTCAAACAACAAAGTGTAAGACTGGAATAGCAGGCTGAAGTACTGATGCTTTTGTATGCCGTAATCTTGGTGACAAAATGAAGATGCCGTTGAAGGTCACTGTCACCTCTGCTCACAAGCGGCTGCTGACTTTTCAGGTCACTATCCTTGGGGTGTGTATTGATCTGGCGTCATTGGATTGCTGCCTAAGCGTGATTTATCTAAAACACATAATTAAGGGTCTTCAAGTCATGATGCGATGATCTCCAGGCGAGCAGCAAATCCCAGCAGAATTACTCCTGTCAGACAGAGCCATGTGGAAGATGAGCACTCCTAATTACACAGGTGAAAGTCTGGTCGAATGTGCATGGCCATGCTGCTTTGGTGATTGGACAACTCACCGAGCATGTGTAAATAAGGGACATACCGATTGGATGGCTCAACCTGACTAATTAAAGGAAGGAGGGAATAGAATGGGTGATTAAATCAGCTTTTAAAAATATGATAGGAGTGCAGAAATCACAAAAATGCAGTATGAGGGAATAAAACAGTCAAACAGATCTAAGGCTGGAAACCTGGGATATGTCCGAATAGTAGCCTTTGAGTGGTGTATGTAAACTGACCTTGACCAGCCGTGTGTGTCAAGTTTCTGGCCAGCTACCAAAGCAGGTGTATATGAACATATGCAGAAATAAAAACTCATTACAGTAAGTTACACACTTCCGACACACAGATGTCACACGTCAGGTAAATTTTGCCGCTCTTGCGCTTCGTGATGGGAGCTCCCTGATCTGCCTCTCCCCATGCGTAATGACACTGGTGTGTGACATCAGCACCCTTACGTTTGAGCAGCTGTGTCCACTACACTTGTTGAGGTCTGGGGTCTGTCCCAGGAAGCAGAGGCTGTACGGAGGGAGACATTCTCTACGGGTCGCCTGATTGTCAGAGGACTCAAATGTCAATTTAGTTTCTTTGTGAACTATGTGGGGGAGGGCATACTGAACCCTGCACATGCGTAACGTGTTTCATTCGAACTGGAGATTCTGCAGGTGGAGAGCCACTAACATATGACCTGGGGTTTGGGTCTGTCCATCCCAAACCCTGCATTCTGCCCTACGGAGCTGGAGATACACAGTATACATGTACTGTATACATTCACAGGAAATATACTGCAGGTCTCCATCTTCATCAAACATTCAGTTGCACGGCCTTTACCAACCAGGAGGGGGCAGTATAAGTACATGCATGTACGATGAGAGTGGGCTTTGAGGCGGCAGCCAGCTCCCCCCTCGTACCACCGCCTGGGTGCGTCTATGAACAATACAATGTGATGTTTGATGTCATTGCCTAAATGGCTGCAGTCTGAAGGACACTTCCCGAACCCTGGAGATGAAAAACCTGAAGGTCTCATCTTTATGTAGCTTTGAAAGTCCTTTTTAAAACCTAGCATTGGACAGTGGGTGGTATGCAGTGCTGGACTCCCGTGTATCGCTGGAACAGCATCGATGTGCAGGTTCCCTGACCTGTGGTGGTGATCCTTGCTGCCCCTCCCCCCCCCCTTCATCAGACTGACCTCTGGCGCTGTAGGAATCAAGGGGATGCCCCTTGAACCATGAAACAACATTACAGTCACTGTCCAGGGCTCTCTGAGCAGGTGCCTCTTTGCTGCCACTCTGTCTGTTAGTTATAACAGTGATTGCTTCTTAATCGATGTCTAACGGTATCGTTATAATAGCCCGTTTCCGCCGATGTCTGCACGTGTTTGGTCTTATCTGACACTACCGTGGCTCTCATCTCTGCCTCCTGGATGTCTGCTTGTTGCTAGAGCCCTCAGATCTTGGCTGAGCTGTGACTCAGGTTCTCGTGTTTGCTGTTGTCGTTTCCATTGACTCCGTGACTCACGCTCTTCTGTCAAGCCTTGGCATTATGGGTAAATTTCTCACCACCTTAAGCTCGAGGATCACCACCGGCCTGGATTATCCATTTCTCCAGCTCTGTGCTTTGCTGAAGAGATTTCAGGTTAAGTACCTGCTCAAGGCTATAACAGCTCACTGACTTCTGCTTAAAGGTACAGCCAGCTGCCTTCTGTGGTACTGAACCCATGACCTGACATGGTGCACCTCCTCCTTTGTTCTTCCTAAACATGGCAGTTCCCCAACTTGACATCGAGCAACAGATTGGCCAGATTGTTCTCAATTAACCCATCGATTTCATGAATCAATTCCAGCTCGTTACAATCTGCAAACGAACAGCAGTGTGTGGATCCACATGCGCTTGTGAGGTTCATAGCAATGGCCGTGTCTCCTCTACACCCATGAAAGCCGCCTTAGGGCTTGATAGAAAGTGACTCCGATGAACAGAAATGGAAATGCTCATTATTAACCAGAACCTGGTTGGCTCTGGAGGCTGGGACTGAACCCCGTGCATATCACATTGGCGGAAAGTGTGGGTCAAACAGCAGGACAGGAATGAACAGGAGATTTCAGTAGAGCTCATTAACTGCACTACTCTGTGGCTGAGCGTCACATTTCTGTCACAATTCAGTCTTTATTAATCTCAAAGTGTCTGATATTATTTTAAACAAATGAACAAAGACTTTTTATTTGTGAGTTGTAAGGAACCCCCCCATATTTCTAAGCTATTGTTTGTGGTGCATTCGTTCTCTTTATGTCTTCCAATGCAGTTGAAACGTTTCCAGTTAAACTGTCTGTGCTGAATCCCCCCTATAACTGCCATTTTTACAGTCTTAAACATTCTGTTTGTTTATTTTGACCAAAAAGGCCGTTTCGGTCACATTCCCTGACAACTTCTTATCTCCAAGCAAGCTGGAGTTTCTCGATGACCCTTCTGTTGAATGTACAGAATTATTACACTCTGCAGCTCTGTATCTGAGAAAGTTTACAAGTTTTGGATGACACAGGACAGTTACAGAAGTTGTTAAACAGCTGCATGTGACTTGCAGGAACTTTGTAGAAGAAAATGTTCCTTCACTCACCCCCCTTCCCGTATTCGAGCACACACATGATCACATCCAGTTCTACAGGAAATGGAATGTTCTGAATGGTCATGCTGTCTTCCATGGGACCAAAATCACAGAGGACCTTGTTAATTAATGGACATAATTAAACGGCCTCTGTATTTAAGTAGGCCCATTGTTGTTTTTTTTTATATATATAACGTGACTATTTTTAATAGTTCCAGCTGGCACACTGAGATTCCCTGGGGGGGCAATTTTCAACCTAATTCTGATGTGTGAAACGTGAGGCTGGATGAATGGTCTGAATGGTCCGAAAAGACTGATACTAGTTCTCTGGTGAAGATCCCAGCTTGAATCTATGTATTTTATGATTTCTGCAATCAGTAAGGATCCAGCAGTGAATTACACAAAGAGCAAGGGTCTGTCCACAGGGGCCTATTGAGCTGGTGATGGATTTGTTGTGATTTCGAGCACAGAGGCCGGTTTATGTTGTGTTAAAGGAAGGATGGTTATGGTTATGATTGAGCCCCTCTTTCTTCATTTTTAACTGTGCATTCCAGTGTGAGGGTGTGGGTGTGGCACAAGTGACCAAATGACAGCAGGCAGGTGGCGCTCCATGTCATTGCAAGGCCACTTGATCTGTCAAGTATCCCAGACATTTAAAATGAACTTGGATAATTAAATCCAGGCTAATCTGTAATACTGAATGCCGCTGGACACTTTAATGTTAAAATCACTTAGTTTTATTAACATTTAGTATATCTTGTGCTGCTGTGAATTAGAAAATGAAAATGATCATTTGAAAAATTGTCCATGGATTATTAAATTATCTTCAGAGACTGTTAGCTTTTCATTTACTCCAGCAGCTTCAGCCAGGCAGCGCTTTGACGATATAATAGCAAGGCCCCCTCTGGAATTTGGGCTGTTAACTGGTTAAAAGTCAAGCTGCTCCTGCTTCCTGTGCTTGTAACAAATCGGCCTGCTTCTGTGGACCCGCAGGTGACTTTTCGGCAGGACACAGTTTTTGCTGTGACCTACTGGGGTTCAGGAAAGTCAGCAGATCATACGAGGTGCTGTTCCCGTATTGGATTACCCCCCTACGCTCCTTAAGTGTCTGCTTCCAGGTCCAGACTTGCTGACAGCGGGACAAAGGAAACACAGGAGAGGGAAATTAAGTAATTAACCATTTGGCCCATTCAGAAATTAAACTTCCATTCACAGCTATTACAGTGAAGTATGTTTGCCCAATAGCATTATGGGAGTCCTTTAGCTCAGTGCAGTGTCAGTTAATATGTGGTGTGTTGATAATACCAAATAAAATTGCAGGTGAAAAAATCTGCTCTGAGCAGGAAAGGGAGTTTAATAAAAATCTTAATATCCTTGATTCAAGGTTAGTGGTTAAAGTCACTGTGGTGTTAATGCCACGTAAATCTAGCCAAAGACGAACGGTTAAAAGTAACTAGGTTCATTTAGTTTAGTGTTCAAGATTTTTGAAGGTAGACAACCCCCAATTGTGTGTCTTCATTACATTGTACACTTGGCTACCAGTTCAGTTGTTTCTGAGTCATATCCATTTAGCTGCTGGTTGAGCATGAGAGCCGTGCGGAGCCATATAGTGGAGTTTAGGAGGTGATGATGGTGGCCAGCGTGCGCCACTCCCTAATGTTGGCGCCCCGTGAAATGCCCGCGGGTGTCGGCTTTCGGGACAGCTAGTGCCACACTGTAGCGTAATTGAATTTCCTCCCAGATAAGCTGAGTATCTCTCCTTCTGTAGCAGGATCTGACAGCCCTGTCTCCTGCATTACCGGCCCCCGTCTGGAATGTCAGCGCGGCTTGCCGTTCTTGCAGTAAACCCGCACGCTGCCACCACTCCCTCTCTACCGCCTGGCCCTGCCCGCCACGGCGCGGACGGCCCCGCAGAGGTTAGAAAGCCATGCTGAGGGGGGGGTGCCCGGCCGCCTGCAGTGTCGCGTTACGCTTAAAAGGCGAACGCCATCTGGAGAGAGAGACACGCGAGCCAGTAGCTAAGTAATGGACTTACGGCGAGCAGTCCCAGAAGGGCCCGCTAATGCCTCGTTAAGAAACTGTTGATTCTATTTTGCCCCGTTTTTATTGCCACTAAAACGCTGCTATTGTATTACCAGGAAGGACAAACAACCGCATGGTCACAGAAAAATAGGGTTTAATACGTTATCGGGGGCCAGTTGCCTGACAGTGCCGGGTGCGGGGGGTGGGGGTGGTGGTTCAAGTTTGGGACTAACTGTAGCTTAACACAGCCAGTCAGATTTGGTAAAATAACATGCATTTCTTCAATGGGAAAGATCTTGCAATAATGTTTTGGGGCAAACGTCCCTGTGAACGTTTGGCTCAAACTGCCAATCTCACTCAGTCTGTGGGTCGGTTAAAAATTACAATTCCGTACCACCCCACGTGTCCCGGCAAACCCACAGTCTGACACTCCAACCAGCTGGGCCCGGGAACCTAAAGGCCCATGTAGGTCATCAGGCGGCCGGGCTCTAATGAGCGGCGCTTTGTTCGAAGGTCATTAATGATTAGCTCGCCGTGACGGGCCCGTTTTGTCATGGAGCCCATCTGCATTTCCGAGAATCTGTTTTTGGTCAGGAATCTCTGCTGGGACGTGGACCGTGGCTTGGCCGGCCCCTGCACCACCAGCAGGGAACACGTCAACCTTCAGTGGGAAGAGGAAAGATTATCCCGGGTTCGTGGCAGGAAGTCGGCAGGTTGGCATCCATTAGGTGGATGGGGCGGCGAGGGGGGGGATGCCGTTGAGGAAAATGGGCTGTCAGGTGGGCCTGTGATAACATATCACTGGACAGGCCTCCATCCGCCTCAGTAATGGCACCTTTTTTTAGCAGGCCTCCCAATACGCTCCTCTAATGATGGACTCTCTCGTCTCTGAAAATCCCCTCTTGCACCGACGAAGTCTCGTTCCTTGGATTAAACACCTCCGTCCCAATGCAAGTCAGAGGCAGCTATTAACCAACCTCCCATTTCTGCTGTAAACAGGATAAATTAAGTCCAGGGGTGGAGGGAATGAGAGATAGAAGACCTGCCTTTGTCTTCCCCTTCAAATTAATTGTTTTTTAAATTCCTCAATCTATATTTGGAGTCACATGCAGCTCGTGCTAAATGAGACCGGGGGAAGGGGGTGGGTCTGGCAGTGATTGACAGTGACAAGGACCTGCCACGGCGCCTTGTCCTGCAGGGAGGCTTCCAAGGACACCTATCAATCAGTGAGGAGCCAGCCAGGGGGGAGGCAGGGTGGAGTCACCCGGGGAATCATCAGGGGCTAATGATGTAGCGCAGGATGGCGGCTGTGGGGCTGGTTTCCACCGTGGCCTTTGATAAATGGACCAGCAACACAGTGCTGCACATGTCTGTTATAACACATCCCCTTCCGGGGTGGGGGGCATCCCATCCAGGCCATAAACAAACCCGGTTTGTGTGGGTCTTGCCAAGGCTACGACCGGCACCGTTTGCGGAAAAACAATCAACTGAACTGCATGTTTCGGGCCGAGTGATGCTGTTTGTTACACTTCAGGTTAATAATCTTAAAATTATGGGGAAATATCATGCTCTGGTTCCTGACACTATCCTGGGAATACTGCTATGGGATTTGGGTCGAGTCGACCAGAACCGATGTTGGCAGAATGCCTGTTTGAATTAAAGGACAACGCCTTCCTCTTGAGTACATGGGCTCTCATCTTCATATCTAGTTTGGTTCTGTACTGTTGGTCTCACCTTAAATATTTCCACCATTATCAGATATTACAGCTGTTAGCTAGCTATCGAGTCAGTGCTAGTCTGCTGCTGCTAGCCATAGACACGGAACCTTATTTCTGGTCTAAACCAGCAGCATGATAATCAACTAAATTCTAATTTTGACATGTTGTGTGCCCAGAGCTGCTGCAGTTTCGTGTGTGCACAGAAATCATTGACCGTAGCAGCTAGCAGTCTGCTAATTTCACCCCAGCTCCCATGGGCATCAGTTTGGTAGACTGGGACCGTGCGAATACCTGAATGGGGAAAAAAGGGAGAAAGCGAAATGAGCTGATGGCAAAACGCATGGACCAGAGCAACGAAAGCTTCAGGCTCGTGCTGGGGTATCGAACGCTTCATGTGGCGTCTTGTGGGGTATTGATTTTTGTTGTTTTTTTTCCCTTAAACCTGCGGTGATATCAAAAACACAGTTTTCACTGAATTCACGTGTGAGGCAGCTGCTGGTTAGAGGAGAAACTGATCGTATTTAGGCTTTGAAAAATTCTTTTAGGAAAATTAAAGTATGGGAGCATTTTGCTTACAATGCAGAACAGAATACACGTTATCAGGGAAGATTAGGCAGGCGGATGCATCCCATAATTATAACACATGGGCTAAGATGGAAGGCTGCCTTTCAACCAGCCCTGGTCTTCGGGTCTGGCGACGTCCTTGGTTGTCGAAATGGGCTGCGGTCCCTTAGCTGTTGTCAATGTGGTCTCCGAGGAGGCGGAGCTTCTCCACGCAAGATGA
This sequence comes from Hyperopisus bebe, assembly GCA_026777045.1. Classification (NCBI taxonomy): domain Eukaryota; kingdom Metazoa; phylum Chordata; class Actinopteri; order Osteoglossiformes; family Mormyridae; genus Hyperopisus; species Hyperopisus bebe. Next base: position 23,082,878 of record JAODJW010000117.1, on the reverse strand, counting down.
AGCGCAACATCGGCCAGAAATGCCCCCCGCCCCTCCCACAGACACACACACACACGCCAGCCATGCCCGCCAGCCATCAATCATCATTAACCCACCGGCCCCCGCCGAAACAAACCGCTGACCCCATCACATCTGGCCGCCGCCGTGGAAACGGCAGCTGGGTGATTGTGGCGGCTAGGTGTCGACCGCGTGCCCCCTGGGGCAGGGCCGGGGACCAGATAAATAGCGCTGTCGATCTGCAGGACGCGACGGCGGGACGATCTCTTGGCCTTTCCGCTAAATCTCCCTTCCACTCAATTAGCATGGCGACGTCCAAATACCTCATTTATTTTCCATGTGACTAATTTTTATAAGACCTGAAAATTGCATAAACCACCCCTGTGACATTGGGGCCGTCTCTGGAAATGGTCTGCAGAGAGCCTTGAGCGCTCAAAATCACTGGGATAAGGAGGCCCTTATTTTTCAGCCGAACAGTATTCGATGTCCATAAACGTTAATTTGAGTTTTTTCTGCTGGCGCTATGGAGGTGCTTCACCAGCTAAGAAAGACGAATAAATGTGAATGTTTTTCCACCAGAAACCACACAGAGGATAGACTGTGTAACGTGCAAGTGCAAGAGCGCTGCAGGGCATGATGGGAAGGCAGGGGGGCACCTCTTTGTGCTTTTTAAAAAAATGTTATTTTTATTTTTTGGTTTTTCGTCTTTTGAGGCCTCTGGGGGTGCCCTGCATGCCGCCTCCCCACGGTGATGTTTCCCAGGATGCCACTGTGTGCCAGTGGCAAGGTGGTGGTGGTGGTGGTGTGAGGGAGGAGGGGGCACAGTGAGTGGGTTGGGGGGGGGAGGGTAGGCCATAGCTTTTCAAAGCACACAGGGATGCAGGGGGTGGAGGGGGGCGCAGGTGATGTCGGCCCCCCTGCAGAGGTTTCCTGAAGGGTCTGGGTTCAGTAACAACCCCCCCATACACCATTTACTCCAGAAAAGAAGAAAATATAATGTGTGGATAAGCTTAAGGTACCTCCTCATCTGTAAACGATATTGTCTCTATAACCGATAACAGTGCCTCGTTAGATGTGTCAGCAAACTGACTGGCTAATTATACTATTCCAGGAAAAACCCCAAACAGAACGCGATGACGCCGGCTCCGGTACCCTGATTAATATGCTTCATGTCTGATGTGTTTCCGCGTGCGTCCCTTTGTCTCCCCGGTCCATATGCTCGCCTGCCGCTGCCTGTCCCCTGACCGCAGGTTACAGGCTCCCCATATGCTCCGTGCGGCCTGATTGATTAGGTGCAGGCCCTGCGTCCTGCTATCTGGCTGACCTTTGGGGTCTTGCGCTCGTCACCTTTGTCCACGCCAGCGGGGAGGGGGGGGGAGGGTCAGCGGGGTGGCTGCTTCCCCGGCTCATCTGGTATTCTCCCGCTCCGCATCCCCCTCCATCCCAAAGTCATGATCAAAGTCAGCGGGCTGGCGCGGCGGCGGCGGCGCGCTGAATACCAACCATATGTAGATGGCCACCACCGCCTCTTCTCCCTTTCTTTTCATTCTCTCTTTTTTTCTTCCCCCCTCTCACTCGGCGCGGAAGGCGGCCCAGCGGAATGCAGAGAGCACGGCTCAAAGCAGCTTCCCAGATGGCTGGGCAGGCAGACGGCTGGGCCGCTTTGTGACGCGCTCCAACCCGGAATGGAAGGTGATGGGGAGCAGAGGCGGGGGTGTCTTGTGGCGCATAGGGGGTTTAAAACCTGCCGTTCAGTGCAGCTGAAAGACTGTTGTGCGCCGTGTGTCCTTCACTTTGCCTGTGTGCCTGTAGGGGGCCTCCTCCCTTATGTGTGACCTCCCCCCAGGCTTGGAACCCCCCTGCCTCGTCAGCGTGTTTGGGGGAGAGGCGGGTTGGATCCCAGCTGTGTGACACTGTAATTTGCCTACGCATGGTGACCACCTGAGAGGCTTGACGTCTCCGGGGCGATCGTGCAATACATGGGACAGGTGCAAACTCTAATCCTCGCATATCCCAAAAGACTTAATTGCACAACTTCACTGACATGTTCCTTTTGCACAAAAAAAGAAAAAATTGAGCAAAAAAAAAAATTAAGGTTCTTATTCACAGTATATACACAGGACATGCATAAATATTTTAAACTCTTGGCTCTTCCATTTAGAGTGCACCATTTCCTTGTCCACAAACCAGTAAGGAATACTGGTGAATTTATCTTGCCTGATGACTGAACTCCCGTTCTGAATGGTTAATCTATATGTCGAGAACACACAAGAGCATGGAGAATTGGAAAGTCTAGGTGGGTAACAGGTTTAAAAATGTGTCATATTCCATAACTATCCAATCAATTTCAAAGTAGAAGATCATAAGCAGTACTATGAATTCTGTTAACTTAGCGAGACAGAAAATGTTTTGCTTCACTGAAGTTCTATTTATCAACCTAAGAGTGGTGTTGTTTTGCACAACACTTTGTCAGACATTTTTTGAACAGTCGCACTTAATTGGTTTCAACTGAAATTAGTTGTTGTGATTATACACCTCTCAAAAAAATGGAACACTTTGAAAACACATCAGATCTCAACTGGAAAAAAAACATGCTGGATTTCTATTCTGATATGGACAGTGTAATGTGTTA
>JAODJW010000117.1:23061606-23072649 GCA_026777045.1 Hyperopisus bebe | reverse complement strand
TACCTATTCAGCTCATTTGAGTGAGTGTGAAGTGACTTCTGTCAGCTGCCCTCTCACGGTCCTTCAGTCCTGTACACTGACATGTGATGGCTGGGTCCTTGACACCTTTCCCAGGCAGTGTCTTCCTGCTGTCGGCTGGTGTTTTCCTGTCCCCATAAAGAAATTCAAAAGGAGTCCTTTTTATCTCCTGTGAATGATTCTATTAGCGCTCATGGGAGTTTTACTTACACAATAATGTTCTGAGGACAGAAGGAAAAATGATTGGTTCAGAGAGATACCCAATCAGATTGTAGAGAAGGTGGGTCCAAGCAACTAGAGGAGGGGAGATCAGCCATTCAGGTGTCTTGTCCCACCTCCTCTGCAATCTGATTGGTTATCTCTCTGAACCAATCATTTTTTCATCTGCCCTCAGAACATTGTTGTGTAAGTAAAACTCCCATGAGCTCTGTTAGCATGGCGTAAGTGCTAATGCAATACAAAATATAGCTCATAATGGTGGACTTGACAATGAAGAAGAATAAAGACTAAATGGTAAAGGGAGATCAAAGTGAGTTAAACATAAAAATCCCTTTCTAACACTGCACAGATAAATACTTGGAGTTGTAAATAAAATGGAATACAGAGTGTAATTGCAGGGTTTAATTTCCAATTGTACGTGCAGAGTAATAACACACCTGGCCTCACTGAGTTACAAAAAGAAGGCCTGTGTTTAATTCCCTTAAAGAGGGAAAACCAGGTTAAAGACACGGTAAGAGGCATGGCGGCCCCGCTGCCAAGGAGGCTGGGGCTCGGTTTGCCTCCGTGCGTGTGAGCATGTAAGGGAGCGTGCGAGCAGGCAGCCCGGCCGCGCTCAGCGGGGCGGAAAGCTCATGTCAGATCTGCACAAGCTTATTTTGATGTTTTTATCTCCCCGTGATTGGGAGCCATTCTCAGCAGCCAAAACAGACAGACTCGGGGGCGTTGAGTGAATTTTTAGATCCCCTCGGAGGAAGCGGCTTCAATAAAACATTGGGATGGGGCCGGAGCTGCCCGGCTGGGGTGGGAGGGGCACTCATGCGCGCTGCGCGTTTACACTTGTGTGAACATCGGCTGGGCCGAGCCGCCCAGCGTTAACCGAGGGCTTGCACGCAAACACCCCCCCTCACCGTGTCGCCTCGAGCTGGGGACCCTCCGTCATTGACCAAATTTAACATTACGCATTGCAGGGTCGGGGGGGGGGGGACGCACAGGCTCTTATTGGATGAGCCGGGAATGTATTTTTAATTAGGGGGAGATTGTCCTTCACATCTGCCCCCCGCCCAGCAGGTGAGGCTGTCACTTCCACTGAGGGGGGTGGCAGGCGGTGTAGGCGAGCGCTGAGTGCTGGACCACACACACGCCACGGCGATTGACCGGGCCCCAAATGGCGGCACGTGCCGGACCCTGGATGCACGCAAACCCGTGATCCTCATTAACCCCTGAAATCCCAGCAGCTGGAGCTGGGGAAGGAAACTCAGAGCCGAGCCTCCCCCCACCGGTCATAATGACCAACAGCCAGACCCCTCACTGGTGAACCAGAGTGACTGACATCATCAGCCTGGACCACCTGCACCGCGCTTTATATGTCTATATATTTATTTATTTGTCTTTCCCAATCTAGAGCAAAATAATGGGAAAAATACCGTACATGCAAACTTTACATTTAAAAAACTGAGTTAAAAACAGTGCTATGTGTCTCTGATATGGACTATGCACAGAAGCATTTAAAATAATACTTGAGCATTGCTTAACTGGCTCATATGCATGTGTCATTTGTTAATAAATATCGATGCATTTTAAGGTACTGAGCAACCTTAAGCCCAGGTGAGAACCAGCTGTGAGCCATTTGCAGTCTATAGAACTGGAGGCTACTTAATTATACCGTGTGGCTCCACCGGCAAATATTAGCCCTGAAAGGTTATATTTTACCCTGTATTTTTAGGTAGGGAAAATGGCTAATTAGCAGCTACGCAAGAAAGTGGACGCGAGCAGCAGCTCAAAAGGGCGCTTTGACAGAACTGGGTGGCATCCGCGGGTGGTGGTGGGCTGGACATTCACATGATGACACCCCCACCCCCAGAAAAGGGTGGTGGTTTGATTGAGGACTCTTGTGTGTGGGGGGAGGGGGTGACAGAACATGAAAACGAAAGCATATGAAAGCGCCCAAATTGCCTCCAGGTGGACATCGATGTTTTCGCCCCAATTGCTTCACGTACCCCCACCCCCCAGGTCATCGTCATGGGAATCTCTTCGCCCAGGAAGCAGTGTTTGGCTTCGCTTTGACGGCCTCCTTTCAGAAAACGGTGCATTGCGCTCTCGCATCTGCCCTGCATAGCTTTAACAAATACAGCCAACGGGCTACTTTGCACACTTAGCAAATATTAAACTTCCCACAAAAAAAAAATCAGCATTAAAATGTAAGGGGAAGGGAGAAAGTGAATTATAGAGCAGAACCTCGAATTCAGCAAAAGACCCCTGTTAAAATGGCGTAGATTATATCCAGCTAAAATAACAAATAAAAAGACAGACGTAACCAATAATGAAATTCAGTTTTTCCTGCAGAAGCGGAATATGCACTTATCTCACGAAATAAGGGGTTTTCGATCTAATTTATTTTAATTAATCTGATTCCGTTCCTTTGATGGCTGCCGTATTGATCTTAATCATTGTTTAGCCTTCCCCGGCGTGCCTTTTGTGTCACACTCCTGCACCCGTCGTTAGCGACCCACTTCGTCACACCGCCGTGGATAAAATCTGCCGAACGCATGGAGGACGGAGGTGCTTCAAGGCTGAGCTGAAGGACACAACTGTCAGGTTGTTTTAAGGGGCCTCTTCCTGTCTCAAAACGTTCTCCAGTTTTCAGGGAGGCAACCTCGCAGTTTATTTCGGGTCCGAGCAGCCACAATGCTGGATCCCTATCGTGATTCTCATTTGTCATTTTCCTTTTAATTGTCAATCCCTGTTAGTCAATGCATTGTGCTTATGTTCATCGCCATTTGCCTAGTACCACAAATGACATTGTTATTTACTGCTAGGTATGACTTATTTTAGATAAGCCTCTAATCAAAGTGGGGATCATTATTCCACAAATAGTTCAATCATCGTATAAACACACCTTTGCATAAAAGCCCATGTACTGCGTTTTGTATCCTTGTGTCTATCAGTACATGAAAAACCAACACAGCTGTATTCTCTGTCCCGCAGCCATGGCCACCCGGTTCATCCAGAGCTCCCACAGTGAGGGAGGGAATGTGAGGGGATCAGCACATCGGCCATATGGAGACTGGAGCATCAGAGAGGCCCCAGACCCGCTGCCCGGTGGGTACATTAATACTAACTACTGTTTGAATATCCATCCATCTTCCAGCTGCTTATCCGGGTTAGTGTTGGGGGCGTTGTGGCAGGACCTGGCAGTGAAGGGGTACACCCTGGACGGGATGTCAGGACTGTCTGAACATGCTGCCTGATGTTTGACACATTAAAAGACCCGACGGTGCACAAAGGAAGCGTGTCATTCTATCAATTCCACATCACTCTGTGGAGAAAGAGACACCTCATAGCTATTTCAGGAACCGCAGTAGGCCATCAAAAACATACAATATCTCTGATGAGCGTCAGAATAGGTGGGTGTGTTACTGATATTATCATTAAGCTTTCAGATGCTGCGGAGCGAAAGGTGCGGCTTTGGGCCCGGTCAGGCAGACACCCTTGTGCGAAGGACGGCCTGCTAATTTGTTTATTAATCTGCACCGGGGCTGGCGGAGGCAGTACTGGAGGGGAGCCTTAATGGCGTCAGACACCGATGACAGGTGTTCATTAATGAGCCTTATTGCAAATGAACGTTTTAATTTCCGTGCCCGACGGAAGCCTGGGAAACCGTGTTGAGGGGAGGAGGTGGGGCTGGGGTTGGGGGGTAGGCAGGGCCAGAGGGAGGGGGGTTGATTAATGAATTCCAGCCGAAACGCTGGCCGTCTCCCTGGCAGGACGTGAGGGCCCAGAGCTGCTGGCGCTGTGCGGTCCAGTGCACTAACCGTTTACAAAGATGGCGAAGCAGGACAGCCTGCAGCAAACACCTGCACTGGCTTCCTGCACACCTGTCAGCCAGTGGGGCAGCCGCGACTGGGGGGGGGTTACAAACTGCTGGCAGGTGTAAATAAGAGGGCCGTTTTGAGGACTCCCTCCCGCACGCCGCCTGCTGGCTTCCCCCAGTGACTGAGAACGGCAGTGCTGTTACTGAACGTGTACATCTAAGCGTTTAATTAGGGAGAACTCCGTCTAGAACCACCTGTCACTCTAATAGGATACCTATACAATCCTTCTGACTCTGACATGATGTTACAGACTCCACCCACCATGGATTAGTCATGTGACTCACCATTTACATTAGGCTCATCTCAGGTGTGGTATTTGGGCTCGAACAACCCCAGATTGACAGTGTTTTTTGTTAGTCATCAGAATGTTAAGAGGAATTCACCACAAAGGATAACAGGCATTTTGATTTACAAAAATCACTGGGAAATGTTTCTGTTTGGTATATTGTGATTTTTAAAAATATAATATCTTTTATGATGCTGAGTTTTCCCTGGATCTTTGTACTGTGATGAATTCAGTCCAGATTAATATCATAGTGTTTACTCAGAGTTTTACAAAACGGGCGAGTGCATGATGATGCCCACACACCAGAAGGGCAATCACAAAAATACCCAACAGGTATCTATGGCAGTAAAAATGTATAAAATTATCTAAATTATAATTCTGCTTCGAAATATATGTACCAGTAGTTTTTTTTTCAACTAGACTAATAATAGGGACAAAAATATTCACATTAAACAGACTTAATGTTAAGACACAGAAATGTCATGTCATTGTGTTACATCAGCCGCACCTCACGCTATTCATGAATAATAACCAGGCACAATGTAACCTGGAGCCTGGTCCTGCCTTCTGTAAACACCTGACACTCTCCTGCCGGCTTAAAATGGCTAAAGCCTCGATGTCATATACACTGAAAGTTATTTTTTCACATGCTGGTTTAAAAAAATTAAGTCGCAGTTAGGGCACAGGATTATAGTTTGATGAACGAGGTGTACAAATTAAGAAAAAAAAACGGCAGTGCATGTATTAAGATTTTTTTCTTTATATTTGTAGTATTTACTGACTGGGCAATTTCTGTGATAATAGTGATATTATGAGTACCTATAGATAAATGTGTTTTGTTGTGATATGCAATTATTAAGGGGTCGTCTTTATTTCTAAGATGGTAGTTAAATCAGAGAGTTGCTGGTTCCAGCAGCGTTGACTGCATGACATTCACTGAAGAACTTAAACCCGATTAGCACAAAAACATCGGAAGTCATTTAGGACAAAACCGACAGAAGCAACGCGAGACCGAATTACAGAGTGAAATGAAGCGTCCGCCGAGAGACGGGACTGCGGCTTCGGCTCCTGATCCCGTTTCTCACTGCGCAACTTTAAAGCGCTTTGAAGTCAGGCTGGAGTACAAACAGAAACCTTTAAAACGGTCTGGAGATTTGAGACAACGGTATTGTTAACTACCCATACGCAAAAAGAAATTCTCTTATTATGCATTAATTAGCAATTTATAATTTGTTATCCCTAAAACACACACGCTTATACAGCTGTGCAGAAGAATGTTTTCGGCGATTTTGCAAAATTGTAAATTGAGTATTTTTTTTTCTGTTATGTTAAAGTGTCTTTTTAAAATTAAATATAGACCTATAGGGTAATCCAGGCAATGATCATCTCCGCTCAAGTTACGATGCCATGCTGGTCAACTGAGTCTCAGGCCAGAGGTGGGAAGTTTTTAAAATCCGATTTATTATTTTTGTGCAATTGGTATAGGGAATAAATGACTTGCGTTTGATAGACGCTAAACCGTAGTTTAATAGCCAATGCAACGTGATGACTTTCAGATTTTTTTTACTTCAAACATGGTACGGTGACATATATGAATGAAATGTAATAATTCGTTTCGCATTAAAAGCCCTGGAAAACGCTGCACGGTCAGCAGTAGTTCGCAGCCCCTTAGGGGTGGCTAGGGTACGGTGCCCCACTCCGTGTGTTCATTAACTTTAACGATTTCCTACACGGGTAGTGTACAGCAGTGCTGAATAAGACCAAATACACGCTTCCACCTTTCCAAATATACCAGACACTTTAAAGTAGTTTTCAGAAACGATCCCTGTGATGCATTACAAGAGCGTGGCCGTCTGCAGGGATTATACATATAGAATAAGAAAATCTGCGTGCAGCCCCGTCTGTTTACTTGCCACTAGGGCTCCAGCCGATGCAAAAACAACGGGAAGCAGCCACGGTGTTTGATAGCGTCCTACTGCCCTTTCGGAAAACGGCCGATGGATCTACTGTAAGCGCGTCTATTCCCGCAAGCCAGCCTCAGTTATCAACGTAACTCAATACGAGCTTCAGTGAAGGGGACTCAGTGAGCTCATTCCCCGATAGCCCTTCAAGCGGAGCCTGCAGCTTTTACCGCTGTATATGGTCTTTCAGAAGAAAGGTGGCAGAATTATTGTAGAGGCAAATGCATTTAAAATGTTTATTATGATAAATAAACGAAAGGCAACAATAAACAACCTTTGTTCAGGAAGGGGTACAGTTTGAAGGTCATAGTGCAGATGACATGTAGGTAGTCACACAACAAGAATTCATTATTGTCATTTTGTGTAATAGCTACTGCTACTAGTGCTACTTAAGTGACTACTTAAATATTAAGTGAGCATTAAATATAGTTAAGTTTATGATCCATAATGTGCAGGTTACTAGGTCTTGTCCAGATTTGGGCTCTGCTATGGAGTCTTTGAAGTGGGAGCTTAACCTGAATCCATCCATCCATCCATCCTCCCATCCTCTTTTCCAGTGTGATGCAGGTGCTCACTCCCCCCTCATACACACACACACACACACACACACACACAAACACCCAGTTCGACCAAAACCTGCGCCAAGTGTCAGCTGAGTGTAACCAAATGCAGGAGATGCCACATCTCCGTTAATACGTGTATAAGGGTTGTGACATTGTGTGGATGTTCGTGAAGGTTTTAAAATGTGTCACTGGGAATGGTGAAAGTGGGCTTCACTCGTCAAGGCCGTGTCACGCCCCGGCTAGGGGCCAGGCCACACGACACATGCTCGCGGCAGCTCTGCATGACGGCTCCTTGTCTTCGCGCTTTCATAGTGCTCGAGTGTCGAGCATCTGTCACATGCTTCCGGGGCGGATGTAATCCTTTCCCAGCTGATTCTTGCAGAAAACAGGTTTCTGGGAGCTCAATGTGTGAAGGAAAGCTGTGATCACCTATTTATCGGCGTGTTTTATCCTTCAGCTGAGCGAGAGCTGCCATACCGTTCCCTTGCCACTTGGGGGCATGCTGTCTACTCCCCTAGGGCCGATTCCGGAATTCCTTTTAGTAGTAGATCGCCTGGTTTTTTAAATGGATGATATGCAGCCATCTCCAATTGAAGAATCTGATGATCTTAATAGATGCAGGGCTGAAAATGTGCCAGCATGATTGTGTTATGTGTGACATGGATGGACAGGTTCATCATCTTCAGTTTACGTTGCGTGTTTGTGATGAGTCAAATCAGCGAGCTCTAGAAAACATCACTGTCCAGACTGTCAGAATGGCGGCGTGTGGCCGTCACGCCTCCTGTCAGTTGAGCTTGGGTTTTGTGGGACCAGCATCCTGTCACAGCCGACGTTTAATCCATGGCACGGATTGGACGTGTGATGAGAAAGTGCCACCTCAGTGGCTGGTCTGCGTGGCTGGGGAGGAAACATGAGCATCGATGGGCCTTTATCACAAAAATGATATCCGCATTACTGGGTGAGGACGGAAACATCAGCCAACGTCAGGAAGCTTTTGGTGAAATCGATCATTATATAAATGTCTGTTAAAAGCAGAGGTGGACCTGCGTTAAGGTACAGAAACTCTCTCACTCCGAGATGCACCTTAAATACCCCCTCCCATCCCCCAGCCAGTATCACCATCACTGCCATTAGCATTGTGGTCAGATGCTTCTCTTCTGAGAGCACGCCATCATTGCTTTAGCGGGACCATCTTAAAACCCACAATGGGAAAAAGTTGCCGGTCACCTTAACCTGACATGGATGGGGCCATTAGGGGCAGCTTTGGCATCTGGTTACTGGGTTCATACGCACTGAGCTTTAATTGTGGCTCTTACGCGTAGCAATCGGAGCCTTCCGTCTGGCTGGAAATTAAGCCGCATGACATCATACATTTGATGCTTTCTGAAGACTGTGATTGCTGATAAGCCTTTTCCCCATTAATAAACCGAAATATGTGATATCAAGCATTTTAGAGTGATGAAAAGCCAGCAGCCCTGGTTCCTGCTTATACACTGAAGCAGGACTAATGACTCTTTTACATTTTTAAACAGAATGAGACTTTTGTTTTTTAAATTTTTTCTTTATAAACTACTGAAAGGCCAATAGAATCCGAGATGCTTCTCTGTTGCTTTATAATCCTGGAAAGGGGGAGATGATCCACAAATCCCAGAATGCCTCACCAATTAGCATGGTGAGGTCACGGGGCTAAATGCTTCCTGTCTACCGGAGGAACGCTGCAGGTAATATATTTTCATATCTATGGACAGTTCCCGGGATCCTCCAGAATATGCATGAATACAAACAAAGACATTTATATGCAAATAAGCTCAGCATGTGGACTAAAGGGTGTTAGTCCAGAGGGGAAGAGATAGGTAGGAAAAGCAGATGGGCAGTTTTTTCTTTTGGGGGGAGGGGGTGGCATTTGAATGTGGAGCCACAGAAAGAGCATTTGAGTGTGCTGTTTAGAGTGGGGGGCTGTCATGGCTGGGAATGACTCTGTCTGAAGATTCTAGGGGGATGGAAACTGTTTTATTAATAAACAGTATTGGGAAGGTTACTTTTGAAATGTAATAGGTTACCATGTTAAAATGTAATGAGTAATGTAACAATTTTGATTACTTTATCAAAGTAATGTAACTTATTGTGTTTGATTACTTTTTTTTATTACTTTTCTAACTAATGTTTTAAACTGGGCAATAAAGTCCCAACCACTTTGCTGACCTGTGCTGTCTGGAAATGTGCCAAAAAGGCATTTCTGAACCGTGAAATGATGCAAAACAACAAAATGAATGTTATGCTCTACATATAAGCTTTTTACCAAATAGAATATATTGAGATGTAACTCCTTTGAAATCACCATTTTGATTAGTAACAGTAATTTAATTACATATTTTTTTCTCAGTAGCTCTAACGTATTTACATTTATTTTGCAATTTAATTATGTAATACTGTCACATGGAACTAGTTACTTCCCAACATGATTAATAAGGTACCTTTTAAACTATTGCTAACATCTGACAAACTTTAATGCAGCAGTAATTTATGCATCTCCTGGGGTGAGGGTTCAGTTCCCACCCTGATTGTGAGGGTGGAGTGTCCATGTTCCTGACACTCAAACACAGATATATATAGTGCTGGGTAGAGGTTAAGGTCGTCATAGCTGGGATTAGAGTTTTGACCTAGAAATGAATGGATGGTCACCACAAGTGTGTGTGTGAGTGTGTGTGTGTGTGTGTGTGGATTATGTTTATATTACATTGTAGGGACCAAATGTCCCCCACAATGTGATAAAACCTGTTATTTTGACATTCCGGGGCCGATTTTTTTCAGGTAACCACAAAGATCTGTGAATGCAATCCCGAAACTAAAAATGCCTCATATTTTGTTTGATTACTTATGGTTAAGGTTAGAGCTGGGTAGCAGTTTAGGTTGTCATACTAGGATTAGAGTTTTCCCCATAGAAATTAATGGAGTGTCCCCATAAAGATATAATTATAAATGTGTGGGACAGGCTCCTGGCCAGAACATTATGGAAGATTGAGGGATAGAAGTTCAGCATGCAGGTACTATGCTGCAGCGAGCATGTCAATACTCCACTACAGATAGCATGCAGGTACTCCACTGCAGACAGCATGCAGGTACTATTCTGCAGATGGCATATGGGTCCTACATTGCAGACAGCATGCAGGTACTATGCTGCAGATGGCATGCAGGTACTATGCTGCAGACAAAATGCGGATCCTACATTGCAGACAGCATGCAGGTACTACGCTGCAGACAGCATGCACCTCTGCTGCACCAGCATGTACGTGCAGCAATGTTCAAGGGAAATGTACAGTTCAAGTCTTAAAAGTGATGCAAAGTGTTCATTTCGTTAGAGAGTCATGTTTGATAGGGTGTGTTATGATACATGTGTCTAAAACCATCACAACAGATGCAGGTCTGTTGAGATTGGCTGCCGGCCTCTCTTGGTAAATAGGGGCCCCGTTACCTGTTCGGTAAACACAGAGCTCAAACAGCTGCCCCCCACGGGACCAATTTGCAGTCGCACAGTTTTTCAAAAGTAAAAAAAAAAAAAAAAAAGGAAAAAGCAGGGCCGTTGAGAGGCGTAGAATGGCCTTGCATTCTTATTTTCACACTCGCGGAGCAGGGAGCCCAGATGGGCATGGCGACTGAGCGCACGGGGTGTGAGGAAGGAGTCCTGTCGAGATTCTGGCAGCTTCAGCGTGAGATTCTGTCAGGATTCAATCTGCGAACAAATCTCTTAACACCCTCTCTGAAACTGGAAACTGTTCACGTCTCACACTTATTTTAAGAAAAAAGTGTGATGGAGGAGGCTGCTGCTAGTTATATTTGTCCAGAAGAGAGCGAGATGGTTGGGGAGTCAGGCGAGAGTCATGCATGGTGCAGGGAGCTTTCCTGAAGCTTCACTTTGCCTCTCAGGCCTTCAGATCTCACGATGTTTCTTTGGAGGCCTGGGAGGGGGTTACTGCTAGTAGCTGCCAAGGAGAGCATCGACACACTGTAAAACTAGTCGCTTAAGGCTGGGTAGCAGCTTGGGGGGTGAGCAAGGAGGCCCAGAAAGCACACCGCCATTTTGGAAGAAACCACTCAGTGCGGCACAGCTGCATTCAAACCAGCCA
>JAODJW010000117.1:23038979-23061506 GCA_026777045.1 Hyperopisus bebe | reverse complement strand
AGCAAGGAGGCCCAGAAAGCACACCGCCATTTTGGAAGAAACCACTCAGTGCGGCACAGCTGCATTCAAACCAGCCACTTCAACTCCCAAGCTAAAGATCAGCATCTCCCCGCTGGGCGCTTCTGTCATACCCTAACCTAAATATCCCGGGACATCACAGGGCTCTACAAATGGGACAAGCTAGATGCTGAACAAAGTGCTTCCCAACACAACAGCACAATCTTGCCACGTGTATTTCTGAACCTGAAGCTGAACCTGCTATGCGTGTAAAAATCGATACGCCTCATCACGAACATGTTCAGGTTTTAGAACTGCTTTTTCAGCCCAAATAGGGTAACAGAAATTCTCAGTTCTCACTCGCATCCTTCTGTTATGCCGCAGAACAATCAGCCAAACACTCTGTTTTCCTCTCAGCGCTCTTGAGAGAGTCAGCATCTTTGAGATCCAGATTCAGGCGTAAGGCTAAATAATTTAGCGTAGCGTAGCATTATGTGGTCCTGCACTGTACTGCGACCACCAAAACTCTGCAGAAGATGTTTAGGCTTTCTATTGGCGCAGCTTTTATTGACCCTCATCCTCGAAGGGCCAATCCTATGGACCCCATGTGTATCGGATGTGTAATTACCGCATCGTAGCTATGCCTTCGGCACAAACCACAGCTGCGATTCTTTTCGCCATGCAGAATTGCTCCTGTGGCACAACAACAACAACAACAATAGAGCGCCCTAACATGGGAAGCAGAGAAAAGCACAGTAATCTAAAGACACCATGAAGTGTCGTGCTGGAGTTCACGCAAAGTTCACGTTTTTATTTATATCCTGTCGATAAAGTTGCTTTTAAACGGCAGGCAGTAATTATACATCATAGTCTTTCAGGTCCCCTGTTTAAAGCACAAGAATTAATAAACCAGAGCGATTAACTTTCTGTGGGTAAACACACTTTGTAACCTACACTTACATCGCTATGTCGGATCAATAATTCATCGTCTGTTATGATTCATTCATGAGGCGCTCTGCACATTATTCATGATGCCTTGTGAAAAGTAGGACATGTGTATATATACCGTGTGTGAGGCTGTGGCAGAGGACTGGGGGGCCATGAAAAGGGGGCGGGGGCTGCTGAAGTGTGGGGGAGATGTGTGACAGACAGCTAAATTAATTTGTATGGCGGGTTTTTTCCCTTAATGTTTAAACAATGCTTCTTGACGTGGTGTAAGTGCACAGCGCTGGCCCAGTTTCCTGTCTGCGGCACGGAGGAACTGAGAGACGCGCTCTGTAATTGAGACGTACTGCGAGAGGCAGCAGCTCAGCCCTCGCCTCGCCGCTTTGGTCTCCACGTTTTCAGCTCAAGGGCAAAATATTTCCTTTAAGGTAACGCCTCACGGCGGCAGTGCCGGGGGCTGGGGGACGGGTCGCATCTCTGTGTGTTTGTGTGTATAACGTGGGTTGGTGTCTTCAAAAATACCCCATGTCAGAATCCCTCCGCCTTGTGCTTGGGCTGGCAGGCACGCACCCCCGTTTTTTCGTTACGTGCCAGTGGGGTGGGGGGGGGAGGGGTGCTTTATACGCTCCTTGTCGGCGTTTTAATCCTGCTGCTGTCATTTGATAATGGCCAGGCGCCATCCTTCCGAACGCCACCCAACGGCTGCCGCATTATGCCGGCATGTTGCCGTGACGATGGCCTCCCTGGTTTCGTAGGCCCTGCCCTGGGGAGTCTTCAGAATTCAAAGCACGATAGCAATTGGGTTTTTAAGCACTCTCTGGGCAGAAATGGGTCCGTAACACACTGCATAAATCCTGTGAATTAATCACGGTCCTTCTACTATCTTACAGTGTTACATTTTACTCCATTTAATGTGAGTATATTTCTTCACTTTCATGCAATATAGTTTAAAATATATATTTTTAAAACACATGGTGTGTTTTATTATATATATTTTTAATTACAATGAACCTCAAAGTTCAAATACCACACTATCATCCCACCTATGATTTGGCACAAGGTTATTTCTTAATCATATTTGTAAATTGGTAGGTGTGATGTGGGGTTTTAAATTCCAACGTTTATCTAACTGATTTACAGACAAGCACTTTCATTTCAGTGTTTAAACAGTCACGGCATGACGTGTTACTCTGTAACTCTCCCGCGCTCTGACTGTATTTACACAGAAGGTACCAGCAGGAGGCGCTGTCCTTCAGCCTGCCTCCTGTGCCTTTTCATTTCCCGAAGTCCCACCCACATCCAAGGTGAGATGGGTGGTTGTGCAAAAAGCGAGGCATGCCGCTCTTGATAGCCGCCCCCGCTGAGTCCTTTAATTTTATTAATGAGCCCCCCGCAGACGGCAGTGGCGGCCCTCCCCCTCTCACCTCAGCTGTCACTCAGCTGCCCTCGTATAATGAGGGTCGTCTCCCCCCCAAGAGACGGACGGCGCTTTCAGCTCAGCTCGTTCACACAAGTTCGGGGGTAATCGAGCACGGCGGGGGCTGCCTTTTGTTTTCTGGCTTCCCCCGAATCGACACGGCATCCGATTAAACAGCCACTCCTTTTGTTCAGAGCCCATGATGTGACAGTGTGTGTGTCGTTCTTGTTTTTCCCAGTTTATTCTCGGCTGTTTCGATAAACAGCGTCACTGTCTAGTAAGCAAAAAATTATGGGGGACGAGGATTGTGAAGGAAAAAATAAATTAGTATATTTTCTTTCAAAGAAAAGACATTTTTGTGGTGGTGGTTGTAATCTACCAGGTGAGATGGATTTAGCCTGGGATACTGCAGCACCAAAAAATCCATCACTGCTTCATAAAACCCAAAATCTACAAGTGGCTGACCTTGTTTATAAAAACATAGACATTTGACCTTAACTTTCAAATTCGTGTCTGATTAAAATGATGTTTATCATACATTTAGATTTAATGACTTCCGTCCGCGCAGGATGTCCTCGCTGGATGGTGCTGCTCAGGCAGATGTGAGATGATGCAGAGTTGAGGGTAAATACGGAAATGAGTTTTCCAAGGCTGGACTCATCCTGGAATCGCACATTGTTTTTTTGTATCGGTACTGAATGAGCTTAAGATCACCGCCCTCAGTCGCATTTGCACGTTTTGAAAGTGACATGCAGCCCTTGCAGGTTTTCAGACTCATATTAATGCAATGTCTTCCAGGCTGTCTCCTGGCTCCTCAAGCGAGGATGCTGCTCGTAGCCTACATCCAGCTGGTACCTCCACGGCCTGGTGGCCCTCAGAAAAGGAACTTAATGGCTGGAATTATGATGAGCTAAACAGGGATCTCGCAGGCGCTCGTTACACATAAAAATATGTAGGAAATTTGCAGTCTTAAATTCTGTAATATGCTGTAAACACCTCCGACTGTATTTGTAAGTTCTAGGTTTTAGGTTCTGGGTTGATTGGGGGGGGGGTTCTGTGCATAGACTGATACGATCATCGGAAAGCTTGATGCGTTCGACGTCTCTCACCGTAGCCTGTCTGCCTTCTGGTTGCGATTCTCATCCGTGGTTTAGCCTGACAGCCATGCTAAACTTGAGACGGTGAACATCTTGAGCAGCAGTATCTCTGAGACAGGCTGGTGTCCCAGCGGATGTTGCCGGGGAGGGTGTCTGAAGACAGCCCACACATCCTCTGTAATTATGAACACAGCCCGGGTGAATGGGACACCGGGGAGCTTGTGGGAAAAGAACAGAGAGATGAGTGAACCAATGACCAGAGAATTACACAGCCCCCCCCCCACCCCCATCAGTGCAGAGAAAGCATGTGCCAAGTCTTTTTCCCAGAGAACTGCGTGACCTAAAATATCCCAACAGAGCAGACAAGGGGATGAGAGTAGAGCCCGTCCTCCCTCAGCCTCCCTCTAACCCCCCCCACCCTCGAGTCCCCGCCGCCCCTGGTTTCCCGCAGAGAGGTAACTCCGCTGCAGAAGTGCTCCCTCTTCCCCAGGGGCGGTGGCCCGGTGGAACCGCCAGAAGGAACAACCTGGCCGACCAGGAGGAGGAAGCATGTTTCACAGGTGGAGAAACACGGAAGATAAATCTGTTTGCATGTCGAGGATAAATAAAGAATCCCATGTTTCCGTTGAATGCTGCCCCCGGAGGTCCACGCCTGCTATTCTTAGGGCCGGCTGCACCATCCAGGTCCGCATTTGGCCCAAATCTCCTGGGATGTGAAGTTTTCTCTTCACTTTACTTGTTCTCCGCTCAAGGTGGCAGAATTGTAATTGCAAACCTAATTGGTACTACCCCTAAGTACGACAGCAATACACTCCATTCTTATATCCCTTTGGAGGACTGAGAATCTACAAACTGGATTTTGAGTATCTGCCCCACTGATCCCCCCCCCCCACCAGTTATTCTGCCCTAAAATGCTATGGGTTCACTTTCTCGGATGTGCTTGGCTGTGGGATTTCGAGTGAAGCTCTTTAGAGAGGCCGGAACAGTGACTGCAGAGCTTCAGCAATCTGCATGTGTAAAATCCCAAGCTGTTTAACACGCTCTGGACGGATCCTGTTCTGGACAGACTGCATTCTGGACAGACAGCGCTCGCAGCTGCGTGAGCCTTCTCCTGCTTATCTAATCAGGAGCCAATTTTACATGCCAGCTGCTATGTCACATTCTTCTGTTCTCATAAGGCTCACTTCATCACTGTCATTGTGTTTCTCTTCTGTGACCTTTTGTGGAATTAGAAGGCCTCGCAAGTGAGAACACAGCATGGCCACCAGCAGGGGGTGCTAGCACCTGTGAGGTGTAATTGCCCAACCAATGCTATGACCTTACCCTCTCGGATGGGCTTAAGGTTGCAGATACATAAAGTCAGATACACAAGGCCTGTGAAGCAGCTTGTGTCAGAACATGACACTACAGGAAACACGGGAGTTTGTGGCATCACCATGTGGAGTCATCATTTTCCATAAAATCACCAGCAGAGGGTCTATTTTCAGTACAGTGAAGACTAGGTGTGAGCAATTAGAATCAAGCTAACAGGCCCCTGTGCATATGGTACCTATTCACAGTGGAAATTAGCTTCTAGCCTTTCCATTATATACAACTGAATGTCTTATTAACATGACTCTTTAGAAATAACGTGATAGAAAACAGTCCAAAGTTGGGATTTTCAGTTATCTGCTGTCAGGCCTGGTTCCTGGTCTAAGGATGTTTAAAAGCCGATTTGTGGATCTTATGAATAGAACCCCAATGAGTCTGTTCTCTCCAGTGTCTGTGAGTTGACAAGTTTCTGACTTGCCATAGTGGGATGACGCCATTCCATGTGCCGTCCCATTAACGCAGGCACACATTTACTTATCAGCCCTGCTATGAAGGTGATATCTCTGCCTGACTCTACCTAAAACTTTGTGAGTCTTTGAGATAAATGGAGACAAGTTCTTTCCTGGGATCACTGACTGTTAAAACATTCAGCTCACGGTGATGTAAGATAAGTGCCCACCCAAACTCATTAGTGGGAATGCTGGGTAAATATGTAAGGCGCCAGAGCGTGTCGAGTCGGGAGAGCGAGCGGTGATGGGCGGTGCGGGCCGCAGGCGTGTGGCCGGCCACTCTGTGCTCCTGACCTTGTTGCGGCTCCAGCAGCGTGAATGCTTAAGCTGCACCCCAGCCACCATGCCGCCGCCGCCGCAGCTCCTGCCATTTGTATGACTTAACGAAGCCTGGGGGGGCACATTCTCATTCTGTATGGTTTGGAATGCTAATGTAACTTAGACCATTGGTGAGTTTTGCAGAACAAATTTAAAACAGGTGCCATGAAACAGGTATTCCATCTGTCCATCCATTCATTCATCCAGCCATATCATGTACGAGATGCAGTGGCAGTGCTTGAAGTGGGCCTGTATTCACCGGTACCCAGAACCAGTACTACTTAGTTTTTCTCTTCAGAGTACCAGAACCTCTCAATATCTGATGGCACCTGGTACTGAAAAACAAGGGGAGTACCAGCGCAAGGTACTGAATGACAAGGGGAGTACCGGCACCTGATGCTGAAAATCAAGGGGGGGTACCAGTTCTTGGTACTGAATGACAAGGGGAGTACCGGCACTTGATGCTGAAAATCAAGGGGGGGTACCAGTTCCTGGTACTGAATGACAAGGGGAGTACCGGCACCTGATGCTGAAAATCAAGGGGGGGTACCAGTTCCTGGTACTGAATAACAAGGGAAATACCAGCACTTCCCCACTTCAAGCACTGACCTTGGGTAGAGTACGGACAGATGCCAGTGCATCATAGGGCATCACCCAGTTAAAAACAAGTCAAGCTGTTAGTCACAGATGGACTGCAGGACATAAATGAGATTGTTATAATGTATATCAAAACATCAGTCAACATACAGAGAAAAGGCTTTTTCTTCTTTGTTTATGCACCTCATTTCTGTTTGGAGCAAGGTGTCACTCGGACAGGCTTGGGGAATGTGGGGAATACTGTGGCTGTGAGGCTGGGTCTGAGGGCCACAGAACCTCCCTCTGGCACACGCATTTGAGTCTCTGAATCCTTAATGCTGGCATGTGACTGTTTGACATGTGGCTGACAGATTTCTATACAGGGAGACGGATCATGTAAACCTGGCTGTTAAGGCCTGGCTCAAATGGCACTGATGTCTCCTCCTGCCACCCACCGGCAGAGCGGAGCATGACGCTGAGCCGCACCAGTCAGATCCAGCCTCCCCTCCGCATGCCTCCAGCAGCAGCTCTGCGCCCGCAGACTGGGTGAGCAAGTCATTCCCACGACACTCTGGGTTTTCCTGCGTGTGAGTGTCCGACACCCCCTTCCTCCTGCCAGCCGGATGCTGTGCGTTTTGCAGATGCGGATCCACGCCATATGACGGCAGCCCATTCTTCATACACTGAAGAGTCTCGCCTCCTAATTGCTTGCCACCATGATCCGTCCCTGTGGGATAAACACGTAACAAAGCCGCTTAGCCGCTCCGTTAACCGGAGATGACAGCTTTTAAGTTCTATTTTCTCAAGTCCTTTGAATTTTTTATCACCCCGCCCCCTGTGCCCCTGCTCTCAAAAACCGTATGATACCAAACTTCTCTTTGTGAAACCAAACCATCTTTCAAACCCAAATTTTACACCATTCTGGCATGTGCTGCTATGTAGATATGCCTTATGATTCTGTCACATCTGCTGGACTGCGAAGGCACCATTCAGCAGAAAATAAAATGATAATAATAAAATCTTCAAAGCAGCATAAGTCTAATCCTGTGATTAACGCCAGTCTGTGCGAATATGTTTTTTGTAAATGACTCTGAGAGATCACAAGTGGGGTTGTGTATGAACTAACTGACAGGGAAATTCTCCTTTCCATTTTGCCTTTGAAGGATGTTTTTTCCCCTGATAATGAAGGATATTTCCAGCGAGACAAACTGTCCCCACCTTACAGTGTACACATTGCTGAATTTGGGGGGGGGGGGGGGGCTGTGTTCTTGTCTGTCCTGGGTTGTGTTCTGTATGGGTTTAGGCTACTCTGATTGCCTGATTGCATAACTTGATTTACATCATTCGATACTCTGTTGCTGCATGGAAATTATGCTGATCGCATTAGTGTCTTATAGAAAATGTGAAGTGACTTGAAGCACAGTACTGTGTTTCGTCTGCTTCAATTTTTCAAACTCTCCGACGTGGTACCCGACATTGGGATGGGGTCCCCTCTCTGGCCCGACATCAGGGCAGGGTCCCCTGTCCGGCGTGGTACTCGACATTGGGGCAGGGTCCCCTGTCCGGCGTGGTACCCGACATTGGGATGGGGTCCTCTCTCTGGCCCGACATTGGGGCAGGGTCCCCTGTCCGGCGTGGTACCCGACATTGGGGCGGGATCCCCACTCCGGTGTGGTACCCGATATCAGGGCGGGGTCTTCTCTCTGGCCCGACATCGGGGCAGCATCTCCCTGCTCACCTAGAATTGTCAGCCTGTCAGTTTCAATGTGCAATTTCCTCAGTAAACATCTAGCCTGCAAAATATCTTTCAGATGCACAGAAAAAAAATGCTGTCTTTCCTGTCGAAAGGGAACGTGGTTCGCTTCAGTAAATAACTCACCTGTACAGCTGGGTTACTATGGAATTGTGTAAACAGTGTGGAGCCTCTTTGGAGAAAAGTCTTTCCTAAACAAATACAGCAATGGAAATGTATCAGGCAGAGATATGTGAACACTTTGACCTTTTTATTATGGAGACCTTTCCTGCTTACTGGGTCATCACCATATTCGACACTCAGCTGCCCCTCAGGAAGCAACGGAAGCCAAAATCAAGCTTAAATTAGGAGGCAGTGTGAACGAGGTGTGTTATGGTTTAGAAGGACCATACACTGTCTGCTCTGCTGTCCTGCCTGTGTACATGTATGTATTTTCAGTAAACACTTATACACGCGCGTTGTTTGTCATAATGAACTTGTGCAGAAATCAAACCATAGGTGAAACTGGATGCTGCAAATTAATCAGCAGATGGTCAAATTTTACCTTCCGCGATGGCAGGATTAACTAGTAATCTAAATGCAGAAAACAAGAGGGCGTAGCTTAAAATCAGGGGAGGGTGCTGATTGGATGGTGCTCAGTGGCAGGAAAAAGCAAACGAACATACAAGATTTATTGTGACCTCCTTCCATCTTAATAATTACACTAACGGGCATGTGGAAACCTGTAGAAGCGTGGCAAACTCACATCCGTGCTGCAGTCCAGAAGTGCCATCCACAGTTCTTTTAATGGAAATCCAGAATTTCTGGTGGGAGAGTCAAACCCAGGATGAATGCGACCTGTGACGGGATTGTGGCCCGGTTGTCATGTTGGCTAATAGCTGTGGCAGGAGCCGCCCGCGGAGGGGAGGGTGATGAGAGCGCATGGGGGTGTTTAGCATGCAGGGGGCGTCAGCGGGCCGCTTTCCCCACTGAGCCTGAGAGATCTGCCATCGATCCAGCTCAATTGGGTTCCAGTGGCCCCTCCCCCCAGCATGCCGATCCGACAAGGAAGAACCGGCTTGCAGAGCTCTCTGTTTAACATAAGTATACTAATACCACACACGGCAATTTCAGGGGGCTGGTCTGGATGGGCTGCCGGCCCCTCAGGGGCCCCTCTGAAAGCCCGCGAAATCAGCGTGGAAAGCTGTGGCCATCAGGATAATTTAAACCCCTGGTTCGGATTGACACATGCAATGATGGCCGCCCACACTGTTAGGTATGAATACCCCAGGATGCAGGAGAAACACACAAAAAAAGAGAATTTGAGAATACATCAGAACTCTCTTTTGCCTATTAAACCCCCATTCGCCATCACAGACATTGGACAGGTTTTAAGAACTGATTTTAAGTTGTTTTGCATTCCCCTTCCCTGCAAGGTATCCCAGGATATGCCCCTAAAATATTCCATGTTATGTAACAATATGTCTTTATTCCGGTCATTACCATAATTTTTTTCTCCAAACAGAAATAAAAACTCAGCATTAAATGTAAAACTAAAAAAAAAGGAGCCCAACCTGGGGATTTGACTGCAGGGCTTTGAAATTCCTCCTGTGAGAATGACTATAAATGTTTAATACGTTCCTGCACCTTTGCATGGTAAAATCTCCTACAAGCCTCCATGTGTTTTACGATGATGGGGAAATGTGTTATTATTTTTCTCCCATAATCACCCAGCTGGTCATGTCTTGTCCAAGAGGCAGGTGAGAGCGCCCCCAGGTGAGCGTGTTGCACGTTCCCGCTGCATGAAATGCCCTTTTGTAAACGGCCCCAAGTGGCCTCCTCCCTTGCCCAAGCCGCCTTTGTCTGGTGCCTTTATCCAGCCTTGTTTTAGATGAATTTCCACTTCTTAAGCGAAGGCAATCCGCTGTGTTCACCTGAGACCCACATGGTGATGGTGGCAGCTCAGAGGCGTGAGCTGAAATCAGGGTGACAGGAAGTAAGTGGCGCTGCTGCGTGATGTTAATCAGCGTCACCGATCACGATACGCATCTGTGCACATCAGCAGCCAAGCAAAGCCAAGTGCATGTGTGTGTTTCAAAGGATGTCTGGTGTGATTTTCTGCTGTACCGGAGAACCCCAGCTGCATAGACAGGTGATGCAGTGATGTCTGTGTGTAGATTAACCCGAAATGAGGACACGTCCCGCCCCCCTCTGCTATGCAAAGCCCTGCCTACCTCTACCCTGTTGCCCATTTCTAGGTGTGACTGAGTGAAACTATTCCCGACTGGAGAAGGCGGTCAGCGTTTTGGCCCCGAGCCGCAGCCCCATGACTCGGTGCCCCCTCACCTGTACGGAAAGCTCTCCCACACGTGTAGCAGCCACGTCTAGTGAAATAACATCTAAAGTGCAGCGCCCAGACGGCCTTCCGGAATGATCTGTGGCTGCTGGAGAAGCGCTGAGGCTCCGACGCTGCACAGCCCCCGGTAACAGACGGCCACACCATTTTAACGCGGTCGTCACTCCCGCTGTGTTAAAGGGATTTGCGCCATGGACAGATGGGCTTGATAAAGGATGAGTGAACCTGTCTTTTTAAATATGCGGTTATAGGGACGGCTCAATCGCGGCCGGTCCCTGTGCAGCTCTGCTGAGGTGGGAGTGTAATCTGGCCCAGGCTTGGAACTTGTTCAAGTCCCGCTTTCGCTCCACCGCACGAACATAATTGGTGTTATATTAGCTGCCCATGAACAGCACACACACACACCGAGGAAGGATAGCAGGTGAGCAATGGGCTGTCGCCTTTGTGGTGGTCTTTGAGGTTCAGCTAGAGCAAAAGAAGACCTCAAGCCACGTGGAGTAGACCACCAAGTGAGGAACACTGAAGTTTGTAGAGGATGACCACACCCAGTGTGCAGTCTGGCATGCTTATGGTCACAGAGGTTTGGTTTTACAGGCATCTGAGTAACTCTGAGCTCTAGGCTTCCTGAAGGTCGCATGTCACAAATGTGTTACTGAGATTTGGCATCCTTAAAGCTCTTTTGGGTTTTGGGTTGAACCTGTATTTGTACAGTCAGTTTTCATAAAGATTCACACCTGAACATGGAGCAGCATCCATTGCCATTTTCCATGTACCTGGTGTGTTTTAGAGATGAAGCAGGCGTGGAGGTCAGCTGCGGAGGCCAGCTCCACCGTCTGCAATATCAGCATGTTTTCTGCATCTCAGTCCTATTCCAATCCACCCTTCTCTCCCGCTTGTCTGCCAGTGCCACAAAGTTGAAGAAAAGGACTTCCCTGCAGATGAATATTGAGACATTCCTGCAGAAGATCCCTTCCCTGGCCTGACGTGACGTCCAGGGGCCTGGATTCTGGCTGTGGTATAGCCAATGCTGGTGGCTTACACAGCCAGCCCACGCTGGGCTTGGAATCACACCGGATTCAAACGAATTCCAGCCTCGAGAGCATGGAGTAGATGAAATCACTCACGTACGGTACCATGGGAACCAGAGCTCATTTTGCACACGCCTTCCCTTTAGATGTGTTGTTCCGACCTCTTGTCCTGGGCTTGAAACTGGGTTTGGTTATGAACTAAAATATTTAAATCCCATAAATATTTACCCGACAGGCAGGACACTTTTCTTGGGCATTGTTTCACACTGTTTAATTTCCTCCTCGGGAGCCCAGCCTCCATGGCTTGCAAAATTAGAACAATATTTGACCTTATCTCCATGGTAGCGGCTCACCCCTCATTCTGATTCAGGCCGCGTTACATTTTCCAAGCCTTATACCCGGGACTCCTGTTGACAAGTCCAAAAACAATACGTCATAAATATTTATGGCTGGAAAGGGCAGCGCGCGGCTATGCTACGTGCTAATTAACGGCCCTTTTGCTGACCTACGACCTGCTGCATTTGTTTTACCAGGACAAAGAGCTTGGCTGATTCCCACTTACTTCTAAATTTCCGGAGGTGTCTCCGTAATATTTACGGCACACGCCGTGCCGGGAGCTCGGTGGCAAGAGGGACTGTGCCACATGGTTAGTGGGTAATTATTGTTTCTGAATGATGCCACATTAACGTTGAATTACCCATTGCTTGAGCTGGTGAAGTGAGCACACTTACCTGTTAAGTTAAGAGGTAACTTCTTTCATTAGGCTACACCCCATGAGTAAAAGGGCAATATTAATGTTGTTTACCTGCTTCATATGCCTTGCAATACATGTAAACCACTCAACACTTCATGTGAAGGATCGAGCACTATAACTGTGACCCCGCCCATCGATCTGGTAAGACGCTATCCCTGCTTCACCTCCAGTACTCCCTTAACCTGCTTCCTCTCATTCCTCTTCTGCCTGGAGTCAGATCAGGGCCCCTCTGTTGGGCCCTAGCAGTGTCTGCCGGTGCCACATAAGCCTGCTGGCAGCCCTCTGGTAGATCTCGTACGCATAGCAGGCCAAGGGTCATTCTCTGCCTCCCGGAGTAACGCCATCAGCCAAATGCTGCCCCCTCTTTGCGCCACATGGTCCGACCCAACCGACCAAAACCCAGGGGGCCTGTCGCTTGGCCTGAATCATTCCAAGCAAGCAAGGGTAGTATAAATAGTCATCCCGAGGTTTTACGTGACCGCTGGGGTTCATCCACATTGCCTGGGGAAGGAGTGCTGCTCTGTGCATGGCAGGCGGGCGTGGGAAGCTCCAAAATAAAGAGGATAAAGGGATGTGTAGAAAAGAGTACAGCACCGGGATGAAGCCTGGGCTATCAGGAAGAGGCAGGAAAAGGTCACTCCTACCACGATTAGCCTAATTAGCGTAGCCTCTCTGATCAGAGCCTTATAATCCAGCACGCCAGACATGCCGTGTCAGTGTGGGATCAACGTGGAAGCGAGCTGATAGCGGAACTGCGGCACGGCCATTCAGTTAGAAGGCGGCCAGCTTGACCTTATGGAAGCACACATGCTGTCCAATCAGCACTGGGGATTTATTTTGCCTGTTTCATTTTTTGGTCATGTGTCTTAATGATTTATTAAGCTGTGTTTGGGGACTGCCACCAGTTGGAAGCACCTCTGTCGAGCTCTCTGAAGGCTCCGTCCTGTTTGTCCTGGATGGACTAATTCATTTCTTATTAATAATGATTTTGGCAAAAAATGCCGTCACAAGCACAGAACCTGCCCCCCCCCAACTGATTAAGGTGGATAAAATCAGGATGCCAGTGTGGACTGGCAGTCATTCAACAAGGCTCTGTGGCACTGGACCTTTTTCCATAGGATTTAATTTGGGAATTTGTCAATCGCATTGGGTTGAGGAACATGGGACACCTTCGGTTACCTCGGGCAGCGAGCGGCCCGGTTACAGTGACAGTGTGGTGATGCGTACGTCCCACCGCGGCTGCATCTGCGATTACGTGCCATTACTCCCTTCCCTGCCATCTTCCCTGAGATGCGGTAGGCCAGTGAAATGCCGTTTGTGGTCCTGGCGTGACCCTGCAAATATCACGCGGCCGCTTGTTTGTTCAGGATCCCGGCATGCATTTCGCCAGCCTCAGGCATGGGCTTCTGTCCATTTTTAGAGCTTTTTTTGGACTTTTTAAATAAGGGTAGGGAGGCCCTTCTGCTGGGGCTTCTTCCCATGTTGTTTTGACTGGGACTCTGCTTAGCCAGCATTGCGCCACTCGCAGCAAGTGGCGCTCAGTGACAGCTGGTCTATCATCTTTGGCGCTGGGGACACCAGGGGGCGGTCAGCCGCTCCCTCGGACAGCCCGGCTCTTGAAGGGCTCAGGATCCCCAGCCTGACTGATGTGGAGATGGTGCAGCGGCTCTTTCCAGCTTGCCTGTGGCTCCTGTTTTCACCAGCCGGCCTCTGAAGCTGTGAAGGATGTTGGGGGGGGGGGGTCTGTTTTAGGTATTTACATGTAGCTCAGAGGCTAATCTCTTGAAATCCTGGAACCTCAAAGACAGACAGTGGTCGGTTCACTCGTAAGCAGAAACTGTAGTCTTCCCCGCTACTGACAGGGAAAGTGGGTCTTCAGTGAGGCCTCTGGGTTTGGGTCCCATGATGATATTATACTGGAGCCCACAGTCCACATCATCCAGAACTTTACTGGCCTCTACTGCCTCTGTTATGTTGGGTTCCTGAGCCAGTTCCTACAGGGCAGCCCGAACATGCTAGCAAGCAAATTTCACCAAGTGGTTCATTTGTTTTATTATTTTATGGTGGTTTTACCGAATCCCTCCGTGTTTTCCCACTCTGGCTTCAGCAGCAGCGAGCCCCAGTTGCTTCTCGACTCAGGATTGGCTGTGGGTCACACTTCTCATTTCCAGCTAAACTCACCCTTAAATAAAATCAGATGTCATAATTAATGCTGTTCCTTCCAGGCAGTGCTCCCCGACCCTGATCTAATAGTACTGTTACTGTGCGCCAATTAGACGGCCTGCTTTTTATACGGATCCTGCGTTTAGTAAAAGGCCCTCACCTCTTGCAAGCACGGAACTAGCCACCTCAGATGGTGAGCCTGCATCTAATATGTTATTAGCAAATGTTTGCTGTGCTACTTTAATAATTACATCTATTAGGTAACGTGATTACAGTCTGAGGCTTTGAGTGGGTAGCTAGCTAACTGGTCATAACTAGAGCTAGCTATATTAACCAGGCAGGATAATTATTTGCAGCTGTTTGCTTATCTGCTTCTCATAATATTTAACTAGAGCGCCACAGACATTTTAAACTGGGCACCTCTAGTTTCAGACATGTGTATCATCTTTGATGCCGTGTCCTGTCACAGGAAAGGTCCGCCCTTAAACAGATTGGATTCTCTGTGAACCATTCATCCATGATCAGAACTCGGCTGCTCCTCCACATACGGTGGATTAAACTTCGACAGCATCTGTCCATTTTGCAACCGCATATCCCATACGGGATCACCAGCCTGGCAGCAGTGGGCACAGGGCTGGGGTACGCCCTAGAAGGGATGCCAGCCCGTCGCAGGGTACACACAGGCACGCGTTCATACTCTATGAGCAATTTACAGAAGCCAGTAAGTTTAACTGCATGTCTTTGTGCTATGAGAGTAGCTGAAGGGAAAACATGCAAACCACTCATAGAGTGAAGACATCTACTTCAGCACTAGCGCATGGGAATGATGATTATGGTCATAAAAGGAGCTGGTTTATTGTTTTACCGGCTCCCTTATTATCTGCGAGTGTCATGTGAAGCCTCCTTTCCACAGGTTTAATATATTGGCTGTTTGAGATCTCCACACCAGTAGGGCCCCGAGAGTCACTCCTCCACTCCGGTGGAGAGGTGTGTACCTGAGAGTCTGTCCTCCCTCCTCCCATCTTCGCCGGTGGAGCAGTCTGTGTGGCTCTGAGTGGGAGTCACCCCTCCCTGTCTCGCCGGTGGAGCACTGTGTGTCTGAGAGTCACTCCTCCCCTCCTCGCCAGTGGAGCGGCGCGGCGCGGAGGACGCAGCGCTTAGATGTGCGCCTCTTTTCCCCCGGCACCAAACAGCGGCACCCATGCCTCCGTATCCCACGCAGGGGATCGCGTCAGTACCGAGCTGAGCCAGCAGTAGCGAGAGCCGCTGCTGTCGCCGTGTTACGGTCCTTGTTGTTATTGCTGTTTTTTAAAGCACGTTTTTCCAGATCAGTATGTTTGCGCTGTGGAGTTGTACCCGACGCCCGGTCTCCTGCACTAAAGTGTGGGTCAGCCTCCTAATCCTCGCAGCGCTCCGGACATCCGCGATCCCGAGTAATGAAGGTAAGAAGCACGTTACTTTAACGAAATCCCCATCGTTTGCAATTAACCCACTGTATTTAAAAACCGCTACCTGCCCATCTCCCTAATTATCCCTGCCTGTCCGTAAACGCAAAAAAAAGCATTAAAATGTGATACGCAACACGCATTTCAGTGAGAGCCTAGTAAAATGCACGCAATTTATTTTAATAGTCAAATCGTGTATTTGGCTCAGTTGGCATTTACCGAGCTATCAGCAGATGCACCGAAGTATTGTACCTATTGCAATGCAAGACCATCTCGCAACTTCTGCAGGCGTGAATTTTTATCACAGACGTTCATATCTCGCTCTGTTAAAAATACGTCGGCAGCTTGGAATTTGATCAGTTGCATGAGAGGTTGGTATCATTTAAAAACAAACGTATGGATTCATTTGATGTAGTAGATTATTTTAAGTAAGATAAAATGTGTCGTCCAGTCTGCAGACGCGGGCTCCAGCAGATCCTTGCAGCAAAAATATAATCACTAACCGCACAAATAAAATGACTTATTGTACGTGAAGCGACATGTCCCTGTGTCACCATTGCTGTCACTGAGTGACTGTCAAATAGTTTTGCCGCGGTGTGTCTGGAACTGAACCCGTGTCCTTTAAAATGAACCTTTTTGACGAATCCTTAACACTAACACAATAATATTTATAATAATAATAATAATAATGTCGATGATTAATTTGGACTGCGTAACACGGAAGCGCCAGATCAGATTTTGCACCAAAAAATTAAAATCTATAATTTAAAATTATTTGTCCCCCCCACCGCCTC
Organism: Hyperopisus bebe; assembly: GCA_026777045.1. NCBI lineage: Eukaryota > Metazoa > Chordata > Actinopteri > Osteoglossiformes > Mormyridae > Hyperopisus > Hyperopisus bebe. The sequence continues at coordinate 23,045,064 of JAODJW010000117.1, read as the reverse complement.
GACAATGCAACAGAATAACAGGATCCGTGCGCTGCAGGTCTGGAGCTGAAATGGACCCGAATGGCGGGGGAGATTTCTTCGGTTCGGGAAGTAATGAACCGTAAGATCAGATCCGGCAGGACTCGTAAGAGACGTGCCGGGTACGGAGCCAACGTATGTAAGCCCACGGGCTCCTGCTTTAGGTGTCCCGTGTCCGACAAAGTTTCGCATTGCAGATCGGCGCCAGTCCGTAGCGTACAGGTGTACGCCGAGGTCCGGTCCGGTGCAGGTGAACCGCACCGAGTGTCCTCACCTGGACAGTCCTGACATGGGTCTGCATCCCGAAAGTGTGCATGTATCATTGGTTTACCGTCACTTTACGTGTCTGGGAAGACTCGATCCGTTTTCTTGGTAACATCCGGTTTTATTAGGCCACGCACACTAACAAACGAGTTATTGCTATGTATTTAATTATTTTAACTTGTCAAAAAATTGGGTTTTAATACATTTATGTCACACACTAAAGCAAATTTTACCTGCATATGATCGACGTCGGAGATTGGCATATAAGCAGACAAAAATCATGTAATTGATCATTAGGCCAAATTAAATTAGACGCTGGAAATACTAAACGTGGAGATATGTAGTATGACTAAGGATTACGTATCAGATTAAGATTACTTTAGAACAAAGTAAAAATTGTAATCTATGGCCTGTACAAAGGACGGTGTGCCCCATATATACAGCGTTCTGGATTATTGAACAGGCCGCCGAGTTTTTATAGGCCAGTTAAACTCTGATCTTAAATGAAATGTCTAGGCTGTAGTGTCGGTCTTGAGCGGTGTGATTTTCAGAATAATATCAATTGGATCCCATCGTATTTCGTGCTGCCCAGACCGATTTCACTACCGTTTCAGGTCTCCCGTAAAGGCCGGTAGATTTATGCGCCCTCGGCCCCTGCTAGATGAAAGAGATTTATTAACGCGGGATGAAATTGTCTCTGACACAAGACATTGTCGCTCCAGCGTCGTTTTCTCTATTATCTGAAAAGAGACCCGTTAAGACTCCGAGCTGGCTTTTTGTATCCTGTCTGGATTTTTGCTCCCCTTGATCGCTGTTGTATGGGTACTTCTCCCTTTCAATCCCAGTTGACCACCAAAATTCAAGCAATTGATTTAGATAAACAGAAGTATTTAATTAAACAAATATTAATACGTCGAGTTAGCACAGACTGTCAGGTAAGACGTGTCTTTAGGCAGTTTGTAAAGTGTGAAGGATTGTGCAGCATTACGTTTTTTAAAAGTAACCATTTTCCACATGTATCACTTTGGTCAAATTCGTTTAAAAAACCGAGAGACGATAGTAATGTTATTAGGATGAAAAAGTCTGTTCATTTGAAGGGGAAACTATGGGTATATTCATGCGCAAATTTTGTGTGTTATTGCTACATTAAAAGAAGAATGATTACTATGAAACTGGAGAATAATAATATGACATTTGTTCAAACTGACCTTTTCCAAACATGCAAATTTATTAAGAAGAATATCATATTTTATATACAGCAGCAACAAGAGCCTGGTTTATCTCTTAGAGAAGTCAGCAATTGATTGCAGCATATCCTGCATATAATAATTCAGAACCCTATTAATGAGACCAATTTTGTTTGAAAAACAAAACCTTGTGTAACAAATAACCCGGTTTTGTAAATAGACCCTTTTTGTTACAGAGCATATATTAGTGATGACACATATTCTATACAAAATTCATGTAAAATAACTAATAAACTAATAATTAAGGCCCAGTATGACTACTGCTGTTTGATAGATGAGAGGGCTGGAGCTGGGATTGCTTTCAGGACTTGAGATCAACATGGCTTCCATAGCTCCCTATGTCTTGTGTGTATTAATGAAGTTCAGCTATATTGTGGTGATTTAGGTAGGTGTTGCACCCTTAATAATGTGGGGGGGGGTTGCATCACACATGGAGTTGGAGCCCCCCCTCCAAGGGCAGGACCACCATCAGAGTAAAAGGCAGGATAATGGATGGTGGCTTTCCGTGGTGTGATGTGTGACGGATGAGTTATGTGATAATGACATTCTGAGATGTGCCCCTGGGAGCCCATTCAGGCCTGGGTTGGCTACATGCCCTATCTGAACCCTCAGAACCCTAAAAGAGTAAAATGATCTCATAACAGTACCTAACCAAAGCCTCCCCCTGGATGTGTTATAGTTTGCCACCTAAAGGGGATGCTTTCCGCCGTGTAATGAGCTCCTCTTCCAGTCTGGTCTTGCCTGCCCGTCAGGGTAGAATAGCAGAGCCTTGTTTGTTACTCCGCTTCTTTTCAGATGCTTCCTGAATCTGTTTGCCTCTTTTATAAACACTCTCTGAGAGTGTTTTCCGTGTAAATACGACCCCCTTTCGTTTCTACTTTCAGAAGCCCAGAGCTCGCAGTAAACCCTGGCTTTTTCTGTGATGGATTTCTCGAAGATGCGTAATGTTGAATGGACATGGTGTGCGGGGCCATTAAGTTGGGACACGTCCTGCGTACATCATTGACCTCGGAGAGGCCTGTGTCTCTCTTGCTAACTCATATTTGAATATAAAACTTCATTCCTCATATGTACAGCTCTATTGAACCATTTAGATTACTTGATTTGGAATAAAATGTTTATTCCTTTTAAGGTGTGTTTTTTAATGGACCAAGAACTAGCTTGTCAGCCGTTGGGACTGTAACAGGGTCATTAGCGGAGATGGTTGCAAATTCTTCAGACTGACCGCGTCTGTGTCATGCTGTTTGTTTTTGGAAATTTGGTACGATGCATTGAGGTCCCCGTCGCGGTATGACATGTCGGACCGTAAGATGCTAGATCGGGAGAGCTGTAATCTGCGATGTGGGTTTACTGTCCGTCCCAACACCGAGCTTTGCGAGATCGGGCCGTTGTCATCCGATACCGTCACGCCTCAGACCCAGGGCAGGAGCAAACGAGCGATACAAATCGGACACTCTGCTGTGCGGCCGGATTCACCGCGGGTGCAGAGAATTACACTGTAGGTAAAAGGGCTGGTGCTGTGTCCCTGTGGGATGTGACACTTGCGCATTATTCGCTCACTTTGAAATAACGATTTTGCGGATTTTATGCCCAGACGTCTCTAAACTCAAGCATGTCTAGTTTCTGATTTCTAAATCCACAGTATATGCTCTGGGTTAAAAACCAGCTTCCCCACAGCTATGCCTCTAATGCTGCCTCTGCTGCCTGACTGCCTTTATTTATTCTCTATTTTAAATTTTTTTTTGCAGTGAATTTACTGGACTCCCGATCTGTAGTGGATGACCTGGGGTGGATCGCCTATCCCAAGAACGGGGTAAGTCTCGTCACTCGAATCCAGCCACGGTCTGCATAGGCTCCGTCGAGATACATCTCAAGGTCTATGGCTCCCTGGGGCAAGTAAAAGAGAGATTTTAACGGGAAAAGAAATGTATAGATAATGGTTACAAGAGCTCAGTGTTGCTCTTATGGTGTGTCAGTAGGGAGAGAAGCTTGTGTTGAAATTTCATGCAGGATTCCATCATCCTCATGATTTTGGGGTCATATTATAGTGCCTGGGAGAAGGAGAAGTCCTCTGGGTTATCCTGTGCCGGCAAAAACCGGGCGAGGAACCCCCGGGATCCCGTAAGCCTTTTCTGTGCACACGGGAACGCCAGTGTTGAGGTTGAGTGGGTAGCGGGTGGGGTCCTGACCTTCGTATGAAGCCTGCCTGGATACTGAGCCGTGATTGAACCGTGACGCCCCCTATCTCTCGCGGTAGACATTGACACGTGCAGGTGAGGGTTTGCGAGAATCTACTCTGGCCCAGCTGGTCAGGGTGATCTTCTGATTATTTAGCTCAAATCCCCCCCTCAGGTTGCCGGTTTTCCGGATCATGAAACACGTCAGTTTGTGAAGAAGGATTCCGGGATCGGCAAAATCGCTGAGACTTGTTTTATGCCACGACCAGAGAAGGACTGTAACCTAGTGACTGTAACCCAGCAGCAGTTTAGCTAATCCTTCTGACCTTAAAAACAGGCTAAATCATCTGCAGTTTTGTGCTGGAACCTTAAAAGTTTTTAAAAGTTATCAGTTTTTTTTCTTTTATTTATTTTTCTACTTTTATTTGTCCTTATCTTGGGATCTAAATATCACTATTTAAATACCACTTTTGTAAAAGACCCCCCCGACCTGCGATTTTAAATACCAGTTTAATTTTTTTGTAAAAGTCCCCCCTGATCTCAATTCCCTACCCGGTCCCTCGTCGGCTGTCCTGTGTGGGTGGAGCTGGCAATAGGTGTCGCCCACAATCCGCCATCATGCAGCCGCTTCCTGATGCACAGATGAAACATCCACGGGTGATTGTTCCAGCCATGCTGCATTTCCGGGGTTCAGGCATGACACCCAATCCTGTCTCTAAAGTCTGCAGTACACAGCCAGACCTCCAGGTGATATGGTGGCTACAGAGCCGGCACTTACGCATCTGTTGTATGTTTATGTCTTTATTTACCTAATCACCGCATCTCTCCGTTATCGCTGTCCTTAAGTGCCGCCCTTCCTGCAGTTCACACCTGCCCTGGCTTGCGCTTGCGCCCCCTCCGCCACGTTTCGCGAGGCTGGTCCCCCGTCCTCCCCCCCTTTGCTGGTCTTTGTGAGTCACTCATCAGATTTAATCACAGATTGGCTTTGGTGACACAACACTTGAGCACAGGCCTGGGGGAGCCAAGAGAGGGTGTTTTACAGCTCAGCAGTGACAAATAAACAAACAGAAAGGTCTGCCAGCGATGCCGACCCTGCCTCTCAGCATCCATCTTCTTTGGGTTGGATTTTTGTTATGTGCACAGTACCACACGCATTTTATAACACAGGAACACCCGAGAATCCATGCCTAAGTATTTATGGGGTGCAGACATCTATGTATGAATAAGGTGGATGCTCAAATGCTTCGAAAGCACACCCCCCCCTCCGGCTTTGTTAAGGGAGGGGGCCGTGTGTCACCGTGTTCTCTACGACCGTCAACAACAACCCATATATTCTGTAAGCAGCCGGGTCCCGGGGTTTACAGTGTACAGCCCCCTCCCTGCCCCACCACCATCCTGTGGGGGCTTTTATGAACATTTTACTGACACTTCTGCCCTCTGCCCTGTGCAGCTGTAGAGTGTTTCATGTGCACAGCCTGCCTCTCTGTCTCAGCTTCTCGATAAGAAGGAGCGATGGACAGTTATCATGCAGTACCTTCATGGGCGTGTAATGCTCTTACCTGCTCGGCCCGCCTCTGATTAACGAATTTGTACCAGATTAAATTTATGAACAGTTAAACAAGCATGCAGGCTTTTTTTTGCACTGTAAAATCCATTTTATGCCCTGGTCCTGCTTTTACAGGAACAGAGCACATTAATAATGTCACTAACAGATGTTTCTGCCACCTTAAACCCAAAAGTCCATGACTCCAATGAACAAGCACAGATTTCTGCGATAATTTAAGGCAGACGCCCTTGTGTCAGAGATGGGTTCGTCTAAAAATGGAACAAAAAAATTCATAAAGGTTCTTCGACCAAATTTTCTCATTTAAGGTAATTAAGCAAGCGGACGCAGCAGCGGTTTGAAGTGGTTGGAGCAGGAAATGCTCCTGTGAAGCTGCTGTTGACAGATGTTTGCACAAATGACCAGATGTGTACAGCTGTGAACACCTATCACTCCCACATTCACTGTCAAGTGCTTACGGAGCTTTCGGGAGCGAGACTCTCTCCACGGAGACGGGATAAATGGGCAGAGAATGACCAAACACAAGGCTGCCTCTGCAGGGTAACTGTCCATCTCTCATCTCTAGGAAGGCTGCAGGCCTGCGGCAGCGGAGAAACCCCTGGACCAGGCCCAGCTTTCACAAAGAGCCCCGCTAAGTTACGGCAGGATGGGGGTGGGGTGGGGGGGGTTAAATCCAATCCCGGCTTTTAGGCTAGCTTCTGGCGTCAGGGAATCTCTTCCCAGTTTTCCCCCCGGAACGAACGGATCATCCTGCATCCGGTCCTCAGCTGGACCCCTGCTCTCCTGCCCCCCCCCCCCCCCCCCCCGGCCCCTTG
>JAODJW010000117.1:22983755-22995105 GCA_026777045.1 Hyperopisus bebe | reverse complement strand
AGGGGGCGTGTGATGTTTTATTTAGGACTGCTGTGCCAGTTCCTCTGATCCTCTCTGGCTGCGGGGTGGGGGGGTGGGGTGCAGCGGCTGGCGGTGCTGAGCACTCACGTCCGCATTCTGTTTGGGGGGGGGGGTGTTCACACAGCCTTGGGGAGTGGGGTGGATCAGCTGACCTGCCCCAGGGTGCCGCTGCCCCAGGTTTGGCCGGATCTTACAAACGGGGCCGGCCGTCCTTGATTTGAAAATTTTTCTGAAGAACGAGTGCAGCATCTCCCTGAGATATGACACTAGATGAGATAAGAGCAGAGAAATCAGACTCCCAAAATAAAGCAGGCAGCTGGACCTGGGGCAAAACTCCGTAAACTCAGGAACGGGCAGGTCCCCTGTGGGCCGGGCTGCGGGACGGGAGCCGTTGTCATGACAACTAGGAGTGGGCACTCCGCGCGGTAACGATCTTGCGGCGGTCTGCCCCCACCCTCCCTGGCCCAGGTGATCAAGGCGGTGGAGGAGAACTACCGGCTGCCGGGCCCCATGGACTGCCCGGCCGTGCTCTACCAGCTCATGATGGACTGCTGGCAGAAGGAGCGCAACAGCAGGCCCAAGTTTGACGAGATCGTCAGCCTTCTGGATAAGCTGATCCGCAACCCCGTCTCTCTAAAGACCCTCGTCAACTCCTCGGACAGGTGGGCCCCGGGTCCAGTGGGGTGCCCCCTATTGCCTGGTATTGCCAGGGGCATATCGACCGAACACATGCATCAAAAGAAAAGACGGTGATCCGTATCGTTACATATTCTCATCGATTCTGCCAGTCTTCCTCGTCTCCGTCTTTATATCACTGTTTACTCGCCTTTCCTGAGAGCCAGTTTTCCACAGTGAAGGTTTATTTGATATCGTATAATGTTTAACAGTAGCTGTCTGAAGGGTTTGTCAGCCAAAACTTGGGCAGAAAGCTGATGCAGCACTGGGCCAGCATGCATGCAGAGTGCATGCGCTCGCGCACCTGCGCCCCAGCGCAGCACGGCGGCCTCCCCGCGGCTTGAGTGACATGCCTGCCCCCGCCAGCCCGCTCACCCGGTCTCTCCCCGCAGGGAGTCCAATTTGCTGGTGGAACCGAGGTCCCTGGACGGCCCCGTCTTCCAGTCGGTGGAGGATTGGCTGGAGGGCATGAAGATGGGCCGCTACGTGGAGACTTTCGTGGAGAGCGGCTACACCACCCTGGAGCTGGTGGCTCAGATGACTCTGGAGTGAGTCGTCCGGCTGAAACTGCGTCTGCGCACTCCCTGTCAAAGATACCGAATCGCTGTCGGCTGAGCTGAAATGCCTTTTTATCCGTCTGTTGTTTGGCAGTGATCTGCGGAGGGTGGGCGTCAGTCTCGCCGGACACCAGAAGAAGATCGTCAGCAGCATCCAGGAGATGCGTGTGCAGATGCTGAACGGCAGTGTGACGTTCTGAGCCAGGATTGGGGAGCCCACCGCCTCTCCTGAATCCTAATCTGCACTATTTTCCTGGGAATGTTCGAAGATTTTAAAACGTACACAAAAAATTGTTTTCGGTCATTCGTCAGAGTCGTCAGCATGCGCAGGGATAACTCCAAACCAGCGGTCGCTCGGGACGGCCCGGCAAGTCCCCGAATTCCCGAGAGCAGCTGACTAGCCTCCAGGCCCAGAGAGCACGGCCCACACGGACCTCCTGAACCCAGAGACCCCGGATCCGTCCTCTAAAGAGCGCGGGAAGTCAGACTTTCACAGGAAGGTGTTCTGCAATCACATGTTACAGTGAAACCCGAGTATCAGAAAGCAATATGTAATGTAAAGCCTGTTTCTTTTTCATTACAGACAGGGATATAGTTGCCATATTCGTGTATTAAAGAAAAATCCATAAAAAACGTAGATTTGCTATTAGTCTTTAAGGTACATCGAGGTGTAAATAATGTAAAATTTGGTACAAACTTCAGGACCTCATTTTTGAAGAGGTTGCTACTTTGTACACTGAGATATAGATGTGTGAGAGCAGGAGGACATGCAGAGCGGCTTAGAGAAAGAGGTACTAATGCATCTGGCCTTTGGTGTTTAGGCCAGACCTGGAGACTAAATGGGTGTTTCTGTTCTTTGTCCATTCTTAAATTTGCCTTTGCTGATCAAATGTGCAGCTTACTGTTAAACCAAACCCACGGAGAGTGGCTGCTGGAATCGTTTGAACTTTTTAAAGTTTGTTTGTAATAGTGCTAGGAATTTAGGATCACGACGGTGAATCCTTTTCAGAACGTGACCCATAAAATGCTAATAGCCAGCAGTGTTTTTAATTCCAGCTAAAGATTAATCTTTGAAACGTAGACATGTGTAAAAGTGCGCTGAATACGATTTTCCCTTTGATGGTGTAGCTAACGCCAAGTTAGCTTTAAAGTAAAGCCCTGACCTGCATCCTAGAAGCTAAGCTCAGCCAAAACAGCAGGCCGCAGGCAGACCGCTCTCCTCTCAGTCCTGTCAGGGAAGGCAGATAGTAAAGAGCACAGCCGGGACAAACCCCAGGGACACCCAGTGCACCAGGTCACTGGCACCAAGGCCAGGATTGCCTGCTTTCATCTCTTACAATGAAGCTTTTTCATTTTGTGTGAACGGCGTGTAAATTGGAGTGGATACTCTGCTTCTAAATAGGTTCAGTATTTATTATTAAAGCTTTACTGATAATTTATAAAAGTAGTGTAATTGTTAATTATATATTGTATATCTGAAGTTTTTTTTTTTAAATTTGCTTTTCACAAACAGGCAGGTAAAATAGACATGTCCTCTTTTTGTTCAAAGACTGACTGGCTCTAAGATTTAAATGTGTAATGAAAATGGAACGGGCTGGGGTTAGCGAGAGAAAAGGGGACCCCTCCGCACACCCCCATGCAGTGGTTCATCCCGTTTCTGAAGGGTTTATTGGGGCCGTGTGTGTCTGTGAGATACGTTAGACTCTCTCTATATGTGGACAGTGATTGTTTTGTATATCAGGAATTAATTTATTGCTTTTAATGAGTGTGTTTGCACATATACTTGATTAAGAGTACTAGGTAACACCGTTCTGCATGAGAAACTGTACTGTGGCATCTCGGGTTGGGTGAGGTGAATGGTGCTTAACTATGCTGTTAGCAAATGATAAGGTTAAGTGGCCACTTGTTATAAGCATAACTCAGCGGGTTGTGGTTACACAGAATGGCTGATGAATCACCACTCAGAGATGTAGTTTCCATCCATAATACCCAGATCATTTCCTATGTTGACTGCAGCCATTTCTTAAATAGCTTAAAGTTAATGAAGACAAAGTCAGTCTTTTCAGTCTACCAGGAGTGGTTTTTAAGCGTAAGGTAATAGGGGTGCTTTGGTATTTAGATTAATATAAAAGTCTTTTGTAGGCAAAGTGAAGGATCCCTTGTAAAAATGTTAGTCAAGGTTGGGAACAGACAAATTTCCACAATTGATTAGACAGAAAGGCCTCTAGTGTCTCTCAGACAGAAGTTGAGATGTTTCGATGGTAGTATAGGATACTGATTATTATAGAGACAGAGTGATTACTGTCTTGCACAATTTGGTGGTTGTAAATTTCCCAAACAACCCTTGTAATGTCCGTGACTCCAGTGAATCAAATCGGTGGTCACAGCTGATAAACCCATCCTACTCCGCCTCTTCCCTGTATTCCACGTCCTTCTCCTTACCGTTATCCCACATTTTAAGTGCCTCCTTCTTTTTGGCCGGAGTTGCATGTGTCTCCATGACCACCCAGAGTAGACAAGCTGAGGTGCCTCTGCTCCTCTTCATCATCTGCTCTTCGATCATGAGACAACTTGATTCTACTTTTATCCCCCAGTGCCATCTAACACAATGCCCGGACTAACCTGGGCTATGGAAAGCACTGCGAGTTTACTGATTATGTAACACATTTAAGTCGCACTTTATACACGAGTCCTCTTTGATCGTATTGACACTAAATGATAAGCTGACACATTTTGTTCCCGTATAGACTGTGCTGTGAATTGGTTGGCTGAACCTGGCTAATGCATTTTTTTAATCTAGTTTTTCTGTCATTCGCTAAATAACGCTTTCACAGATGCTATATTGAACATGCGCAATTGAATGCCAATAAATTAAGGCAAGTCATTTGTTACAATGTGCTCTTTGAGGTAACCACATCCTGAACAGGTCTGACTGTAAGGCTTTGCTAATTGCTAATTCCCCTGAATTTCCATGGATATTCCATTGTTAATAGCTACATGTCTCATTCTGACCTGCTTATGTTCACAATAGTAGTTGCGATCCTGGATTGATGGAATGTTCCTGATGTGCAGCACATGAATGCCATTGGTTGGATGGGCAGACTAGATCCATCTCATGTTTTTATTGCACTTTTGTTATTCATTTTTGTTTGGTAAGGGGCTTGTAGATGTACATCAACCCAGCGAACAACCAGGAACTGAGGCTTCTGTTTAGTGAATATTGCTCTGCTGGGGCCACCAGTTAACTCAGATTTGATAAAAATATATATATTTTGCTGATGCCAAACCAGAAACTGAGATCTCTTCTGCTTAAATTTTGTCACATATATGCTTGTGAAACACTTTTTGAGAAGCTAATTGTACACCGGTCATTCTGAAAGAGCTAGACACTGAAAGAAGCTAAGAAAGGTTGGTATGAGTGTAGATGGCTTTGTGTTTTTCTGGTTCACGAGCAGTGGTAGGATTCAGAACGGGGACCGGCACCGTTCAGAAGGATGAATCTTTGATCCTCCTTCGGTTGATAGAGTGCCACTGTCCAGACATCCAAAGCTCAGCCCCTGCAAACATAGTCTCCTGTGGAGTCTGGACCTCCTGACATCCATGCAGTTATAGAAGAGCTTTGAGAAGTCATACCAATGGTGTTCGTTCGTCGGCCTCCTGGAACTGTGTGTGTATTTGGGTTGTGTTCATGTTTTTGTAGTGCAAGATATGAAATTTTATATTTTTTCATAAAAAATAAAAGCAAATGACACCAGTTCTGTGTCCATAGTGAGTTTTTCTTGGTTCCGTTTAGTATGCAGACAGCAGCAGCGATGTCATAATGGGCCCCCAGACCTGCCCACATCACCCAAACGGCCTCAGTGGTGACGTTAACATTCTGGCAGCAGCTAGGTGCCACCGAACTTCCAGGTCTGCTCTGCTGAGGAAAGAGTCCCCAGGCCGGTAAGTAAGACCAGCAATTAAGAATCAACATCTGCCAAATGTGCTCAAGATGGTTAAGAGTGTCCCTTTTATGATTGTTGTGGGTTAATAAGCACATTAGCGCATGGGATGCACTTGTCAGAATTGCTCATGTCCGGTGCTTTTTTAGCAAATGTTCATCTATTAAAGGCTGAATTCATTTAGCCTGTTTCTGATTCGTATTCATTTTTTTTCTGACTGAATGCCCCAGGCCTGGAAATTACCACCTCGCTGTGGAAAGTGTCACCCTGCCACCAGTGTGCAGGTATAAAATACTTCTCCATCATGGAGAAGCACTCAGTGCTTCCTGAGAAAATAAGGATCCGTAGCATGTTTAAGTGCTCAAGACAGGAATCTCGCGCTGGGCCACCAACCTGTCAGAAGTAGCCGAAAAACAGGCCACGGGCTTTTGTGGGAGGCAGTTATGTCGACAGCTTATGGGGGAGGAAACACATAGTAGCTGGTAATACTGCTCCACGATTGCAATAATAATCAGCCAGTGGACAGAGCCGATGGGCAAGAGCTGATTAACATGCAGGACTGCAGTTTGGCGTAATTGCAGGTCCCGGAGTCTGGCTGAGGCGCCGCAGTGTCGGGTCCTGGGGCTCAGGAGCGGCCAGATTAAATCACCCTGCTGCCACGTGTGTAGGGGCATTTCTGCCCAGTGCCTGATGGGAGGCCCCTCTCCGCCTGTGTCACCTCACTAATCTTTATGGAAATGACCAGCATGGCTTAAAATGTATGTGCGAGGCTAATGCTAATATCCATATTTATTAAACAGAATCTCAGAGGGATAAATGGCGGGAGAATGATTTCACAATGTCCTGAGCGCACAGTTATGTATTTACGCTTGGCTGCTGACCACACACAATGAATAACCATTTCTAACAGATGTACGTGCTTCCGTTTAATGGCATTACGCGTAATTAGTCCTAATTCTCTGAGGAATTAAATACTTTTGCACAGGACAATTAACATAACTGTTGCCAGGAGCTATGATGGGGCTAAACAAATGACTGCACTCAGTACGACGGTGACAGTAAGATATCGTCAGTGGATTTTCATTTATCTTTTGACAGCATTTTCTCTGATTTCTCCTCCGAGTTGGAGGGACCAGCCGAAAAGGCAAAATGCGCAAACCCCCCCCCAGAGCAGCTCGCCACCCAGCAGTTTACCAGGCCTCATTAGACCCCCATCGCTCAAGGCGCCATATTATTCAGGGTCAACCGAGGTGCTGGAAAAGCAGGGAGAATGTGCTTTCCGAGCTGCGTGGAAAGGTCACGCACATTTCGCTGTCAGCTAAATGCGCTATTGTCTTTAAAATATCACCCTTAAGCGCCTTGGAAGGCACCGTGTTTAAATCAATTTATTTAAGGTGTTGTCAAATAGGTACAGTTATAAACTGACAGTTCACTTTGAATGACTCACCACCTCAATTTTTTTATTTTATTTATTAAAATGTAAGGATTAATTATGTCAAATGTTCATTCCATTCAGAATATTTTTACATGTCTAAGCTATATTTTTTTTTAGGAACATTGGATACCATCATGCAGGGTCTTTGTTGCCAGATTTTTTTCAATTGCTGCTAGAGAAATTCATATTATTTAAAAAAAAAAATCTAAATTAGACACTGCAGGTCACATGAGAAATAAGATGAAATTTTAGCCCAAGGTGTGTGGAGGTCAGGTGAAGGAACTGATATCTGCTGGTAATCTCATTTCAAAGTGTCCTGAGATAGCTGGAGTGCAGCTAAAAGGAGGTTTCACGAGGACTCTGCAGGAATCTATGGGCTTTCTGCGAGTCTTTGAGTAAAAAACTGATTTCTCACAAAAAAAAAAACCCAGAAACTAGGATTGTGATAACCTTGGTTTTACCTAAAAGAAGAGCAGAAAGACCAGCTGTCTGACTTATTTCTTCCCTTCCTCTGGATCAGCATCTAAATTTAGATTTTGAATTTTAGTAGCTTAAGCTGAAACCATTTACCAAATGAAGAAAATCTTGTCAATAAAGAGAGAAACACTTCGCCTTTTCAGCAAAAACCGACGGAGTTTGACTACTCCCCAGATGTAATTTTCTATGTATGTTTTATTGAATTTTACAAGGCATAAATGATATTTTCCTTCTGATGAACATAACTGGAACCAGGTCAGTCTGGGGATGGACGGTCACACCCAGTGTGGCTTTTCCTGTGTTCCAGAACTCGGCAGATTAATGAAAGTCAGCGTCTGTACAGAAAACAGCATCGCCTGGCTTCTGCTGATAAAAATGAGCCTTGGACTGTAAAGTGCCCCAATCGACAAATTATCCACACCTGCGAAAGGCCACCTGATGTTATTTTATATCCAAACGTGGATTTTAATTAATCAGATGAGCAAAGGGACGATCCACAGACCCCACAGCCTGGGTGAGGCATTCGGGAAAACAAAGAAACGAAAAGCAGCCCAGGTGAAGCATATGGGAAAACAAACAAAAGAGAAGTAGCCTGGCTGAAATGTGGGGAAAACAAACGAACGAGAAGTGACCCAGGTGAAGCATTCAGGAACGCAAACGAACGAGAAGAAGCCTGGCTGAAGCATTCAGGATAACAAATGAACAATAACAGATGAACGAGAAGCGGCCCAGGCGAAGTGTGAGGGAAACAAACTGACAGGAAATGACCCGTCATTATTCTGTTTGTTGATGTTTTCATTTGTAGATGCTTATGCCTCTTCATGTGTTTGTTTGGTGGCATTGGTGCCACTCCCTCGCTGCTCCTCATTTTGATGCGAGGGCTAGAATTTGCAAAAAAAAAAGAGAAAGAATGAATTCGTTACAGGGCAGAGTGAGTCCTGACGTCTGGAATGGGGGGTTGGGGGGTCCCATGTGCACAGCAGACTTCGGTTCGGTGTGAGGTATAATCTAGCCGCTCATTATCTGCACGGAGGCCCCTCTGAGCACTGCTTTGGGTGATAATTACGATCAACCCGAGTCCTTTTCTCACCCCGGGGGGAAGTTAATTTCTGTTCATATCGGGGGCATTAATAACGACGCTGTAGATTGACCAGTAGTCAGTGCTGGCCCCTCCCCCCTCGTGGCCTCCCCCAGATTGTTCTGCTGAAGGTTCCTCGCTCCAGGCCAGCATCGGCTGCCGTCCCGGTCCCTCAGCACTGACGTTGGCTGGTAATACAATTTCCTTTGTCGCTTGGCGCGGATTGGACTGGCGTTCCCCCGGGTCATAACGAAAGCACGCCGGTCTGATTTTAATCATCACGGCTGACCTTCATCAGAGCCTTCTCCCTTGGCCCGTGTAGCCGACAGCGCCGGACCGCCCAGGGCTTGGGGTCCAGCGAGTATCTCTCTCATCCCTCACAGACATAGCCATTGAAAGCCCAGCACCGTTCAGATTTGTCACCTTGCTTTGTTTGCTGCGTTCTGTCCTGTCTGGATGTCAGTCTGCAGTCTGGCTGCTGTTCTCACTCATCCTGGTTGTATGTGACCTTATAGATACAGGCAGTTTCTGTAAATTTATTTAGCCCTACAACTTCTTTTTATACAAGAGCTGAAAGAGAGAGTCTTATTTTTAGATGTGATATACTGAAGTCTAAATAATTAAGGATCTGATACGTTTAAAATCAATATAGAAACATGGGTTTTGTCAGTATTAATGTTTCCATATTGTTTGGCTCTGCATGGATTTTGCCAAAGGTCCACTGCCTAATATTACTAATCTGGAAAAATGTTAATTGACGTAATCCTGTATAATAATTTTGGGGCTGTCATTTCTTTTAGGGAAAATGGATTAATTGGCCAGAGGTGCATTTCCTGAAAGCTTTGTAATACTAAGTACTTTGTTATCTTGTACATAAGATCATTCTTTAATTAGTTAGTATTTCTCAAATTCCTACTAAAGTAGTTTGAAATTTCATTCATATATGAATGTGATCCATCCTACATGATTTTCTACATTCTTCTTTATATAGCAACAATAATAATACTATTTGTTCAATGTTGTAATATAAAATGATTACAATTACAGTTTTTTTGGGCGGGGGCCTACAATTTCATCAATGTGGTGATCACCATTTGAAAACTCCTGATGTTGGTTATAAATTAGTGCACGGAGGGCTTTCTGTAACTTTAACACTGTATACATTGAGTACTTAACAGGGTTGTGCACAAGAGCATTGGGGGGTTGAGGTCTCCACCCATTTAAGGGAGTCCAAGAGGTGGTATTGGCTGGTTTTGATTAGTGGAGAGGTTACAACCCCCATCCCCCCATAATTTATGTCCCTGGTTGTGCACCATTCAGAATTGAACTGAGAATTTGAAACTGAATTCAAACAGCAGTTCAAAACAGGAAACAGTTCAAAACAAATTTAATTTGGGGAAGTAGAATTAAAATGGATTTGAATTCACATAAATTCATATATATTGGGTGGATGCAATTTTTAACAATACAGCTTAATATTCCAATGTGAATTACACATAAGCATATTAACATACACAACATTAACTGTATCTTTGTTACAAGAATGTCATGTTCTTCACAATGAAACATTTGAAGTGTCTGTCAATTGTCATTTTGTGTATCATGTGGAAGAGCCCTTCACACAGTCATACAAGTAACCTTGTTACAACTCTATCCATCTGACAACCCACGGACATTCACTAGAAAAGCTACTGCAGACTCCTCACAAACGCTAACACACATAAACAGTTAAGTATGCAAAAACATTAAATGTCCCTCGGGCATCTCAGTAATAAACCACTAACAAAGAAATACAGGCTGGCTTGGGTTAAATAATGAGCCTCCCTGGTCTGGTGCAGGATAAATTGAAAAGGAACACACCGGAATTTTGCCCTCAGTGCACCATGCAGCTTCTGAAAGCTCTCTGCTTCTACGCCACTGGTGGATTCCTGCAGATCTACAAGGCCTGTGTCCTGCATCTCTGCATGCACTGATCGCATTTCTGTTACACTGTGCGCACAAGTACATACAATATCCAGCAGGAGGGGATGCCTTGTATGACACTTAAATTGGTTTTCATGCCGTTGCAGGCATACCTGGAATTGTAGGTGCAGTAGATGAAACCCTCAAGCCTATGCATATCTGCAGCCCCTTGAATCCTACCTGCACGTGTCGAAAAGGGGTCTTGGCACTAGGCCTAAATGTCCAGGTGATATGCAACCATCAAGGACATTTTACAGATATTCTCGCCAAGTGGCCTGGAGGTCAGATGGCAAAGGATGGTGTATTCGCTGGTGCCTGGTTATTGGGAGACAGCAGGTACCCTCTTAGCAAATATCTGCTGACTCCAGTGTTGAATCCCCAAACCGTGGCTGAGGAGAGGTATAACGCCGCACACCAGAGAGACACACTGCTCTGGGCATGTGGAAGGGGCTGCACAAGTCCTCAGGGGCTTTAAGATTTTCCCCTGAATGCTGCAGTGCTGTTATTATTCTGTGTGCTGTGCTGTACAACATTGCAGTAATTGTTTTATTAAAATGCATTTTTGGCCACCTCCTCCATATGTTTTAACGCTTCTTTTGAGAGGCATTGTTCTTATTTTACAAGGAAGCAACATCACATTCTCAGCCCATTTTATATAATTTCAACTAGTATATAAATTAATTTTGGTCTTAATTCTGTATGCTTTCAATTGTTGTTATAGATTTTTAATGTTTTTTTGTTCCTGTTATCGACTATCTGCATTTTTCTCACGCGGGGGGGGGGGGTGCAACAAAGAACTACTTTAAGTCTGTTCATTAAATCTCAAACAACAAATGATTTTGGGAAACACGCAAATCCCATTCCGCCCTTACCTGCGTCGATCATTATCACATTCATTATTCGCTAAAATTCCATTTTCGGGAACCACATCCCTGTTCATTTCTATACAAGGTCCCTTTCTGCACCAAAGCGCTTAACAGAGACTAAAAGCTTGCGAGTTAAGATGGCCGCTTATAAAACAGAGATCAATGTTCTCCATTACAGGGGAAAGTGATGGTCTCGGCTTTGAATGGACAAGGACGCAAATGCCGGTCTCCTTCAGCTGGGGGGTCTCAGGTAAATCAAGCTGGCCTGCAAATTCTGGGATAGCCCCAGACCGCCCGGCCTATGAGCCTAAGTGGTGGGGGGGGGGGGGGGGGGGGGG
>JAODJW010000117.1:22955684-22983655 GCA_026777045.1 Hyperopisus bebe | reverse complement strand
GGGGGGGGCGCCCGAGGTCACTAAAGCCTGACCTCCTTGTGAAAGGCGAAAATGGCTTTGGTCAGCAAATTAGGTACCAACCCCCCCCCCCCAGCTATTATACACATCCCCTCCCAGGGTCACACAAGGTGAAATGGAATGGTAGTTAACCTCCAACCCACTGAGCAAAGCCGTATTTGTAACCCCTGCACCTTGGCCCTATTGCTTCTGTCTAAAAGGACTGTCAGCATCTACCACCCCCCCACCCCTGTCACCGATGTGAGCCATTAGAAACTAAACAAACCCAGTGAAACCCCTAATAAAGGCCAGGTTCCCTGTTTAATGGAGGGGGCCGTGTCTGTATGCATGCATATGTACACACTGCGAGAGCACTGCAATGAAAATCAATAAATACTAAACCAAGTGAGTCAGTTACCAAAGTAATTTTCCATAATGGCTGCTGTTTACCATTATAAATATGCGCATACGGTGAATTAGCGGCACAGGGATGCGAGATACGGACAGCCAGCCGGAAAGTTCCCCCACTCTCCGCAGCCCGCGGTAATTAAGCTGCATCACGACTATTCATTTGTTCAAGGGTCTCGTAAGCAAGCCAATGAATATGGTGTTTCGCTGAACTATGAGAAGCATTTGAGCATAATCGTGGCAAGAAAAACTGGCCCAGTACCAGCTGCTTGTTGTTATCATGGCATATCAGGCCGGCGATTCCAAAAAGTGCAATAAGAGCCGCAATAGCAAAGCGACCCGCATAAACATCGCAAAGTGGATGAGGAGAGAGTGGGGGCTTTGTTAGGCCCAGTCCTGCTGCCATTAGCGACCCCCTGAGCGTGAACAGCTCGACCAATCGGGGCCGAGCATCTGCCGTCCACCCATTTATCTTGGGTGCAGCTTCTCAGCAGGAAACCCAGGGCATTCTGGGAAGGCCGTAGGTATGCTTTTTTAAGGCACGGGAAGTGTGGCCACGGCGGCAGTGCTCCTCAGGGACATGCGGGGGCTGTTCGTCATTCCACTGGGCGTCCTCGCGGCGGAGTCACCTTGTGGTGGGGTTTCCATCCCAATGAGGTGCGGGGGGGGGGTGTTAGACACACCTCGACTTAAAACATTCAGACTCCCTCCTTCCCACCCCAATTACCAAGCCCTTTGTACCACTGTGGAGTCAACAAGATATTGAATATTTTAGTAATAAAAGTGTGCTTTTTATAATCAGTGTGCTTGAGTAAAATGGAATACCATATTCATTATTCAGGCCCGGTTCCAAAACTTGTAATAATGTCCCAAAAGGCCTCATTGCTTATGTATTTTATGGATTTAACAGACAGAGATGGTTCCCAAAGCTGACTAGGATATCCTCAAACAGGCACGCGAGATCAGGGGGGTCCTACCACACAGAGCTCAGCCTGTGCAAACATTCTAATGAAGCGATGATCAGGTGGCTCCCCTCTGCTTCAGGGGTAACATGAGGCAGCTGGGGTGAAGTGGGAGGCAGCTGCCTTCGCGAACAGACCCGAGTGTCCCTGCCGCTCGAAGCCCGCCCCGTGGCCACCTCTCCTGACAGCTGGAGAGTGAGTGTCTCCAGACAAAGTGCTTGTTTAGCATTGCTTCCCCCCCCCCCCCGGGTCTACGGAACAGAAGCACCCAGGGGAGGCCGGCGAGAGCACCCCCCGAACCGAGATGAAGGAGCTCGTCACCAGTCAGCCTGGCGCAGAGATCGTCATTGTATTAGGACTCATTAGTGCTCATAATTACTGTCAGAAATCCAGCAGGGCGTTTGGAGAGGTAATTATCGAAGATGATAGAGGCAAACCTCCCTGCCTTCACTAAAACAGGAACAGCAGGTGAGCAGGACTCGGCTTCAGCGGGAGCGCGCTGGAAAAACTGGGGTCCGTGTGACCCCTGGTTCATGGGGCCGCCAGCTTGAGTTCCCTCAGATCAGCAGGTCCCTGTAGCTCTGCAGAGCTGGGCAGAAGGGTGTTTTATTGCATTGTCTTTGATACAGGCGGAGGTAACAAATTCGAGGCATGGCTACACCACAGCCCACCCACACCGTTACTTCACCTGATAAAAGTGTTTGTAATGCTGCCGGTTGTGTTTTTTTTTTTTTTGTTTTTTTTGTTTTTAAAGAATGTTATTTTTTGGTCTGATGAAAGCTTTTGTTTTCTGCAAATGCAACTTAATGATGTAAAACCAGGTCAATCCGTGTTATTTTTATTTCCACGGCTACATTTTGACTCTCATTACTTTATTCGCTCGCAGCCAGACTTTCCGTGACCTCTGACCTCCCGCGAAGACTGACGATGTGGACACGGCGGCGGTGGAGCCAGCGGTCGGGGACGCATCCTTTACCCGCGACCATCCACTTAATTCACCTTGAGTCGCCTGACAGTGAAAAATATGGCGCTGGCTGGCTGTGGCCCGGCTCAGCAAGGCTGACGCTTTATCGCCTCCTTGTGTACGCCGTGTTCCACCGAGGATCCAGTAATGACCGCCATCCATCAGAGGGGGACACTTTTACTCTGCACAAAAAAAAATATATGTATTAATTATGTCTCTATCCTGCAGGAAGGGGAGAAAGGTCTGGTACGGCCTGCTAGTGCGACTGGAAAGACCAGAGAGGCAGACTGAGATGAACCATAGGTAGGAATGCAGACCACAGGCACGAGGCTGGTCTGGAGTGAGACGCACACTGGGTGGGAATGATCCAGAGGGAGATGTACTGCAGTGTCAGGGAGCTGTCTGTTTGCCGCTTTGGTCAGTGGCGTCACGGTAAGACCACTGAGCCACTGGGACGGCTGAGTCTCCGCGGCCAGATCCGCCCACGTTCCACCCTGCCGGCGTGACAGGCCAAGGCAGGTAGCTCATGTGGCTGAATCCGAGATTAAGAAACACAATGCTTAGCCCAAACTGACTTTTACAAGATGCTCCCCCGGGTGAGGGGGGTGAAGGGGATTTATAAAAAAAAAAAAAAAAACTAGCCTACATTTATTTTCAGACCAGCTTCCTTGCATGGGGGAGCCACCTTCCATGGTGTAAACCGCGTGAAATCGAAGGCCACCCAGCTTGTCGCCGATAGAGAGCCCAGTCACAGCCCAGCACCCCCCCCCCCCGCACCACCACCTCGCTAGGAGACCCTCCCCGGGAAACAGTGTGACACCCAGGCCCTCCCCCAACCCCCCCATTGTAGCCGCCGCTGCTCCATACCACAGCATGTGCTGTTTTTTTGTTGTTTGCACTGGGGACAGAAGTACTTGTAAGAATGGAGTAGGAGACTATGGGGTTTAAAAAAATATTGCAGATAATTATCGTTGCATTCGTGCCATTAAATTGTGGGGTAATTTGCGCTGTGGGCTAATCTGTTCTTTTTAATCTCTGTCTCTAAAATTGGCTTTGAGACAGGAAGTGAGGGGGTGCCTCAGCTGCCGTCTGATGGAGCGGTCTTATTTGTGCCCGTATGCAACAGACGTTTTTTTCCCAGTCCCACAGAATCAAACGGGTCAGCCTCTGCCTTGTTATGGAAGCCTGTTAAAAACTGAAGCATCCGTCAAAAATCAATCAGCGAGCAGGCTTGCCGGGCACACTGCCCCCCCCCGGCTCGGAGCGGGAGGTGGGCCAAGGCGTCCCAGCCAGCCCTGCCTCTTGTTTTGCGCTGTTTTTGGAGGTTTGCTTGTCTTTTCCTGACTTCCTCCTTGCTATTAGTAAGTTTTTGCAAACTGAGGCCGGGCTGTTTTGGGACTGCAGTGTTGTGAAGTTCATAATCACAGTGTTGTGCTCTCTCTACTCACGCCCGCACTTTCAGCCCATTTCCTCCCTATTTGTTTCATGCTGTTTTTACTTGATAATACCCCCCCCCCCACACCCCGAGCTGAGAACTGGTATCACAAAGTTCTGAACACTTCACCACTGAACATCCCCAAAAAGTGTTGTTTTAATTCAATGGTGTGTTTCTTGCAGTAATGTTTTTTTAACGTCCTTCACTTTCATATAATTAAACCAGAAGCTCGGCACGTAAGTATATTCTGAACTGGCACGGACGGGGGGGGGCTGCGTGTGTCATCTGGGTGTCCCTCTCAGCAGGACAAGTGGCGTTTGATCTACGATGGAGGAGGTGAATCATCTGAAAGATCCTATCAGCACCAGGTAAATGAATAAAACAGCTTTGTGCACAGGAAAGGCATCATTCAGTTAGTTAATATTAATAATAAAATATACATGAAAGTAATGTCAAAAAGTCAGCAATATCCACGTATATATTTTATTTAATTTATTCGCAGAAAAAAATTAATATAACTGTTATAAACCAACTGTTTCTTTTAGCTTGTTACATGGAGTATTTAGTTTATGAGCAAAGTTCATTTTACCCTAAAAAGGCTTTTTTGACTGTAGATTATCAATTTCACTGGTCTTATTACCCCCCCCCCCCCAAAAAAAAAAGAAAATAGTCCTTTTTTGTTTCCTGCAGAAGCAAATTGCCTCTGGCAATTTTAAAAATAGCCAGGCAATTTTCAGGCCATGAAACAATGCAAGAACGTGGAAGCAGCCTCCTGGATCATCATTCGTTAATTTCAACGGGAAATGTAGAACGTGGCACTATGTAATTATGGCGCATATTAATGACGCGGGGGCTGGATTCCTGAAGGGCTGATCATTTTGTCAAAAGACGCAGTGAGCTGGAAGACGACGCGATCCCAAACGGAGAAGCCTCGCCATTTTCTTCCAGGTTTTCGCTCTGTCACTCCTGGGGGGCGGGGGGGAGCAGGGTTTAACGAAGAAAAAAACAAGGATGGCAGGACTCTGCTGTCAGTGTGACTACGCTGAGTCCCATCCATCAAGGACCAGGAATTCAACCCTGATCAGTTAGCCACCTGTTTCCAAAAACCCGAGATCAGGAGGACTGGGAGTCATACACAGGTGTGCCGACGCTCACGGTCTCAAAGGGCAAAGGTTAAGATGCTGCCTATTTTCCCACAGGCTTGTAGAAGGGATTGCAGGCAGGCGGGAAGCATCGGCACGGATACACAGCAAACCGGAACATGGATATGGGAGATGTGGCAAGTGTTCTCCTTCCATAATCTCACCTGAAAAGGACACAATGGGAAGCATGGAAACATGGAGCGGGTGGTGTATCTGCTATGGACCGCTCTACGGACCGAAAGGTTCTGGGTTCAAGTCCTGTTCAAGTCTGGAAAAAATGCTTTTGCACCTTTGGATTTCCTTTGTGAGCAACTAGCTGTAAAAATATATTAAAGTTATGAGGAATATATTTTAACAGCTATAAGCATTTTATGAGCAGTACTGCTCAAATCATTTCCTGTCCTGATGAGTCTCCACCCCCCTTTCCCTCATGGCAGGTTCTACGCCTCTAAAATGGATATAGACCCCAGAGCAGATCAATAACCTTGCATATAAATGCCCCCATTGGCAGAGTAGTCTTTACCGTTTAATTTAACAATAATGACAATCCCTTTAACCCTCCAAATAAAGATCCGGCTCCCTGGAAGAGCACTGAGACCGACCTGACGTGATCCAGCAGCGGCTGAGAACCTGCCGTCCTTTCGAGTCGCAAACCGCTCGCTCACAAAAGACGGAAAAGTGCCAGGGTCCCGTGACCGACTGCTTCTCCATGGCTGAGTCCAGTTAAAATGCATATCGAATAATTTCCTTTTAAAACTGCCTCGATTATGAAAAACTCACAACCAGCCCACTGTACCTCATCAAAACGGTACCTTGTTAAACCTCAACAGTCCTGTTTGATTGTAAAATGTCAGGCACATCCATACTCCTTTTTTGGACGTGTGTCCTGTTGTCATTGTTCTGAGGGGTAAATAACTGCTGTGTGACTCGGTGAAAGTGTACAGTGGGTCAGGTGGTCACTGATTTTATGGGGGGAGGTTTTTAATCGCCTCTGATCATCTGAGATCGGGGTCGCTTTGCACTGCACAGCCTGCTGCTCTTTCCTGGGACCCTGTGCACCTCACTAAGTTACTGAGGCACCGTCGATGCCCCCGAATCCCCACTCTGGTCCCTCCAGCATGCACACATTTAGAGTGTGACTCCATCAGGCAGCAGCGACCGGGGGAGTGGAGTGGCGGGGCGGGGGGGGGGGATGCAAATATGAGAAGTTGGGCTTTGAGTTTCGTCTTCGCAGCCTTTTTCTTACATAAATGTCACGTCTGAGGACCTGGGGGGAGCAGGCGCGGCATGACAGCATTCTGCGGCTGGCGCCCCCCCAGCGCTGATGGGAACACTGGCAGCCAGTAACCCTCGAGTGCTCTTTCAATTATCCACCCGCCTTCCTCTTGACAAAAGCGCCCCCCCCCGCTTGCGCTGTGCCCCGCCAGTCCCTCCGCGCCTGTGAGAGAGATAATGACCCGTCTGTAAGCGGGAATGGGTGCAGGCGCACCTTCTCGCCTGGGGGGGCAGACCGTCTCTCCCGTCCATCTCCACTCGCTGCCGCGGCGCCCCCGTGCTGCGAGACGGCCCCCCTCACACACCGCAAGCTCCGCTGACAAAGCCAGAACCTAAAGTAAATTCAGCGCCCCCCCCCCCGTCACATGGCTGACAGCTCTATTATTGATCCCCCCTCCCCTGGACGACACCCCTGTATGACTCAGTTGTGCATTTCCATCCACTGACACGGAATGCACCAGCTAACACTGCGGTGGGGGGGCCAAAGAAATGAAAGAGACAGACAGAAGGAGGAATGGAAGCGGACGCAGCCTTGCCCTGAACCTGCCTTTAAACACGACCCACGCCTCAGCTACCAGCAGACGCATAATTAACCACGCGAGAGGTTCATTGACTCCGCCTACAACTCACGCCTCCTAATGAACGAGCGCTGCCGAATATTTAGCACTCTTCGGTATTCTGGTGGCCCTGAGGTCTTAACACTGCGTTAAGCTTAGGAATGTTAAATAATAATAGTAATAATAATAATTATTATTATTATGATGATAATTATTATTGTTGTCGCTGTTAATGATAAACAAATAAATAAAGACATTAACACAATCGACTAGACGAATTATGAACACAAACAAAGTTCTGGAGACACCAAGATGCAGTCCCCTTAGCAGCTGGTAACGTTTTGTCGACAGCAGCTGAACGTGCCTATAATGGGGGGAGTGGCGAGGGGGCGCTCTGGTTGATGGGGTGTGTCAAGCCCAGGTCATACAGCACAGATACACACATGCGTGTTGCACACTGAAGTACACGTCACGCTCATGGGCCCTCAGGTCAAACCAAGCGGCCACACAGCCATACGATTATCTTAATTTCAGATGTCCGATCGGGGGGCCCCTTTAGGAGTGGCGGTGGGCCCCGGCACGGCCGGCAAAGCCACGCCCACCCGCACGCCTCACGGCAGACCACCTGTCTCCCCGCGCCAGCATATGGACGGGAGCCACGGATGATAACGACAGTCCTGGCAGAGAGTAGGGAGCGGTGTGGCTGCCATCTGCCATTGCATATTGCTCTGAATACGAAGGACTCTTAGATTCACTGATGGGCAAAAAAAATAAAAATAAAGCACTTAGTCTGGCAGATTCCGGCTTCCCTGCCATGGCTCTGCTCCTGGACGCTGAGGTGCCCGCCGTTCAGGTGCCCGCTGTTGAGAGAGAGGCTCTCGCCCATCAGGCGCCCATTACTGTGCCTGTGTTTCACCCGCCATGCTGATTTCCTTTTGCTAGCAGGACTAATCCATTGCGTGCTATCTTCCCGCCCAACTGCGGGGGTATGATGGGCGAACGGTCCATGAGGAGATGGATGCCGAACAGCCGCCGTCCCCCGCGGAAAAAAACGGCGAGATAAAGGCGCGGCGAAAATGACAGTTTGACGATCGTAGACAAAAACGTAATCATGTTTAATTTTAAGTACCGTCGGAAACAGATGGCTCATTTGCATAACCATGTACAACTGATTACACTTCCTGCTTATGATAAGGCAAATAATAGTTTTGATTTTAAACATTTGTTTTCTCAAGTGATACAGGACAGACAGTGGGGATGATTGTATTAGAAACTGGAGGATGGTGCTGATAGGGAGGCTTACGGCAAATTGTGCCAGCTTGCCGTAGTGAAACTGGAATTTGAGCAGCTTAACGGCATCAAAAATACATACTGCGGCCCAAAATCCATGTGAATATACGATAATCCATATTTCTATAAGATTCCAGTGCTGGAGCATGACATCTGCAGTCGGAAATGCCAAGAATGTAAACTTATACATTTTTTTAAAATTCCATCATGCTTTTTTAGTGACAGAAACATTTCTGTCCTTCTCTGACAGGGGCCACATTAATCATCCGTCTGTCCCCCCGGAGGCTGGAGCTCCTTCTCTGGGAAGCCCGCCGCTGGCCCCCCCACCCACTAACACGCATTCCAGGTCCTGCCACGTTCAATCACACGCACCAGCTTAACGTGCTAATCCCAATTTCCTGCCACCGCCATTAGAGATTCAGCCTTAGCCCCAGTACCTCTACCCAGGGGGCCCACAGGCAACGGGGAGGTGCTGGACTGGGGGTCACTCTGGGCTCCGTGCTCCGCCACTGACCCATTCCCCAGACCACTGCGGGGGTCGCGAGGCATGTAGTCGGCAGGCAGGTTCGCCCACGGGCGCCAGGTGGAGCCTGGCTGTCAGACGTAGACGCCTGACAGGGTGCCTTGAAGCGGGCGCTAAGCAGAGCCTCTGCCACGTAACCGCGGACGGCGAATTCGCCAGACAGCCGAGTTTGTATCGACTTGCCTTTTTGGCTCTGACCTTAAGTTGAACCCTGGGCTTGGGGGAGGACTATACTGTTTTGCCAGAGTCTCAGCTTTTCCCAGCGAAGATCAAGAGTAAATGTGTGTCTCATGTTTGCTTCTGTTTCTCCGTCTTCCCCTGGATCGGCTGAGTGCCGCTTGGCCGGATCACAGGAGTGCGCGCCAAGATTTTTATAGCAGGCTTTCTGAAGATGTGCCTCTCAAGCCTTTTTTTCCATGCTCTGTCAGAAAGAGCTTCCTTAGTTAAAAAAATCCTTTTGCTTGCAAAAGTTTGCAGCAGATTTCATTTTAATATTACAGCACCTCCCCCCACCCCCCCTGCCCGGCCCACAGAGGGGTCATTGGGTACTCAGAGTGCTGGCCTCTGTGGAGTGATGGCAGGCGCACACACCTGCACTTTGTCACTTTCACTTTTCTGGTAGAGCTTGTGGCATTTGTGGTTTTATTTCTATTTTATGGAGGAGCCCTGGGTGAGATTTTGATTTGGGCCTCCGCAAAAAGGGGGCCAATGACATTTCATGGGTCTTAAGAATTTGGGTTCCAAGACTCACTCTCCTTCTCTCACTTATATATATATATATGTATACACACACACATACACACACACATACATTGTTTTATATATATATATGTGTGTGTGTGTGTGTGTGTGTGTGTGTGTGTGTGCTTTTTTAGATATATATACCTAATTCATTTTTACACAAAAACAGTGTGGAGGTGACAAGCAATCCTGTGTGACAATGAACTTCCCATGACCCATTTAATAAAAGCCTCCTCTCTCTAGGAGACCCACCTACTCATACTCACTCATACACATTGCCCCGACCCCCCCCCCCCCCAAGGCAACATGTTGAGACGTGTTGGGGGAGGCGATAGGCAGCGATAGGCAGCGTGGCGGCCATTTGCACGCGCCTGGCTGGTCCCGTGAGCTCCCTCCGCTACCAGAGTTAAAAAGCAGGGGGGAGGGGGGGCATGAGCGGGACTTTCCGATGCGTCTGGGAAAAGCTCCAGCTAATAGCCAGTATCGCCAAATTACGAGCAGCTAAATTACAGTATCACTATTAGGGGGGTTGTTATCACTAAAAGGCAGGAGGAACAGTGGGGGTCTCACGCTCGCCTATGTCCCAGGGCCTATCTCAATGAGCAAAGTACCCAGACGATTTGTGCTAATGCACCTCCTTGTGACTAAAATTATTATTATTATTACAATTATTGTTATAGCTGTTTGTTTGCTGAAAGCCGTATTGCTGGGATCTGGGGTAGTGTGTGAGTCTCTGCAGAGATGGAGACCTGGTGGTGGTTGGATGGGGGGGTTCTCTTCATTGGCATTCGAGGCACGCCGTTGCATCAGCTGGTGTGAAGCGGCCAGCAGGTGGGGGGAGACGGCCGGCCCCAAATGAGCTGTTTCGCTCTCAACAATGAGAAGATTGAGACGATTAATTTTTCATTACGTGCCGTTGCCGTGGATCTCGGCCGGCTCCGCAGCTGCCGGCTCGCGGAGGGTGGGGCGCCGGAAACGAAACCCAGCCGCTGTTTGCGCGGACATACCTGGGAGGGTCTTGGCTGTTCACTGCTGACGGATTTAATCGGGCGGGACCCTGTCATTCAAGTTACCCCGACATGGTCTTCCACTTTGCGAGTCGAGGGCGATTTTTCAGCATTTATCCATGAAAGACAGACATTTACGGAGCTGACGGCTTATTTACTGATATTTATGGCATAGCAGCTGGTATCCGCTATTTAGTCGTGCAGAACCGTTAGTCACAGCGTCAGTGATAAGATAATAGGCTGTAAATGTTAGAAAGTGAGTTAGTCATTAGCCACCTCATTTGAAGCCTGAGTGTGTCATTTATGTGAGTAAAAATAATGGCCTAAGAGGAGTGCTGTGCAGAACCCCGGAGTTACATCCAGCTGTAAACTACACTGGATTCCAGATGTCATTACTATCAGTTGCAGCCTTTTAAGAAGAATGTTGGTTCCCAAGCTGCATTTGCATGATGTGCTTTCATACCATCAGCGGCTTTGATTGCACGATCAAAGGCACCCCGAAATGTGGCTCACCTAAATCTATGCTGACTCCTTGGATTTAGGAAAAGGATTTTTAACTACAGCTTACAGGGGCAAAACAAATCACTTCTCTGTAGTTTGTCTTGTTTTTGCAACTTATACATTCCCAAGGAAATACATTAAAGGGAAGAGTGTCGTCAAGTAGTATCAGGTCACAAGTTTTCTGAGTGAAACAACTGAAAGGCAGGCTATTAGATTCACAAATTAAGCCCTATTCTGTTAACACGGCCCCTGACGTGACCAGCCACATTTAAAATGTGGCTACATTTGTAAAGTAATAGTGGTTGATTTTCCAAACATAAATACCCAGTTCACACAGGGATTTATGAATGTGCATGTATGCGGGTGCATGTGTGTGTATCTGTGTGCGCGTGTGGGTGCAGGGTCAGGATATAAAGGCAGCGACCAGCAAAACCTAGTGAAGGCTGCTTTTTATGCCAACCAGACCCCAGAAAAACCTTCGTTTGTTCATTTTAGTGGGATTCATTCTCTCTTCTGATGACAAGGCCTGGACCTTTTTTTTCCCCTTACCTTTTTTTTTTTAAAGCCATTCTTTTTTAATCCTTTTGTTTCCAGTACAGGAACAGAAATCCAATCTGACCTCTGAAGGTAGACAGAAGTGGAGCATTCCTGCGGCATCCTTCGCAGACATGAAATATGCTGGTGAAATTCACTGACATGAAAATAACGGAAAATAAACAGCAGATTGCTGTTACCCCATCGGCCCTCTCCGCTCCTCCAGGTGCGGAGTCCCAGGGGATCAGCGTCAGGTCGCCCGTCTCTGTGGGACCCGCACCGTCCCAACGTTCTGCTGGAGATGGGAGGCGAGGAGTGCAGATCCAACCCGCAGTGTCGCCGCTCATCCGCGCGTCTCATACCGCCGCTGTGTGCTGATGCCAGCCCATGAATGCAGAATTAGCGGAAAGGCTTGCGTTTGGCAATTAGGATGCTGACATTATTAATATAGACTAAGGGTATAATTATAACTTGAAAAGACAGCAGAAGAATTAATAAGGAATAGACGGAAGGAAGCGATCAGGTCGCTTGGGCACAACCCGCATTCCATCTCGTTTTGCCGGTTTGTCGGGAACCGTTCAAACGGACATTTTGCTTTTAATTTCACGTCAGCCACCGCATAAACGATTGTGCAAGCGCATGTCACCTGTGCAGAGGGCAGCACGCGTCACCGATAATAAATTTGACTTTGCTAATAAGTTCATTTTATTCTTATTGGCATTAACTGAAGCTAGCTTGCAATCCTATGAATATAAATGCGATGACTGCTTAGTCGGTCTAGTATCTAACTGTTGACAGTTTCTCATTAGTGAAAAATAAATTAAATACCCCGGAAACATTGTGCTGATACTCAGGGCGTCATTATATCAGGCGTGTGAAATACTCCTGCTCACCAGCAGAGGGAGCTCCAAAACTAACCCTTGAACTTCGGAGTGGATTATACTA
The DNA here is from genome assembly GCA_026777045.1 of Hyperopisus bebe. Lineage (NCBI taxonomy): Eukaryota > Metazoa > Chordata > Actinopteri > Osteoglossiformes > Mormyridae > Hyperopisus > Hyperopisus bebe. The sequence continues at coordinate 22,971,374 of JAODJW010000117.1, read as the reverse complement.
ATCATACCGGCCTATGTCTTAATTAGCATTCTCCTTCATTGCATACTTAACCCACTCGCAAAAATCAAAATACTGTTTATTCTCGACATACTTAAGTATCCTAATTGTAGGTTCTGTTCATTTGATTGTTTTTAAGGAAGAGATGACTGTAATACGTACTAAGACCATTAACCCAAAGTGGTAGGTCTACATGGCAACTTTAATCTCAGCTTTAGGTCAACACTAGTATATAGGCAGAATCTAGTGGCCTACAGAGGCTGGAGACTGGCCCCGGGATGGAGACACTGCCCACATTATAATGTTCGTCTTCACATCGAGTCGCAGCATCCTGATTCGTGACGGCCAGTGACACCTCATTCGCTGTTTCGTGACGCCCAGTGACACCTCATTCGCTTTCGGCATATGCAGCATTCCTCCGGGACTGTTCTGGAATGTGTACTTCTCTGGAATGCAGACTGAGAGATGAGCCCAGGAGTCCATCTGCGAGAAACATTTTTGTTTTGGACTCGGTTCAATGTATGGCATTCTGGGTAATCTTCATCATATGTGCCCCCCCCCCCCGCCCATTAACATTATCATCCCCAAGTTATTTCTGCTGATATCTGCACTGTGAGAAGCACGGCAGTGGGTGTGAATGGAAGATTAAAAATGTGTTCTACCACCAGAAACAGCGCACATCTGCTGCAGTGCCCGCGCTATATTTGGTGAATCACATGTCCTATTAAAAAGAAGAATTCAATCTCGTAATGGTGGAATCCCGGCTGCTTTACTAGCCCCACATGCTTTTTTGAATCCTATTCCCGCACTAATAACCTGACTCACGCAGGAGTGATGGGCTCCACTGTGTGGCACTGGGTAGTGTAACAAGTGGCCGACCGCTGACTGGGACATTGACACCATTTGGGCTTAAGAGGCCCCTCTGAAAGCGCGGCTGACATGTTGGTTCTTACCCATTCACTGTTAGCGGCCCCTATTAATCACTTGTTTAATTAATGACCCAGTTTGCCTATCCTCAGCCTGGTGTCCTCATAAACTGACCCTCCCCTCAGAATATGCTCTGAGCACATTTCCCAGGTAAGATCAGTTTGACCCAAAACGAGCATTTATTTCAGCTCATTTCTGTAATTCCTTCTCCCTGATCAGTAGTTCATTAATATCACCTGTTATTCGCTAACAGATCACTTTTTCTTCTACCTGCCGAGCTGCGTTTAGCTTAAGAGCTGCTTTCTCATCGCGGGGCCAGCTGTTGCGGGCTTAATTAGGGCCCGGTTCTTCGGACCTCCCGCGTGGTCTCGAGGCCGTTAGCGGAGGCAAGGGCGAGAGCGTGAGGCGCTCAACGTGGCGAGTGAATAGGCCGTCTCCACGCTCCTCGTGTGGTTGCACGAGCTCCAGCCGTCACCTGATACAATTAAAGCTTAAATTAACAGCTCCGCGACTGGGGGAGGGGGGGTCACCCTGCAGGAGGTCCTGTGCATTACAGCTCTGTTACTCTGACAGTCCAGATAATGAAGGCCATTAGCTGTAATGTGTCCTACCTTACGCATCACACGTCACAGAGGACATTGTCCCCTCTCTTACAAAGAGCTTTGGAAATCCTACTATAATATATAAGTATTCTGCCAGGTAAAAAGTGTGTATAACCCACAACAGTGCATTTTCCTTGCCTAGGTTACATTATTAGCCTTTTCTCAAATATGTCAATAAATATATATTTTTTATAGGTTTTATGAATAGGAGTAAACTTTATCTGTTCCTTTGTGTGTGTATTTCTAGATTAGCTTGTCAAAACTGGGTCTGAACAAAATACCAAAGCCCAAAGGCTTTTGCCAGATTCGGAGCTGCTTTGTGATGGTACATGGAAAACATGCTCATTGTTTGCTGTGGTGAGGAGATTGCGTGGTTCTTGGGGAGTGGATAGTGGTTCAGCGGCCATCTCACACCTCAGGAGGGTTACAGGGAGGCTGAAGATTAGGATCGGTGATATTATGTGGTATTATTTCCTTGATACACAGTTTCATCCAAATTGACATGAACCAAAGGTACAGCCTGATCTACTGAGATGGACTTTAGTTCCTCTACAAAAATAAACCAAAGTGTCTTTAAATATGTGATCTGATCACAGCAAAGGAGCAGGACAGGGGTCACACATGCTTTTCGAGGGTCCAGCATCAAGCTGTGTCTGATTCACAACACAAAACTAGAGATGACTGTGACATCCAATCAGATGAAATGAGACACAGTGATTTCAAGGTTTTGGGGTAAGGCAGCAGGGTGTTGGTGGAACGTATCCAGAATTACACCTCTTTATTTCCTAAGAACTTTCTTTGTTCTTCAGTAAAGAGCATATGGAGAAGGAAAGGGGGTTGCTGATGTCATCTAACTGAACTGCAGGAAATACACTGACTCTGCTCACATCAGCGGGACTCAGAGTCAATCAGTAAGCGAGTGTTTCCCTTACAGTGTGATGACTGGCATCCTTTCATGTATGTGCACACAGGAGGTGTTCAATTTATACAAACCACACTATTTAAGAGACATCTAACCGTGTAACTTTTAGAGCTTTCTTACATACATTGACTGTATGAAAGCATATTTCTGCTTGATTGGGTTCAACTGCAGATGCTTAAAGCTGGCAGTGGTAATCTAACACATCGCGACTCTTCACGGTGACAGGATGACTGCTATCTGCACTTTCCACAATACCCTCACAATGTCTCCCGTGGTCCAACTCAAAGGCTCAAATTATGAGTGCAATGTTTTGGCCAACTCCCGAAATTCAAATTCTTCCCCCACAGCATGCTGCATCCCCCCATTTCCTGTCCTCTGGCCAGTATCACACTGGCATCCCATTGAGTGAGACTGCCCCCTTGAGGACATTCCCAGGAGATACAGCATGACTGGCCTAAGTGTTGGCATGGAGAAGGTGAGCATACTCCAGAGAGTATCCCTGCTAGCTGTACGGCCACATTGCAAGATTGATTGTGATAGAGCATGTGCCCTGGCCTGTCTAATTACTGATTCATTCCGTCTGATAAACAAACAGCAGAGAGCCATCAGATGCGCTTTGGGCTCCACGTTCGATTGACCATCATCCAGAAACTGACGCCATTAAATGTGTGTCAAGTATATTACATAAATCATTTTTAGTGCTAAGAAACGGCTCCCTCTGGTGGACAGTACATAAAGCGCCGTTAGAATCTTGTTTTCAACTATGTGGGGGGAATTTATTTTCTCTGACATTAACATATTCCCACTTTCTGTTTTTGATATTTGAATTGTGGGACTGAAGACATTTTTGTCTAAAAGGGTATAACTGTTAGAGTAGTAGTAGAATATTTTCAGTTATATTCGCATTGTATTTATGATAACCAAGCAGCGCTAGTGTTCCCGCTTCATTGCCTTGTGCTCCCAACCGCTTTATAAATATTCCCTGTGTTCTGGAAGGTTCTAGGAGGGGGGGGGGGGGGTTGATATTTAAGACGGTATTTTTTTTGCCGTGTTTTCACCTTGTGTATGTCGGATGGCCTATTGCCCCAGCATTACAGGTGACCGTGCCCTGGCGGGTGGTGTCGCCGTGGCCGATCGCAGCTGTCCCATTTCATCACATAGCGGCTGATGGATGTGACATTACGATGCGTCGGCCGCGGAGCCGAGCAGTCAGCAGACAGCGAGACGCGGCGGCTCAGCCAAGCCGATAACGCAGCCGGTGCTGTGCAGTGCAGATTACTGCTCCTGTTAGCACTGACTTAATTAGACAGCTCGCCGGCTCTCGAACACGCTCCGAGTCACTCACGCTTTGCGCTCTTTATAAGAGGTATTTTCTTCACCATTACATCATGTCCCCCGGCTGCTGAACCCTTTGGCTCCAAGCCCGACTCTTTAACCGTATTTTTTGTGCGTGAAGGCGACTAGTGCGTGGGGTCAGGCTGTACCCCAGAACGGAGCTGCAGCCCTCGTCTGATTTTCCATCGAAAGCTCCTGTATGGTTCTTAAATGTTACATCTTCCCCCTGTACGTGCTTCGGACGATGCGCACCATGCGGCTTTGGACTGGTGCCAACCCCTGCCATGATGTTTCTCTTCGCCCATGGCCCATGGCAGCGCCGCCGCTCGCAGACGAAGCCAGAACCAGCCTCCTGTTCCTCGACACTCATGCCAGTCGTAGGTCCTTTCCATCGGTGCGGAGTACACGCTTTAAAAGTGGATGAGAGGCTGCACGGATAGAAGGGGCCCCTCAAAGCGGGCGGTTTGATGTCAGACCATGTTTGAGTGCATGAATAAAGAGCTCATCTTTAGCCATTCTGTTTGACCCAGAAACACCCAGCGTGGGTCCAGCCTCACACTCCCTGCAGACTTAATTAGACGCTTAAGCTGAGGGCTGTACAGCATAACCTTCAAATCAGCGCTCTCCCTCTCTCGTCTGAGTTTATTTTAATGTTTTTTTCTCTCTGCCTTCTCTACCCCCTCTTCCCTCCGACGTGCCGGAGATGCCGGCGTCTCGTTGCGGCGGGGAAGAGGAAACGTCTTAATCGCGACGGTTTGCGCTACGTGAGTGGAATAGCGGGGAGGCTGCGGATCCGCGTCGGGGCGCCAATTAGCAGCCGGGGGAGGGGGCGCTAAAGGGAGTAGCTGCCTAATGATAAGCCAGCTCCTGTCAGAGTCGCTCTTTTAAAAATCCTGACATCTTCTTTTTTCCCCCCACATGCCGCGACATGAGACGGCCTCCTCTCTATTTGGGGAAGGCGGCGGAGACGCGGCGGACAGTAGGCGCGTCCACCGCCGGGAGTTCAGCGCGGGGTGAGCGTCCCGATGAAGCCTGTCACACTGTCGCGCCCCTTTCAGTTTTGTTTACAAGCCGGCGGGTTGAAGATATGAATCAAATTCTCCGTGTGCTGAGACGACGTGACGTTAAGCACCCCCCTCACCCCAAAAGAAGCAGATCTTTTTGATTATTTCTTTTGTAAATGTCTATATCCGGGAGGCACGGACAGTTCTGGGGTTGTGATATATGACGTCACCCTGGCCGCAATCGCGATCAGACTCGCAAAACACGCGGACACCTTGCAGTAAATTACCAGGTTGATTTACTGCGGGAGTGACAATCGCTGAAGGCATTCAAGTGTGTATAAACCTCTGCGGTGTAATTCATGTGCTCTATTTAGATTTATTTTTCTCTAACGCACCTCATTGCACAAAAGTTTGTTCTTAAATGTGACGCAACTCCCGGGCGGTGAGGTGGCTGTCCTGCACAGACAGACCGGCGCGCTGATTTACGCCGGGTTTTTTGCACATTAGTGGCTGTGTTGACAGTTTTCTGGTTGTCACTGAGCCACACACACTACCTGTCTGCAGAGCTTTCACCTAAAGTGTAATTGTTGCCTGGCTGGGGCTTGTTTGTGTAACTCCCTCCACCGCTCCCGCGTTTCTGTCTGACGTTGATCTGCTTTTTCTCACCCGCCGCCCGAGTCTCGTCCTGCGCTTTACCTCATTGCGGTGCCGCCCCCACCGTCCCTCTGGACCCTGCGGTCCAGCCCAAGCTTGTGAACTGGGCGTTTTGTATCATTAGGGCTCTTGAGTAACATATTCATACTAGGCCAGGGGTGTCAAACTCCAGTCCTGGGGGGGCAGAGCCCTGTGTAGCTTAGTTCTTTCCCTGTTCCACCACAGGGGAAACCCAAAAATGTGCAGGGCTCCGGCCCTCCAGGACTGGAGTTTGACACCTGTGTACTAGGGTATTACATGGTGTGGTGCATTCCCGCATGGCCTTCCCCAATTCCGGTCCGGGAGGGTTAGTCTGCAACACAGATTGCTGATTTCCCTGCTCAAACACGCCTAATAATAGCTGATGTACTAAATACGATGTGTTTGTCTGAGTAAGGTTTGTGTTTGCGATGTAGACTGGCCTTCTTGGATCGGAATCGGAGAACCCTGCCCTCCATTTTAACAACAAAAAAAAAACTCAGTTTGTGTCTCAGTGCGTGGAGAAAAAGGTGTAAACGTGGTACACTCTGGGGTGAAAACCAGTCTGCCCTCCCAGAACACAGGCGGCCAAGAGCCACCGCCTAAATCATGGCACGTGCATGCGATCTGCTCACCATTTGATGTCACTTACTGTTTAAGTAAAAACTAATTTAGCTCCGGCGGCGTTATCGGCTTGGCTGAGCCGCCGCGTCCCGCTGTCTACTTAAGTCCACTGTCCGTGGCAGTTAAGAAACATCGAATTTATACAGCTCTCTGGTTTTGTCTTAGAAGTGAGCAACCTTGTGGCCAGTAGTGAACACTGTAGTCGGTAATAAAGACACATCTCCGGTTTGATGTGTCTGCGGTAGCGCTTCCTCCCTTCTGAGACAGCTCCCTCTTGTGGCGGCTGCCTGCCCGGATTTTCCTCTCCCAACACACTAGCAAAGTCGTTCATGAAAACGGTGTATGTATCAGTGGCGTCATTGCTAATCTGCGAAAAGACGAGGGACAGTATTTAAGACCAGTAAAGGCCCTCCAAAAATTTATTATGAAGTTGTGTGTGTGTGTATATAATAATGTTGCAATGCTTCAGACATCCACTAGATGGCATGCGCCAGCCGTTTTTATTATACAGTCTCCCAGATTATGGGCATACACCTTGTTTTCTAGTAATCCTGTTTCTGCTGCTTTGGGAAATGTAGAGTCTTTTAAAATGGCCAGATTCATAACATGCAACAGAATAAAACTTTGGCTGACATAAATAGTGGAGAATTTGAAGCTGTGGCATAATGACTATACTTAAGAGTTCTATTTTATTGTCACCTGGCTAAGGCCTTGATGTTTCCTTCACACACATACAGAGTTGTGTGCCAAGCCTGCGTGTAAACAAACAGCAGAGTCTGAGCTGCATCAGCTACAGATAAACATTATGGATTGCAGTCATACTTCCCAAGAACAATAGTCATAAAGATGAGAAATGTTTATTTGGGAAATCTGTGTCATATCCAAAAACCTCAGACTGGGGTGCCTATTGTGCTTCCCTAGACACGCACAATACAGCCAAGTAAAGGGGAGGGGGGGTGAAGGAAATATCATAATATCAAGTAAACAATGCAAAAATCAGGCAGGGGAGCATGGAATGTGACACCGCCCGTGTGTGTCTACAGTCTGTGACGCAGAGACCAGAGACACTGACTTTCCAACAACTCTAACCCCCCCCGGCGGGGGGGGGGGGGGGGTAAGCTGGCTTTAATTTCATTAGCAGTCTCTGTGAATGTTGCCCTCTGTCTGCGTGGCAGCTTGTGTTCTTACTACATTTGGCTGCGGGTTCTGATGGTTACAGTCAGTGCACAGCAGTGACACTCCGCTAGACCAGCAGAGGGCAGGTGTACTGCAACAAACACAAATACAAGCAGTGAAGTGAAATGGGTAAACTTTTATCAAAATTTTTTAAGTAACTAGCCTAGGCTTGGGCAGTACTATAGTAACATGGCATACCACGGTATTGTGAAATCCTTACAACAGAATTAGCTGGGAACGCCCCCTCACCCTCAGCGGGTTTTATCGCCAAGATTTCAAAATGCAGAATAGTGTTGCTTTTCAAAGTACCGCATACCTCGGTATAACTATGAAAAATTAGATATGCAGGTACCTCTGACCTTCCTCATACTGCTGCTCACCATTATTACTGCAATATCTGTTCTTCCTCTACTTTTTTGGTCACTGACTCCTGATCTGTGAAAGTTGCTGCTGCCACCTACTGGAAATTCTTTATCAATTATCTTGCACATGCGAGGTCGATGCACACCGACTCGCACAATTTCCGCTAGACGTAAAAATCTGGGCTACACACGCACCAACAGCAGCCATCCGCAGCCAACCCCTGATGATGAAATTTACGACACGTCAACTGAAAGCATACATGGAAAAGTGAGGTATGAATTAGCCTTAATCCTTCACAGAGATCCATACGGATAGCCACACCCAGACACCCCCAACCCTCACTGGCAAGTAAAACACAGCAGCTGTCAGGGATGTCACTGCCGAGCCCAAACTGTTTGTTGTTTTTTTATTTATTTTAAAAGCTGCTCCTTTGTTAAAATGTGCTTGTACTTACCCCCGCGATCCCGAGTGGCACAGCCCGAACCACGGAAGGGTTCCACCAGGAAGTGACGTGGATCATGTCCCCTGCTTTTCCATGACTAATATGGAAAATGTTGGGATGCCTCTTGCTGGCAGTAGGAAGAATCTGAAGGTACGTCGAAGGGCCTTGGGGGAGACAGACATGTCTTTTTTAACATAGCAGACATTGTATTGGTATAGGGAGAGCACATGGTGTTTGAGCACCTTCCTCTCATTGGCTGAAGAATATTTGGAGGCCTCTGACTGGCTCTGAGACTGTTTTCACCTGCCAGTAAGGGAGGAGTATTCTAAGCTACAGGATGGTCTTGTTGTAGGGTGGATGGGGTGATTCACCCCATTCTGTCCTCTGTGCACTTCACCTGCCATTCAGCCGCTCCCCCTGCCTTGCCCCCCGCCCCGCACTACACGCTCCCCCTGACCCTAAAAATCAACCTGCCGCTTAATCTTTCTCAGGAATCTCAGTCAGGCCTCTCCCTGAATTTGAGAGAACTGGTTTTCTGCTGACATATGCCAAACTTTGTCAAAGGTGGGGGGGGGGGGGGTTGTTAGAGTCTTGGCTAGCAGTGCCACAGTCTACAGCAACAAGGAGAAATAACTGACAAGAGGTTATTGCACCAAACAACTGTACTAACATCGTTTACTGGTCCCGTGGCCTTGATGTCATTCCATGGAGATCCAACATAACCGACCAGGAATATTCTGTGATGAATTTATTGGATTTTTGCCGATTATAATCTGCATCTTCTCATGAACTCATGCCAGCAAACTGGGTTGGCAAGGCTGTGTTCCGGCTGAAACAGGCAACAGGCATGTAGAAGATTCATGTTTTTACACGCTGTGTGGAGGGAATTTGGCAGTCATAATATGCAGAGCGACAGAGGTGGGCCGAGCTTGCGGGGCGCAAAGAGATCAGGCAGGCGGTCAAGCAGGCCTCTGCCAATGGAGCAACGCTTAACGCTTCCCTGCTTTTTGAATTTGTTGTCGAGTGGATTTTACCGCTTTCTGATTAAATTTTTAAAAAGCACCCAGTGTCCTCCTGAAACCCCTATAGTCAGTTTGAAGGCTTCAAAAGCAAATGGATCTGAATGAAAAACAATGCCTGCCTTTATCATAATCTGTTGTAATTTTAAAGATTAGAGTGCAATTCTCGTTAAAAAAACACTTTCGGGCCAAAATGAATGAAGAGGCTGGAGCACAGGACCCGTTTGTCTGGCTGGCCCCCCCGCTTTTCATTTCGGCTCGCTCCCGCGGCCCAGGCGGGATCAAACGGCCTCACACAAGCCCTCTGTGCGCCCGCTCACCCGTCTGCTTCCTGTCAAACTCAAAGCACTTTCTTATGGCTGCAGATGTGGCTGGCTTCCCCTGTGACCCCAGCTCGCACTTCCTGTGCACTGGGCTGACACCCAAGCCCCGAACAATTGCACTCTGTGGCCACCGACATGAAAACCTGCAACCCTGTGTTGTCAGTTGAAGGAAAAGGGCCTTTCTTTTTCTCTGGAAATTCAAGTGAAAGCGAACTTATCTGGCTTCTCTGCATGAGCCTAATCTCTGGCAATGGCCACGTGCAACCGGCGTAACATAAACATGACACATTTCACCGCTGTCGCTCCATTACAGGCCTGTTAGGGACAGTATTCCTGACAAATTCATCCTTTTGGAAAATGGAAAGTTCATACAGATGACTTTATTTTACTTGTATTTGTCCTCTTTAAAAACCAGGGAGTGTCTTGTAGACTTTAAGTCTTACTTAAATACGATTATTCCCAGCCACAGGTCCAGCCAGACGCCGAGCCAGTTCTCATTCTCTCCGACTAAGTCGTCCTGCGTGGAAGTATTATGTTATGGCATAATGGTTTTAAAATGGTATTTTATGTCCTCCGAGGCCATATTAATGTTTCCATTGCTTTTGGGTTGAGTGAGATAAGCAATTAAAGGAAGATTTAGGACAGCTCAAAGTAATCTGATACAGCTCAAACTGACTGTTAAATTATGAGATTATATTTCTCGAATGTTTACAGGTAAGAAAATCTGGAAAACACATACAGTGCAGGTCAGACTCCAGTTTGACCACAGGACTAGGCCCCCCCTACCAAGAAAACTGATGATCCCCCATCTCGGCTCCTGACCCTAAAGGCCAATTCATACTTCACTTTTCCGCGTGTGCTTTCGGGTGCAGACGAGGGGACGTGATGTATATTTGCAGACGGCTGCAGTCAATGAGCATGTAGGCCTGATTTTTATGTGTAACGGAAACCTTGCACATCTGTGCACATCAACTGCGCATGTCCAAGATAATTGATTAAGTATTTCGAGGTGGCAGCCTGGAGTTTCACAGATCAGTGGTCAACGGCAAGATAGTAGAGGAAGAATAGATATTGTTGTCGTCGTAGTTATTGTGAGCAGCTGTATGAGGAAGGTCCCCATAGATCAAAATTTTTATACTGACTAGACATTATACTGAGGTATGCAGTACTTTAAAAAGTAACACTATTCCAGAATTTTGCCTTTTCTCTCCCCAGAAGACTGTATCTTGCTGCAGTGTAGACCTGCTTCTCCTCACACATGAGAACGGGGAGATGAACTTCCTGTTCAGTTTATCTCACTCAACCCAATTCTGTATTGGTTTACTAGTAAGTGTGGACTTTTTCATTGAGCCCTGAAGGCTTTCCAGTGAGTGGATGTCAGGAAAGTTCCAGAAACCATAGGCTCCAGTCCGGATTGCTATATTAATCTCACCTAAATGCCTTAATTTGCACTGATGCAGCTTCCTATAAACAGATCATGTTTCAGTCATGGTTCCCTCAGAGTCCGTGGCGCCAGCAGGCGGCCCGACTGTGGCTTTGTTACCCTTGCGTAGCGCTACTGTCCTGTCCTCCCTCACCCAGATCTTAACCCTTTATTTTTTGCAGGGTATTTCCCTAAACGGTAGATTCCCAGTTCTCAAAGAATAAAACCACCCCCCTCACACACACACACACACACACAGAAACACACAGAGAAAAAACCTGCTTGCATTCTGTGAGAACTCAGGACACGTGTTACGCAAAGGCGTAAATTTTGGGCGGTGTGCCTTGTGCTTTGAAATAGAGGACTTCCAGGAAGGCTGAGGAAAGAGCGATCCTCAGACCACGGGGATGAGCCCATCCTCCTGGGAACGGATTAGTCTGCTAGAGGACTCCCACTGCAGTGTAAGCCTTAGAAGCCGGAATTTAATGTGGGGGTCGGGTGGGGAACAATATAAGTAATAAAAATATGGGAGGGAAGCTTTTTGCGAAAATGGCTGAACCGGTTTTATAAGCGACTGTTTCCCACAAGTCTTGTGAAGCTTCAGAGCGATCTACACAGTGCTGTGCCCTGCCCCCACCAGCGTGCCTCTTGAAGGCCAGGCAGGGAGCGGCTGTCCCGCTGTTGTACCTTTGAGTGCAGTACTTAACCTCAGCCGCTCCAGTAAAACGTCCAGCTGTACAAATGGTCAGAGACTGTAAATGGCTTTGAAGCCGTTCCCCGCCGGTCACTCACCCCCCAGCCAGAAGACGTATAACTCCTGCGGTCCTTGTTAACCCCGTGAAACCTTCCGTGTGACATGAGATCTAACCAGGCTTCAGTCTACGTCAGGCCCCGACGGGACTGGGCGGGATGCGGCTCAGCCGTGTGAAATCACCGGGCCGGCGACTTGAAAGCGGACGGGGTGCTCCAGTGCCCAGCTGGGACTGATTAGCTGTCTTCCCACTGGTTCACGGCGCTTTGCCAGCTCAGGGAGACGTATTCTTCAAATTCTTTCCACTGGAAAGAAAGGACAGAACAAAGAAGATCCATTTTTCCCTTAACATTCCCTCAATCATAATGTAATAAACCAAGTCTGTACACTTTCAAAGAATTGTTCTCATATTGTCAAGAGAGAAACCTCTACGTTGTGTTATTTGTGACTGTATCCTATACACACTTATTTAAAGTAGAAAAATCCATCGTATATGTAGGATTTCTTTCATAGTCCTAAACTGCTGCTCAGTACCCTCTTAACCCATGATGCAGTGCAGTTTTGCAGCTAAAGTGTATGCTGGCAGGCAGCAGGAGGCGATGCAGCAGATGTATTAAATTGCCCTCATTCCTCTGTTGTGCAAAACTCGAGCCAAGGGCTGCACTGCATGTAGTGTGGGCGGGGCTGTATTTTGGGAGGTGTGGCCTGTGATGTCACCGCCTCCCTACCCTGCCCCATCCTTCTTATACCCTGGAGCTTCAGGAACACTAGTGGGACATTTTGGTATGAATTGTAGTAGTTCAATTGGTTGGAAAAATGATGATTATAAGCCTTAAATGTGAAATGATAGTTTATTTTGCATTATGGAAGCTCACTCAGCACCACAGCACCTCCGCTACCCCCCCCGCAGTTCCCCTGGGCCGTCAGGTCCGCATGATGGGGAGTCGCACATCTACGGCGTGGTCCAGGTGACGACACTGGCCCCCTTTTAGAGATAGAAACAAAACAACCCCCCTCCCGGCCATTGTTATTTCCTGAGCGCCTTTGGAATCAGCGTGCCTTGTGATGACAGCAGAGTGGCCACTGTTAGAAAGCGTTCCCCAGGGGGGGTGCTGTAAAGAGGGGGCCACGTTTGTTTCATTAGTCCTGCCAGCAGCTCCTTCCAAAGGAAAACACAGCATGTGCTCGCTGACACGCCACATTTGAAAGGTCTCTGAAACCGGGAGTGTCGCGCTCAGTTCTTTCCGCAGGAATTCTACAGGAAACCAGAGTCTGTCACTGAATTGCTCTTGTCACTGTCAAACTAAGGACCTCAGGTGACATGGGTGCATTGGGGTTTTGAAACACTGCTGGTTATTAACTCCAAGCCCCTTGCCTTGTGGGGTGTTTATCTGGCCTTGAGGTTGCGTGCATGCGGCATGCTGCAGTAATGAGAAAACACGTTCCCTCCTTCACTGTTACACGCCATGACATAATTCCAGTCAGCATTTCCCTCAGGGATAAATGTCTGTTCCTCACTTTCCACACTAGTCCAGGGCGAGCAGTCAAAATACCCAGAAAATGCTGATCTTCAATGGGCTTCCAGTCATGTGACGTCTTTGTTTACATATGAATGCTATGGACTTAGAAATGAGCAGTGTGGCAGGCAGCTGGTCCATGTTCCTGAAACCTAGATGTTATCTTGCATCACCTTCTGAAAGTTCTCTTCAGGTCCACCCCCAACCCCCACGAAGTGGGGAGGATAATTTAATCTTCCCCCGTAGTGGTTTCCAGATGGTGGCCTGGTGTGCACTGTAATGGGCTTCCTGTTCGAGCTTCTTCAGCCGAACCCTTCAGTCCTCTCCGAGATGAAGACCCGGCCTCTGGGCCTTTTAACTGTAGAGCTCCCGACTCACCCAGCATAGTCTTTGAAACGATTCATATCTGCGTTGAAAAAGTCAGAGGTTTTGGTATTTGGTATCATCAGATGAATAGGATCTCTGCTGATAATTTGCTCCCTTTGTCCCAGAAGAAAACTCCAGCTTGCTGCTAGATGCCGCAGAAAGTGAAGCCCTAGATGGCAAGAATTTCCCCTAAAAGAAAAAACGCCATTATATAGATGCTTTCTTTGCGTGATTTCTGAAGTGCCCGTTCATCTGGAAGCCATTTCCCTCTCTATCCAGTTTCCAACAGGCTGCCGACATAGAACATGAAAGCTCGGAGGTGCTTGCACCCTGTATGTCGAGTAATAAATTATTCACGATCCCATGTGCAAGCTGGATGCCAAGTGAAATGTGTGTCACCGAGGTTGTGGCAAGTGTCAAATGAAAAGATGACGCAGGTGTGCTGGCATTGAAGCGTGAAGCTCCTCTGAGTCCTCGCTTTGCCTCCTACTAATATCCACAATCTGCTTAGACGGTACCTGTAGCACGTAACGTTTTTCGCGTGTTCAACAGCCACCAGCTACTCGCACGACCTCCCGACAAGAGATAGCATGCCCCCCCACCCCCACTCACTAAGTCCCTGGCCAAGAGAACCTATAAAGAGTTGTACCTTTACCTTCACCCCAGGGGGGGGAGGTAACTGTTTCGAAATTCACACCCTCCTGCACTGTCATGACTGCATCGTGACGACGCCACAACACACAGGGCGAGTCAGAGTGCAGTTGGCTGCGGGCACCCCAGTGGGGAGGAAACTGACGTCCGGGCAGCTTGAGGTCATGTGATCGGGTGGCTTTGCCCCAAGACCCAGTCTTTGAGAGATTTGATTTGGTCAAGCTGCATTTTAGCATAATCTCTCATAAATCAAGCCAGACCTGTCACTGGGGGGGGGCAGGCCCCAGACTAGAGGGGGCCTAGAATTAAAAATCTACTAAGGGGACCAACCCCTCCCCTTCCCATAATATGCCGAAGGGGCCTGAGGTAACATTTTGTCAAGGAGTCCAGAATTTCTAGCAACGCCCCTGCTTACAGCCATCATACAGTGTGTCGAAGCATTTCTGTTCCAAAACAGGCCTGTCTTCTCGTAAAGCGCCCTTGGCCATCGAGGGCCTGTTACTGTCACTCCCTACAGAAGAGTAAACAAGCGCGTAAACATTTACCCGGTGGATAAGCAAACTGAGACACACGCTCGTGTGTGTGTGAGACACTGTGAGAAGAGTTTAAATCTGAAGCAGGGTTCATTTCAAAGATGGACATGAACTGTGTCACACGGAGCTTCATATGGTTCTTTGTGTCTGGAGCATTTGAAAATACCATCATAGTAAATGTATGAGCATATATGCTTTGACGGCCTTTTCCTCGAGGTTTGACTTGGCCGTCAAGGTTGTTGTTTTAGGGTAGGGTGTCTGGCTATCGCCTGTCGTTCCACTCAGTAAGGGAAACAACATATTTAAATGGTTATTTCATTGTCTGACAGGGAATTCTGCCTTCTCTACCATGTTGGCGTTAATATAATCCCATAACCTTGTTTTCTTTTGATTCGGAATAACATTTTGCAACATTTCTTGAGTGAGCCCTTGGAGCAACTGTGAGTGTCATACCAATGCAGGCATACAGTGACTGGATAATCCCTGTCAGCGAGGACACTTTGAGCTACTTCAGGTTTTACAAACTACTTTAAAACTGAAAGTCTCCTGTGCTCGGCTAAATAGTTCAATTCTTGTGCTCTGACTGGTTTGTTTCATTGATTGAAATACATATGCAGCTGTTTCACATTAACATTAGTGGCACATGCATGATTATAGGAAACTGACCAATCGGCACACGGCAAGAACTCGGTACTTAAGTGAAATTCAGGCCCTATTAATTAAAATTGTAGTTTACAAATCCTGGAATCCCGGAAAAAGGTTTTGATTCCAGAATAAGTTTGGTGTGGTAGGTTCCAGCGGTATGAAAGCATCCAATCACAGAAAACAGGTAGAGGCACAGTCCACTACTCCAGCCATGCTTCATTATTGCCGTGATCACGCTGTAATCCACTTTGGGCTTTACCTACACAGCTGTACACAGCCCCACTCACAGTCCAACAGCAGGTCTCCTTAAGGCAGCGGTGTCCAATCTTATCCGCAAAGGGCCGGTGTGTGTGCGGGTTTTTGCTGCAGCTCCCTAATTATATTACTAATTAGAGGAC
>JAODJW010000117.1:22933857-22949686 GCA_026777045.1 Hyperopisus bebe | reverse complement strand
GGGGGGGGCGGGGGTAATTGGTTCCTCATGTCAAGCTGCTCTTAGTTTGATGTTAAATAATGGGGCCCTTTTTGTTTAAAATGATGGCTTTTCCATTTGAACTGATGGAGGGGGGAGCAGTGGATTCTGGGAGTTCCCATCACTGTTCCATGCTCCTCTATGGGTGCAGAGTTTTCCACTGGCCGCAGAACGATGGCGTTTGGGGGAAGGCTCGGTGCGGTCGCACTCTGAGAGGCATCCAGTGTGTCTGCTTGTTTCTGAGAGAAAGGGTGCGGAGGGAGCGCCATGTCCCAGAGCCACGTCGCATAAACGGCATGGCCGCAGGGTGTTTATGAAAGAGTTAAACACGACATATCTCAAAAATCTGTCATCGCAGACACTCAAAAGAGGCCTCGCTGGTACTGCTTACTGGTGTTACTCACTGGGAGGACTTATCAGGAGTACTTATTGGGAATATTAACTGGTAGCAGTAGCACTTACTGCTGGTAATCGCAGGTACTACTCACTGGTAATACTCAGTGGGAGGACTTATTGGAAGCACTCACTAGGAGTACTGACTGGTAGGAATAGCACTCACAGGTAGTAACAATAGTCACTGCTTACTAGTCATACACACTGGGTGTATTTATTAGTAAATATAACTGATAGTATTATGAATAGTACTTACAGGTAGGAGTAATGAGTAGTACTCAGTGGGAGCACTAATTGGTAAGGATAACTGGTATTACTCACAGTTAGTCATTCTGTTTTACCTGGGTTTCAGAGATCCCCAAACAGTGCAGTCACAGAGGGGATTTCACCACTGCGCTCACATGCTCTGTTCTCTGTGAAATGGACTGTAAACTGCTGATGTATAAAATTGCCCCTCCCTCTATCAATCCTGTATGACTGTCTGTGAGCATAAATCAGAACATCTCATGCGACTGATTTTGTGTCCACCCATTGAAATACGCTTAAGACTGGGATATTTTCAATAACTTGTCCCATTTGCTGGAATCCGTTAAGATTTCACAGCCTCCGGAGACCTAGCAATTCATTCTTACCCTCTGCATTATGTTGTTAGTCATATCTCTCATACTATACATGTAAGTCTGTTAGACAGATAGAGAGATAAACAAGGAGAAACGACACCAGAGCTGTATTTTAGGTTAAGCAACCTATGTGTGGGAGTGTGACTATACCGACTTCCTCTTCATGCCAAATGAAAATTTTAATCGATATTTAAAAACTCTCAGCAAGATATGCATGATTAATTTTTTTCATTTTTGGGATTATGCAGGACTCATCAGTTTGATGTTAATACTCCCAGGACTACATTCGTTAAACAAAAGAACCTCTCTGATGGTGCATTTGATGCATGGGGGGGGGAAAAAATCAATTAAAAAAATGCGACTTCGTGAAGAAACATGTGTCTGCTCTTTCTGGAGTCCCGTGTCATCAGGTTCTGGAACAATCACCTTCCTGCAAATTCCTGCGAACAGGTTTTGCACGACGTGCAGCCTGTGTAACGGCGGAATGGGGTAGCGGCAGGGAGAGAGAGGGAGAGCAGAGCATATCGCCGCTGTCCTGCGTCACAGCTGCAGTCGTAAACTTCCACACGGACCTCGAGGACCCCATGGTGACGTAGGGCAGAGTTGTAATCCTGCCCCCACCCCCCCGGAACCATTGGAGCGTGCCGCCCCGTGCAAAGCGCCTGCACGGTCAACGCCGACCACGCACACAGGGACTGCGTTATCTTATCTGCGTACCGGCCACTGGGAGCAGGACGCGTGAGGTCACCGCCGGCCATGCCTGAGATGTGGCCAGACATGCGGGCAGTCAGGCACCGCGGCACAACGCCGGAGGCCACACAGGTCAGCTGACATTCTTCCAAATGTAGTCTTCTGGTCATGTATGTCCAAGTTCATCGATGCACCATCCGGTTGTCTCCCTCCCCTTCCCCGGACTCCTCCAGCCTCCCCCCCACCCTTCCCAGTCCCTCTCCGCATCCTTTTCTCCCTCTCCCCTGCTCTCTCCTCCCCTTCTATCACTGACCTTTCCCTATATCTGGACTGTATCGCTCACACGCCCTTCCCGCCGTTCTTGCCAGGGCCCTCTTTGACTTTCTCCTCACTGTAATGTCCGAACATCTGGCCGGTCCCCGGCATTCCTCGTTCCGCCGTGTCCCCTGCCGTCACTGCCATGCTCCGCCCCCACATTACTCAGCGGTCCCTCACACTGTCCAACCTGAACTGAGCACCCTTGCGTGTTGACTCACATGCACACTGATGCTCATCTCTTAAATACCTTTCCGTCCCGCATCCTGCTGCACTTGCTGCCTCCCCTTCCCCCCACCACCTTTGCAGAAAGGTGTTAGAATGAGCCCTGTCCTTTCATCATGGCTCACTGAGGGCTCGACACACCGGAGCATTCGCCATCATGCTGTGCAGAAAGGCCCCCAACTCTCATCCTCACTGCCTCTCCTTCTGCGACATGGAAGATGCCGGCAGTCAGCCGTGTCCCATCATCCCAGAGTCTTTTATCCAGCCCGTGTTCCTGGACATAATTAAAAGCATAATCAGCATCGTCACTTAGTCTGTTTATCAACATCCTCCCAAACGCATCTATTTGTTTCCTGCTTAACGTCGTACCCGAGAACCAACGTCATGCTGAGGGGAATAAATGAGGCAATTAGCATCTGTTGGCAAAGGAACCGGGGCCCCGTGGACAAATTAATTAGGACCTGTAGCGGCGGAAGAGCAGCCCGCAGACGGACTCCAAGATTGCTGGTGGAGGCACCACGCTTCGCACGCACAGCCTCTATCGGCACTGATTTATGTAGACGCGCATGCTGAGTGCATTAACACCCTGCTTTAAGTACGATTTCAGTAATTCTGCCTTGTCTAGTAGTGTCAAACCAATAGCCTATTCTTCCCCACTCAAACTGTGACTTCCTGAAAATGCTGAGGAGCATGTAAAACTCTGGGGCAATCTACTGGTATTATTATGATTACTATTGTTGTTGTTATTGTCAAGGAAACATTAAGCCAGTTTCCTCTACGCAGCAATGCTGACTTTCGAGCTAAAATAGGCTACACGTAAGCTTTCAACCCTGGCATCTGCTCTTCATAAAAAAGGGGGTATAAAACTATTATTTTTACCTCTGGGTGGTCAGGGCGGATCGGTGTGAGTTGGTTACTTTGCTGCATTCTTCTTGACAGCTATAAATAAGAGTCATCAGCGGGCAATGCGCTAATGAAGAACGCGACCAAAAAGCTGCTATGGTCCCAGCAGCTCGGATAAGGCAGCGAATAAACAGCAGCGATTAAACAGCAGCGAATAAACAGCAGCGATGCAGCCAGCGTGCAGGTCCAGGCTGCGGCCAGCGATAATCGGTTAGCATTTCTGCCGACCTATTGTTTAACCCTGCCGCAATATTGCACATTTGATTAAATTGAAGGCACCAGCATTGAAATTGCAGAGTGGAAGGGTCTCCATCTGATAAAACTAGATCAAACAGCGATGCTGGTCATGACTTCACAGGCCCTTATCTGTTATGCAGATGTCGCAGTTTAATTACTCGCAGTCTCGCTGTATTCTCTCTGACTGGCAATCGTTAGCAAGCCTTTGATATGGAGATCAAAAACTATTGTTCGGAGAACAAACACTAAAAATATATTTTTCACGTATATTTTTATACACACACGCACCGGCAGGTAATACTTAAATATATCAATTATATATTAAATATATAGTTATGTTTTTGAATTACTCATACATCACCTTAAGTAACTGCTTACAAACACTAACATCACTGCTGCCCATTTCAATGCTACAGAATACAGTAATGTGCACGCAAACAGCATCACCGCGTGAACAACAATAATTCTGTATGTAACTAAAATTAGTGAGAATGCAGACATGATCCAGTTAACATAGCCTGCTAGGTTTGTTATCTGTGTGAGAAATCGTAACCGCCCTGCATACTATTTTACACTTTAAAACGGATCACATGTAGATTTCAAGTCGATAATGGGAGCCAAAACCACGAAAAAGCAAACAGCATCACCGCCTGAACAACATTAATTCTGTATGTAACTAAAATTAGTGAGAATGCAGACATGATCCAGTTAACATAGCCTGCTAGGTTTGTTATCTGTGTGAGAAATCGTAACCGCCCTGCATACTATTTTACACTTTAAAACGGATCACATGTAGATTTCAAGTCGATAATGGGAGCCAAAACCACGAAAAAGCGGTGTTCATGCTATGAATTATGATATCCACGATGTGCTATAATTCTTATTTTATTAAAAAAATAATAATTTCTGTTAGAACATTCAGCCTTTTGCTGTCCCCGCAGTGAAACGCGGAGGCGTAATTAGTTGGTGTAACTGCAGCTTTTGATATGTTTATCCCCCCAAGTTATAAGGCACCGTGACGAGAGTCGTTTGAAAGCTTTTCTGTAAGAGTCATTGTTATATACACAGAAAAGGTGATTAAGGGTGATGTTATGCAGTGGCTGTCAGTGTTTGTTGTCAGTGAAAGGGAGTTTAGATAACCCCGTGACATCAATCATATGCATTCTCCTGACTATTGATCACGCTTTATATACGACTAAAGAGGGTATTCCGCCGAATGTTATCTCAGACATGTTTATTACGGAATACACAGGGTACTCATCTAATCTGATCCAGCTAGATCCCACACTGTACCACTGCACTTCTGATACCGAGTGAGCTCAGACTCTGGGGCTTCCCCAGCGGGTGAACGCCTCAAGCAGGCTCAGACGCTTTCAGACTGGTGTTCATAAAGGACCCTAAACTTAATCACAGGGCAAAGCGATGGCGCAGATCGCGGAGGTTTGAGAGGGACTGTAAACGAAAGACGTTAAAGGACATTTAGGTACCGGACGTTTAATTATCTCGGGAATAGCACAGTACCTATATTTTGCAATTATGCCTTCACTCCTTGAGCACATGGAAAACTCATGCTTTCAGAAAAAAACATATACGGGATACGAAGCCACTCACTGATTAGTAAAGGAAATAAAACGAGTTTTTTTGTAAACGTAAGTCTTGGCTAAGTACAATGTGTTGTCAATTAGGTACTCCGGAGAGGGCGAATTAGGCGTGTGTCTGGGTGTGCATGTCTATGTGAGCGTGTGTGTGTGCGTGTGTGCGCGCGCTAGTGCGCCTGCCTGACGTCACCAACACCAGTGGATGCCGCTGCCACCTCCAGGCGCTCCACACCGCCCCAGTGGAGAGGAGGCATCGACAATATGCTTACTCCGGACGTCCCGAGTGCCCTGCATCCCGCGATCTGTCCTTTATGGAAGTAAGATGATCACAGCAAACGCCACTTCTCTCCGCTGGAAAAATCCTACGCGCCCCTCACAGTGACACATTTCAACTTCTCGTGGAGTTCTGGCGGTTTTATCACTTTTCCACCTCTTGTTTTGGGAATAACGGTTTGTGGAAATACGATTTTAAGGCGAAAAGAGTAATGTAAGTATGGAGCGATTTCATTATTACCTGCACGTGAAACGTATGTAAGCATTTAAATGTTGCTTATGATAATCAATATTTTTTTCGATGTATTTATTTAAGCTATGTATTTCACAAAGGGAGAATTTATTTACCATGTACGTGGGGCTCTGTAACAGTGGGTAACACTGTGAAAGTGAGTTATCATTGCCAGCGTGTACACCAGGCATAATTAAGTGTGAGCCTAACGCAGCAGGCTGTGCGTGCAAATGCAGCCAAACTGCTCGCAGATAACCGCAGCTTTCTAGGTTCATCCTTGACTGTTCGGACACAAATGCTCACTGACAGACTAGCTTGAGTTGTTTGAGGGGGTCCACATAATGGCAAAAGGTTATTACCTCCGCGGGGATGTCCGTCTTTTAAGAACCTGTATCTCACTCCTGAAAAGTTCGGCATGCAACTCGGCTATAGAGAAACCCGAGTCCAACATTTTCCAGAAATCATTCCGCACCCTCACGTCTCCTTGGCGTTTCCGACAGATTTCGTTGTCTCATTCAGTAACGCGCAAAGTCACTTATTGTATTGATTGGCTTACCTATTTAATCTAATTAAATCCGTGCCTAGCACCGTTTTAATGCGTTTTCCCGATAAGCTGGATACCGTTAGATGGCAGGCGCTCTCGCTGGCCCGGCCCCATTCCTGACTGCCATACCTTGGGAAAGATGAAGTAAGTTTGCGGGACTCCGCATTTGCGTTATGCAGCCTCATATACAGTACGGCGTTTGTTCAATTCGGGAACATATGCGAGGGTCTGGGAATTAATACTCCTCATGAGGTAGCGGCTTGGGAATTGCCTAAACGGTCCTGCCTGTCTCTGATTTCTCAGTTTATGATCATTTCTTGCAATTGGGACTGAGTCATATTACGAATTTAATCGTCAGCAGATCGGCGAGATGTGTGTAGTTGGGGCTCCATTTTATGAGCTCTGCGATCCAGTTGCGTGTCGGTCTCGGCTGCACAGGCTGCACACAGATTTAATAAAGCTTTTCAGACGTCTACCTTAGCATTAGCCTCGGAACGAGCCTTTTAATATGGTTTAGAAAGAAAATAACAACTTTCATTAAATTCTTACTACAATTTAGTTTTACAAGTGGGTGTGAAACTGTAGGATGGTCCAGACTTTATTTTGGACCTGTGAATTAGAATATCTTTATATTCGTGTTGTGGTTTAGAGCACGCCTTTAATTTCAGCCAAGGGTGTGTTTTCAGGCCGTGGAATAATACGAGTTTGTGTTTTTTAAGAACAAGAGCATTTATTATGATCTTAAGGAGGTACCTAAACGAGGTAACAAGGATGGTACCCCGGAATATTGCTGTTATTTGTTTTTCTTTCTTCTTCCTAAATGTATTGATCTGTTTGTGCGTGTATTTTGCAGTTTGGTGCTGTTTTGCTGCTTGACTGGTTGTGTCCCAACTCCTCCCGCAGGTTATGTGAGCTGTCTTTTACTCAGTCCAATGTGGAAGACTAAAGTGATGAGTAGCATGAGGTTAGAGTTAGGACCTACAACAGCACTGTAGAGACAGTCAGAAATAGTGGAGGGTGTAGCTCTTTGCTACACCTATCATGCCACATTTAAAATTACTTCTGAAATTGCCTCCTGTTTGACCAGTGGGTGGCCCTGCCATGGCCAGCCCAGGCCCCTCCCTGTGGTACAGTGCGTAGGTGCCCGGGAATAAACCTTTAGAGACCATGCGTGTCTAGCAAACCTTCTTGCCATCTGGAAATATGTTACACAGACAGATATTGTACTGGAGCTGCTCAGGAAAAGAAACCATCAGCTTTAAGGTTGTGAGTCTGTGTCCTTAACCACTACTCCACCTAGTGTCCGAGTGTGGAAAACAACATATCGCCAAAGGTCATTTGGGTACAGGGGACCCCCAGGTTAAGAGTGACCAACTTACGGACAACTCGTACTTATGAATGGACTGCCATAAAGCCTATTATATTAAAAATTTTGGTTAAATACAATGGTTCATAATAATGAATGCACACATTACTTTGTGATGCTGATGAAAACATTGTGTTGCTTCAATGATTTGTCGGTACAGTACCGTATGTAGTTATATTATTACTGTATTTTTATTATTATGTACTGAATTATTATTATTCCATCTTACACATTGAACTTAAGACGGATCTAAGCAACGTATCTGGTTTGTAACCTGGGGACTGCTTGTATATGGTGATTCAAACTTCCCTTCCTGTGTTAGACTATAAAGGCAGCTGCTGAGGCTTCATAGTTTGATCATTTCAGATCAAACGCTTGAATTCTCAGCCTCTTTCTGGAGGCGTGAGTGGCGACGGGAGAAAGACAGGGAGGTGGCATCTGAGACGTCGGGGGGGGGCATCTCTCAGACCTGAGCCGCACGCGGCGTGGCCGTAAGGGAGATGTCAGACAGGAAGTTTGCGCCGCACACGTAAAAATGTGTATCTCATTAGCTAATTTATGGACCCCTATGGCAAAACAGGTAATTACCCAGCAACAGACCAGACGGTGTGTGAGTACAGGGGCCCCTGCCACGTCAACAAATGACTGCATGCCTGAAAGTCGTTCATTTTCTTGATGGTTTTTCCGAAGCATTTATCCTGAGTTGTTATGCTGGCAGCCTCTCCGGTCGTACGGAAGAGCGCATCGTTGGCACGGTTGTCGTGGAAAGAGCGGCATTTCTCCCCAACGGGGTGTGTGTATTTAAATTCCGACACTCTTGGGTCTACTTTTTTCAAAACCTCTTCTTACTGGGTGGAGACTGAGATTTTAAAATTGCAGCCAGTAAATGTGGAAACAGAGACTGCCTTCCCTGTTCATTTTATTCCACGTTCTAATTTTACAGATGGTATCTAATTAACCTGGAAAATTATACCGTCGGTTACATATGGCTGCCCCGGGTATATAAGGATGTAGAACATGAGCCAGTCAGTCGTGGGGTCTGAGGCCTAACCCTAACGGCCCCCGACGTACCCGGAAAGTTCCGTGTGTGTGTCCAGGCATGCCAGCAGGGTGCCGCAAGCACTCAGCCCAGCGGGGTCAGCGCCCCGTGGTTGATAAACATGATTCCAAGCAGAGGCCCGGAAATACGGGCTAGAAGAATGTAGCGTGTGCCTCATTAACCCTCGTGTGTGACACAAGCACCGCCTCCGGTCAAGCGTCTGGGAAGGGGGGGGGGGGGCTGCTTTCATCTCCTCAGTAGGGTGGACGTGTGGTAGACTTCTGCACAGTACTGTCAGTAATGGCCCCCCAGCATCAAAAAAAATGTGCTCAAAGGCAATTATGTTTTTATATGGCAAGGAGATCTGATCCTCCCCGCTGTCCCGCAACTGTGCTCAGGGACTAAGCAAAAACGCACGGGGGGGGGCCACGCGTTGTACCGCAAATCAGATGTGTTCAATTAGCAGTTCTGAATTGTAATCACTTTTCCCGAAACTTCTGGCTGAAGACATGATGACAGAGGTGTTTATAATCTTTAAAATTCAGCTGGTAATGTATTGAATCTGCGTCACAAACCAGCAGTGTATATTGTTTACAAGTGGACATTGTATACAGTCATTGAAATGAGACTTCCCTCAGCCAGCAGACACTGTGTTAGTACTCTACCCCCTTACTTGCCAAATAACGTTCACTAAAATCCCCTAGACCTGTAAAACAATTGAAGGATTTCAGACAGCAGCAGTGAAACCACACCTTTTGTGCAGCCGGAGAGGTAGTGGTCTGTGGTTCGGCCGCCGTGGTGCATCTCACATCCCAGCCGTGCTTTCCCTGTTCACGGCGATCTTGTGTTCCTGGGCCGGAACGTGGATCAGTTTTCATCCTGCTTGTTTTTTTTTATGATTGACTCCAGGCCCCCTAACAGCAGAAGATAGCAGACTTTATGGCCTCATTGATTTGAAGGACGTTTAATAGTACGTTTTATCTTTACTGTGTGCCCCCCCACTGACTTCAAGAACTAGCAAATTGTAACCATAAATACAATCTGATAAGGGTTAGTGATTTATATGTGTTTCTGCGTTGTGTGAAAGGGTGGGGACAACATTACAGCACAGAACATTATTGTGTCGTTCGTTGCTTTAATCTGTTTCGACTGTCTTGCTTAGGGCAGTGTTTTCTGGCTTAAATGTGGCATTAAAGTGGGAGTTGTGCATTAATATACCCAATTTGATGTAATGATCCCGTGTAAATGGCGTCGCTTTGAAATGCCAGGTATCAGTGAGGTGCTGTGAAACGGGACATGGCTGTGTGGCTCCAGAGCTGCGTTTTCGCCTGAGAGTCCCCCCTCCCGTCGTGTTTACGATGCAGGGCCGCCAGTTCGATTACCCACACGCACGACACACATAGTTTTCTCACAATCCACGTAAACACGTTCGACGCACATAACCCTTTTATGGGCATTAAAATATTTCCGGGTACAGTACTACCAAAAAAAGGCATATTTAATTGAAACCACTTTTCAGGGACTACCCCAGATGTATTGATTGTTTTTGTTTACCATTTTTAAATTTAAGAACATGATATGAAGACAAAAAACGGAAACGAAAGCTATTGGCTGAGAGACAGAGAGGCGGAGTTTCACATCGCTGACCAGCAGGCTATACAACAGCACACATGTGCTTTCTAGGTGCAGGCAGTTATTACGGTGCTTCTGTGGGCTTTCTTAGGACAGGCCTTCCTGCCCAGCATAGAAGGGCAACATCTCATTTTGTTTTCCACTTGCCTGCAATGTGGGGCATTTGTGGGTTGGTGAGTGGGGGGTGGAATGGACAGGATTTGGTCACAACGAAACCAGAACTGAATTGTTGAAAAACATTGCAATTTTTCACCAGTTAGGATGCACAGGAGCAGGGGGAATAAACTGATAGGGCTTCCCCATCATCTGACCTGTGCATGAAGATCGACGATAAAAAAAAATGTTGCAAAATGCGATGGTACGTTGGTACTAAATGTCTTGATAACTGATGGTCATGTGCCAGACAGCTTGTGGTTTTGCCATCCTATGCAGACGCCACAATCTAACAATGATCCACTCTGCACCCTTTGCTAGACTCTTTTGCAATAGGAGGGGGGGCCTTCTTATAAGGATCTCCTTCTATAAAAAATGCATGCGTGACCTTTACATTTCAGATGGCTGCTTGGCTATTAAACTAAACCATTTCACCAAAGGACCACCTTCTGTGCACAGATGAACTGCTCACAAGTCATAGGGAGTTACTTACTGCCCTTAACATTGGGCAATTCAACCTCCGTCGGCTCATTTTTGCGAGTCCCTCTTGATTGGCCATGACACTGTCAGACATCCACTTTACACGGCTGACCATGGGTAGCAGTGCAGACACGCAACAGCCCAGAAAGCTTATCTAGTTCCTCATTTTGTTCCTGGTTTAACACTGCAACCCCTATAACCCAGGATTGCATGTTATAGTTCGTGAGTGATGTCAACTTCCAGAAACCATTGGCACATTATTTTTGTATTTGTGTGAACGGTGAATATTGTAATTTGCTTGCTTCGTTTTTTTATAAATTTGTTGTATTTTACATCTATGGCTGTTTACATGGCAAGGCAAAAGCCATTTTTCTTTTTCTTTTTTATTTGTGACATTTTGTGATCGATCTTGGTCTTCCCTGTTTCTCATTTATGTTTCTCATTTTCTATCTGTATGTATGTATGACTGCATAAAACTTGCAGCCCTGGGTCACACGGGTTGCAGCAATCATCAGGACAACCTGCTGATCTTTCAAAAACCACTCGGTTGCCCAGACAGCGGCCCAAAAAGACCCGGATCTAGAGTGACCCTATACTAGAGGAAAGACTGACTTAGCTGGAGGAAAGATTCTGCTCGGGTTGGCGTTTCTGGAGCTGCTGTGTTACAGGAACAAAATGAGGAACTAGATGAGCTTTCTGGGCTGTTTCGGGCCTGCGCTGCTACCCATGGTCCGTCCATCGTCATGACCAAAGCTCTCCCCATTATTTACATCCAGGAAGGAAAACATTTAACAGAACCCTAACTGTAACGCACAATAAAACATATATCAATATAAGTGGTATTGTACTATTCCATACGTCGTTTTGAAAATATATCGATATACCGCCCTGCCCTAGGCGTGGGGGTGACGAAGCGTCGGATAAGCAGGTGATCTGTAGCCCCCCCGCTGGGAGAGATCAGCAAGTCAGCTTATTTGTTTTAGGATGAACTTCTTCATTAAAAAATGAAACTGAAATAAAATAAAGACATGTCCCTAGTCGGTAGCGCTGGGGGTTAGGGGGTACATTGGCTCAGTTGGGGGGGGCATGGCTGTGAATGTCCCCCACGATGCTGATCCCGTGTCCCTCAGGATTTTAACGTCACAGGGCTTCCACTTAAAATCAGAGTGACAACTGGGAGCCCCATCATTGTTAAGTGTTTTATGGGAGGTTAGAGTTCTGGCCAGAGTACCAGCTAAACTAATACTCCATAGGCTGGAATTTCCATTTAAGGACACTGCAATAACATAGCCAGCTGATGACAATAAAAAACAGTAGTTCACACTGCCAGCAGATGTGCCACACTGGTAGTGACAGCCTGCATCTGTTGAATGAATGAATTTAAATTTATTTCGGTCACATAGATACACATACATATATACGGAAAAAAAGTCTGGGTTGAAGCTTCAGCTTATTATACGTACCCTCTTCAATAAAACAAAAACACAACCAATATCAAAAGTTTTCAAGTTTCTCACACATTGATGATTTTTATAACTGTTTACCACCTTATTATTATTTTTAATTTGCAGAGCAAACGACACACTCTTAGTTCTTTATGGCTGCTATTCCTCAGGTTCGCCCCTTTGACATGCACAACTGTTTTTTATATTTGCCCTAACCTTTGTTTTTTAAACACACCATATTCCCTTAATTCAAATTTGCTCTCTCTGATTTTAAACAACCTCTGAATACAGTTAGGAGGTGAGTTATTTTGTGCTTTGTACGTCATTTGTGCAGTATATAAATCACCTAAGTTACAACATTTTAAAGTATGTAATTTAATGAATAGCACATTGGTTGGTTCAGAATTATCTGATCTATTTACAATTCTTATAGGTTTTTTCTTTAACATAAAAATTGGATTTGTGTTTTGTTTTCCATGTGTTTCCCCTGTACCTCCACACAGCAGGTAGAGTGTAGAACCATGAGGGAATAATACAGTGTATATCACGAATTCTGATTTAAAGACAGGTTTAGTTACAATAGTTTTAGACATTTTAGTTTTTGCATTATTTATGTGTGGTTTCCAGCATAACTTATGATCATTTATCAGTATTAAAATTTATTTACAATCATAATTTTAAGTTTAGTGGCACGGTGGTGCAGTGGTTAGTACTGTTGCCTAACAGCAAGAAGGTCCTGGGTTTGATCCCCGGGTCACCCAGGGTGCCGTTCTGTGTGGAGTTTGAATGTTCTCCTCCGAGTTTCCTCCCACAGTCCAAAGACATGCAGATTAGGTGAACTTGTTACTCTGAATTACCCATAGGTGTGACTGTGAGTGTGTGGCTGTTTGTCTGTGTTGCCCCTGTGGTGGACTGGCGACCTGCCCAGGGTGTACCCCACCTCTTGTCCGATGATGCTGGGATTGGCTCCAGCTTTCCTGCAACCCAGATGGATTAAGCAGTATAGCTAATGGATGGATGGAATTTTAAGTTTATTTTTGATTTGCTGATTGCCAAAATTATAAAAGTTTCTTAAATTTAATATTTATTTGTTTATCTCAAACCATTTCTTTTAAGACTTTCAATTCATTTTCCACTGTATTCAGAAGCCATTCCAAGCTTTTCCCATGTGTCATCAGCAAATAAAACAAATTTTAACAATTTAGTCACTTTACAAATATCATTTATATACTCTATAAACTTAGGGCCTAGCACTGAACCTTGTGGAACCCCACAAGTAACCTTCAACAAATTTGATTTAAAATTATTTATCATTACATATTGATATCTATCGTCATGGTAACTTCTTAGCCAAGAGTATGCTATTCCACTAATACCATATCTCTCCAATTTCTGATTAATAAGCCATGATCTATAGTGTCAAATCATTTTAAAATATATAAACACCCCCACTGTATATTACTTGTTATCCATTGCAGTGAATATCTCTTCTACCGGTTGCATAACTGCCATCAAAGTGGACCTATATACTATGTTTTCTTGTTGGTCTGTGGCACCTCCTTATGACGTCAGGTAAAAAGCACGTTTAGCCAAAAGATTGTTGTATGGTTCCGGAAACACCGGCTTATATATGCCTCAGGAACTCATAAACATGAAGAATCGAGGATTTGACAGCATCATAATACTAAACCCTCTTCAATAGCCAGCTCAGCACACACCTTTTGAGCCTTGCCTGTCAATTCACATTACAGGATTAATGACCGCATAACCTTAGGCTAAATCAGCGTTAGTGCAATGTGTTCAAAGATGCTGAGAAACATCAGTCTCTGGCACACAAAATGAAGGTAACGAAGTTATATATTGACCTTTGGCAAAGCTTACCGGAGGCAAGAGGGACATCAGCTAAGCTGCTACCGGAATCACAGGAGCTCTGCTTTCCTCAAGGCAACCTCCTTGTCAGCCGTAATCTCAGATTTACAGTACTGTGTGAAAGTCTTAGGCAGTCAAAGAAAATGATGTGTAAATGTCCTTCAAGTTTGTGTAAGACTATGATATTATGTCTGTAAAAGTGTGCTAGCTTAGCTATTTCAAACCTCTCCTATAATCACGACAGTGTTTGCAGCAACCATCCCATATACTCATGTTTTTTTTTTTGACTTGACCACTAGCACACCTCATATGGCTATTCAATACCTCACTAAACCTATTTAGTTAGTTAATTAAGTAAGCCAGTGGTGAAATTTAAGAAATTCATGGAATGGCTGGGGCACTTCAGGAGAGGTTAGGGAACTGAAGGGATGTCCATATAGCCATCTAGCAAGTCATCAGTAACTTGGGAAAACAAAAGAAATCCCTGTTAGTTTTTATTGTTACTCATAATTTGCATATATTCTAATATACTAATTGTTTTGAGCAAACATACACTTACTGTCCAGATAATCAGCTTTCAGCATTTCTTTTGTCTGCCTAAGACTTACATGTTACTGTATATCTGACGCTCGAGTTCATGCTGCTTCGCTCTGCCATCTGCCTCAGCCTGAATACGGGCCAGGCCGGCTTTGGAACGCGTCACATGTCTATGGGGTACGGGACCCAAGGAAAGGGGGGGGGGCAACATGTGACTCACCCAGCCTCACAGAGCAGGGGACTCGACACACATCACCACAGCAGCCTCCACTAATCCTTTAAAAACCAAAGACTCCGCTAATGAAGTCCTCTTTACAGCAACTCTCAAAAAACTCTGAGGTAGGATTATACAGAAACTTCTAAAGCAAGAACTTGGCAATACTTCCCTAAAGGTGGCTGTATACTTCAAACGATGTCTGTACAAAACACGTGTTGGCAAGAACAGTCTGTGGCATGCTTAAAACAAGGCTGCCACCTTGTTTGTTCTAGGTCGCGCCATAACCCTAGAGGGCATAGAATGTGTTTATGCAGCAGACCCACATACAGAGGGCAAATAAACATATTGTGGCAAGTGCATGAGTCATTTTAATAATGGAGATGACAGCTCTTTTAAAATGGACAATAGACAATGTTGGTTTAATACTTGCAGCAGCGCATTCAGGGAAGCCAAACAATTTGCAGGACACTCACAGTTTCACGCTAATGATACACACATACCACATCCAACATTACACAAATCAATATATTAAGGTATATAATTAAAGTGCATCGCAGTGCAAAGCATGCCGGTAACTGCATAATTAATCCTACTGACCAACCCCGCAGCATCACATTAATGTCGGCCAATCGTGGGCAGCGGGTAGGATCAGAACAAACGAAGAAGTTCGCCTCAGGGACCCCGTACAGGCGGTGAAATTGTGATCGGCATGTTGATTATACTGTTTGTCATACAACGTCATATAGCCGAACCGAATAGATTCTCTCAGTTTCGTCTGAAGCCTGACGTATGCGGTGTAACATGTTGTAACGGCACATAGAGGCTATGAGGTTATTTACATAATATCTATAATATGAACAGCAGCCGAGGTGGCTCACAAGTGCACCAAAGTAAAGAAAAGAATAAAAGTAGAAGTTCTTGAATACAACGGGAGATCGACAGGCGGATCGGTGCGGCGTCAGCAGAGATGCGGGCGCTGCATCGGTCTGTCGTGGTGAAGAAGGAGCTGAGCCAAAAGGCAAAGCTCTCGATTTACCAGTCGA
>JAODJW010000117.1:22898490-22929641 GCA_026777045.1 Hyperopisus bebe | reverse complement strand
GACCCTGACGAAAAACTGACTTTCTTCGGGCAACGGGCCCAAACGTGAATTTTTTAACGTTTCGTAAACCAAATGGCGACTGATAACAACTGGGAACCCCTTTCCGCTAAAGCATGATCACATAACTAAGGACTGGCCGGGGGGGGGTCTGCTTTTCCTGGAGCTAGAGGTCAGGGGAACTGATCTGAATGCCTGACTGATTGTTTCCTCCTCTGCAGGGTTTATGACTGTACTAAGGAATAATGAAATATAGGCAAAAGAGCTGCTTTTGTGTGTGAAGTAAGATTTAATGAAGGGGGGTAGGAGGGTGCTCAGTGATGACAGTGTCCCTCCTTAGAGTGCTTTTCCACTGCACCAGTTACCCTGCTGGTTTTTCACTGGTGTAAAACTGGTACCGGAGCTGAATGACATCACAAAGGTGAGGAGGGTATTTTGTACTGAATTAGAAAAATAGCTGTAGAATATTATCAGGCTAGGTGATGTGCGATATTAATACCAACATCGCATGTTATGCACATGCAGTTCTTACATCACTGGTCAGCTAGATTAAGATCAGGCTTCAATTCTGCATGGAAATTATAGTACAGAGGGTTTAGGTTTCGCTACAATATTCATTGTCTGTCATAGGAAAAAAAATAGTAAGTTTTTCAATTGTAATGATTATTCTTTTTCAAGATTGTCTAGTATATGTTTAAAAATCAGTTTAAAGTTTACCTGCTTTAGCGTGAGCGATACATACGTTCTCCGAGACAATCATAATCGCTGTCATCCTTGCTGTTTAAATCACTCCTAGACTGGTTTGTGAGTAATTTATGTTGAAGTCCTTATTATAAAATCCCCAATATTCATTACAACAAAATCACATTGCAACACTTGAAAATTTTCCAGTACCATGTTGTCATAGTAGGCCTATATTATCGAAAATACTATATTAAGTTTATGTCTTGTCATGCTGTCCTTATCTCTGGTTCTTCCGACCGATTTGCAGTTGATGCTAGGGTCTTTTCATTTGTCCATTGTAGTGGAAAATTACCACCAAGCATACTGTCTGATGGTTGTTAAGGAAGTTAGGCTGCAAAATAAGGTTGCTATGCTTGCAGAAACAGATGCAAGAGACTGGGGAGGGGGTTTTAGACCCTACCCAGGTTAAGCTAGACAAGAGACAAATTTTTATTCTGTATATAGCAAGTATAAGATGCTTCTGCTAGACAAAAAGCTTGTCCTGAGCATAGACTGTGCAAAAGCAGACATGGGGGTTCTGGTAGTGGTTGCCGAGAATGGTCATTTGTATGTCAGTATAAAATGAAAGCAGCTGCGTCTGCTATTTGGAGAACTTCTCAGAACCGTCTGTGAAGAGTCTCCCCGAATTCGTACAGAAAGATATCTCAATAAATTAAGCTGAGTTAAATCATTGAACTCCTTTGTACATTCCTACCTCCAAATTCCCATAACACCATGCATTCATTATTATTATTATTATTATTATTATTATTATTATTATTATTTTACTTTGGTTATCATTGTTTTCTGAGTTAGCAGCTTTTTTTGTGTTTGTGTGGTGTTTCAGGGGCAGCATGTTCACATAACTGATCATCATAGCACAAAGCACTGAAGGAGCAAAAAAGCAGCCCAACTGGTTTAGCACTTATGGTACTGGAACTCCATGGAAAAGAGAAAGTACCAAAAGTATGGTACCAAAAGTATGGTACTTGGCGTTGTCGAAAAGTGCTCTAGCGTGGAGCCCAGTGAGCACCAGATGACCTTTTGATATCCTGGCATTAGCGTAGGGGCTGGACAGAAAGAAAGATAAAAGGAACAACCATCTGCTAAAGTATGTCTTCTGCAGATAGCAGATGTTGGTGCTTCTTGACGGTTTTGTGGATATTGGAATGGCACAAGGTCCTCTCCTCTCCCTCTCCCGCTATCTTTGCTGCAAGGTCTAGCCAGAGTGTCGTTTCAGCGTAACAGAAACCATCTCGCGAACTTTCACTGGTTCATGTCCATTGAGCAAAATGCCTTTCCCCCAAAAGAATGGAGCAAGTTATTTTTAGGGAAGCTTTCGGGAAATCTGGATTTGTGTGCCGTGTGCTTTTTTTTTCTTGCATTGCAAAAGTGAACTCTGCTTACGATGACTGTCACAGATGAGTGAATGTGCACCTGTTTTTTGCCTTTGCAAACACCGGTGTCACTCATCACGGGAAATAGTACATAAGATACTGTGTAGTATTTGCATTTTGTTCTGGATTTTTTTGTCAAATCTAAGATTCAATCTCTGGAATTTCAACTATTCTGCTAGTGTCTTTTGACATGCAGTTGATTTTAGTTTTCTAATTAAAAGTGGTTATATGGTCCTTGCCAAAATTCTCTTCTAAGAGGTGGTTTGAATTTTTGGCCATCGTGAAATAGTTGCAGTGTTCCAATTTCCAGTTTTAGAGTTTGGTTTCCAGACTTTATCAGAGCGCAGGGTATTCAGCAGCTGGTTTGGCTTGTGCCGAAACCATTTTTAAGCATCTCTGATCGACATGATCTGTATGAGTTGGAGTTACCCATTTTCCTCTTCATGACCCTTGTCTGGTGTTGTTGTTTTTTATTCCCATTGAAGAATGGTAAATTGGGAAGCAGCTTTAATAGAGTGTTTAGAGAATATTCTATTAACACTATTAACTTGAGCACTGAAAAACACCCAGGTTTTTCAAAATTTGCGCCACTCAGTTTGCTCAGTAGCATAACATTTAACTCAGTAAATGTTGTAATATTTCAAATATTGCTGTAATATATGCATTACAGATATTTACCTATTATAATATGTGAATCATATTTTTACTTTTTAATCTAGCTGTAATTCTACAGTTTTTAAAAATATGTTTTCCTGTTTGTTTCAGTGTTTTGGCAATGTGTGTCATTTGAATGGTTTTGTCAGAAAGCGTGCGAGATTCCCTGTCGCTAACAGTAACCGGCTGCAGCGTCACTCGGCAGCGCCGCTGCATGCAGTTCTCGGCGCAGGGATGTTTTTGAGCTGCACCGGGCAGCGTGCTCTCCAGCAGGCCAGTTTACTTTGGACCAGGGAAGAGAGTGCTTCTCATGGCTCTCCTGAATGAATGCACGCTGTAATGGAAGATCTGCGGTTTCTAGAGGGTGGTCTTGTCAACATGATGCTGAAATTGCTTTTTTTGCAACCCACATTTCAATAAAGAAGCAGTTCGCCCATGGACATTTTAAGCACAGACCTCCTTTTGTGTGGCGTGTCGGGTAGAGAAATCTCAGAGACCTCTAAGTCCACCAACACAATGGTGCAATCTGTCCCTGAAATCTCGCTCTCTATTTTATATGGTCATTAAAAATTCGCCACCAATGCAGAAAGCTTTCATTATCAGCTACAGATGTCACTGTGTCTGACTGTGGGATTAGTTTAGGTTCCCCTTTCTATGCACCTCGCGGTTCAACACGATGGTGCCCAAGGTGGCGCACAGGTCAGGTTCTGCATGTCAGCATTTTGTTGCATGTCATGTTTCCATTTTATTGCTTCACATTTCTTGATAAGCAGAAAAAAAATAATTGTAAACTGTGTATGTCCCAGATCCTGGTGCAAGGGACACAGTAATCGGCCTGGTTTGACAGCACAGTCTCAAAGCCACCAAACGGAATGAGCTTCGGAGGCTCTCCTGCCCAATGGGAGGAGCTTGTATCCTTGCCTGTGCTTCTCCTTAGGCCTGTGCGCCACATTTGCCATGTTCATCCTGGCTTTTCAGCACACCGAGCTTGTTATCTGGCATTGACTCACCGATTTTGGTGAGTGACATATTTTGTTTATTCTGTTTTTCACCACATCTGGGCCGTAGCTGGCAATATTCTTCCTCGGTGCTGCTTCCACTTCTGGCATGGGACGAGTTGTCTTTGGATTCACTTGGATTCTCTATTTTTAGATACTATGCCCGAGGAAAAACAAAAACAGATGATTGACACTTTTATGTAAGTCAACACACCTACCTTGGTCACAAAAAATCCCCTTCTTGGTTCTTGATTATCCATTACAAAATTAAACTCTCTTAGCCTTAATGCTCTTGATTAGGGCTTACCAACCTTTTGATGGCCACAGGTTAACACAGTCATCTGCTGAGCCTGTTGGTACTGTATCAAGCAGCTTTGACTGTGGTCCTCCCTACCAACATCTGAATGTCCAATATTGGCTTATATTGTTCTGACCTGCTTGTATGAGGATTGTATATTTTCAGGAAAGGACCTGATACTGATTATCAGACAGCTGTTAGCAAAACCACGGGACTTTGACTGAACAGTCTAGGAAGACATCGACATATTAGGCAGCTACATACCTCAGTCTGAACCCTTTGAAATGTGATGGAATAAAGGTTGTTTGAATGGCCTCATATTACCAGCACCTTTGTTAGGGATGCACTAATTGATCGGCTACTGACCAGAAATGGGCGATTTTCACCTAAAACGACGCAGACACTGGATAAGACAGAGAATAGATGGTGCCAAATATGATATTTTGTAACGAGTGTTTTGACTTACCATAATATAGATTTGCCATAAGATATCTTGGGTGAGTATGAGAGTCAAAAAGCATGAGTGTCACTCCAGATGCGTGAGAGCAGGCAGCCCCGGCAATGCGCGTGTTTATCCCTGAGTGCCTGTAAATTGTTGGCTTCCTTGGCTGTACTGCTATAGTATTAAACTGATAGTGTCTGCTAATAAAGACAGTAACATTCATTTAGAAAGACCTGTCATATCATTTATCAATACGGCTTAAACTTCTCCGCAATACTTTTTTTATTTACCTTCTTCATGTTGGTCTGTTGCATCGAAAACATTCTGCGCCCTCAAATGTTGTGGAATTTGTAATATTCATTATCCTCCCCTCCCCAAATGATACATTTGTTTTTTTGGAATATTGGAATGCTGTTTAATACACATATTGCAATCTAGATACCTGTGGACATTTATTTTTCTTTGTAATGGTAAGATTTGGTATTCCAAAAACTTTTTTCTAACAATAGGTGCCAAAAAGTCGGAGGTCGTCTTATAATTGGGGTGGGCTTATATTCAGGCCAATATGGTGATTAGCTTGCTAGCACTTAAGTTTAGACACCATCTAAAAATGCAACTTGCAGCTTAAAATTTCCAGGATAATGGTTTCAGAGGGAGGAAACATTTCATATGTATTTCAGTTCTGTGTTTAATCATAAGTCATGATCACTGAATCCAGTACTGAAACTGTACTGCAAGAGAAGAACTACAGGTCCACTGACCCCAGGCAAAACTCTGGGCCCACTTCCTGTCCTGGTGGGAAAGCAACCGGCCAGATCGAATGAAACCTAGCGGAGCACGCTGGAAAGGCCTTGTGCCCCGAGGGTGGCGCTTTGGTGTCCTTGTTTGTCTGTCCGCACATGGTCTGGTATTCTCCCTCCCCCCCGTGCCCCGCTTCACATTGTGCCAGTTATAAGAAGGTGAGAATAGAGAAAGCGAAATATTTACATTAGAGGATGACGGAGGAATTGTGGAAATAAGGTTCAAGTTGTTTTGGAGGCTTACAGCTGTTTTGTTTACTTACTTGTTACTCTCCAGGGCTTACAGCTGAACATGTTAGCCGTTTATTCAGCTGGAGAGATTGACCTTTCCTCATGAATGGTAGCATAATGGTCATGGGTGTGAGCTCACAACAGAAAGGCGGCTGCCTCAAGTCTGCAATGAAACCTCCCTTAGCAAAATGCTAAACATGAGTAACTCCAGTAACAAGTAAGTAGGAGTCGTGTCCCCTGCTGGGATTTGGACAGCTAGTATTTGGTCGTGTTGGAAGTCTCTGGGTACGTAGCCAGTGTGGAAGTTCTTCAGGGTGCTTGTGTATCCACCCAGCGTCTGCTCAGTCATTGAGGACGTGTGTCTGCATACAGGGTGGTGTTACAGAGGACGCCCACCACGGTTTCTTTGGAGGGGCCGTGTTCAAGGAAACCACCGTACTTTAAGTGTAAACATTTTGACATTTATCTCTAGGGTAGGATCTCATTTTGGTTTTCACTTCTTCAATTTCATTCAACAAATCGTGGCTCAAATAAAACAGGTACATTTGACTGGAAAAAAAGGGTTTAGGCATGAGTATTACTTCCATCCACCTTGTAACCGCTTGTCCTGGTCAGGGTTGTGGGGTAGGCATGAACAACGCAGACTGTTTTTGGACAATTTGACAGGCACTTTGAGTAGAAGCCAGCCCCCTGGAAATTGACCTCCTAAACTCATGTGCTTCTGTCATCCTCAGGCAGCAGACAGACACCATGGACGAAGGACAGTGCTACTACA
The DNA here is from genome assembly GCA_026777045.1 of Hyperopisus bebe. Classification (NCBI taxonomy): domain Eukaryota; kingdom Metazoa; phylum Chordata; class Actinopteri; order Osteoglossiformes; family Mormyridae; genus Hyperopisus; species Hyperopisus bebe. The sequence goes on along the minus strand of JAODJW010000117.1, from coordinate 22,923,326 downwards.
ACGAGACCATCGCCTTCTTTTACAACCACAGTGGAAAGTTTCTGGCCACCGAGTGGAACACAGTCAGCAAGCTGGTGATGGGACTGGGCATCACGGTGGGCATCTTCATCATGCTGGCCAACTTGCTGGTCATGGTGGCCATCTACGTGAATCGCCGTTTCCACTTCCCCATCTACTATCTCATGGCCAACCTGGCGGCGGCCGATTTCTTTGCCGGTTTGGCCTACTTTTACCTCATGTTCAACACGGGACCCAATACACGGTGGCTGACCGTCAGCACCTGGCTGCTCCGCCAGGGACTCATCGACACCAGCTTGACGGCCTCAGTGGCCAACCTCTTGGCCATCGCAATCGAACGGCACATCACTGTCTTCCGCATGCAGCTGCACACTCGCATGAGCAACCGGCGGGTGGTGGTGGTCATCGTCATCATCTGGACCATGTCTATTGTCATGGGCGCCATCCCCAGCGTGGGCTGGAACTGCATCTGCGACATCAATACCTGCTCCAACATGGCACCACTCTACAGCAATTCCTACCTGGTCTTCTGGGCCATCTTCAACCTGGTCACCTTTGTTGTTATGGTGGTCCTCTACGCCCACATATTCGTTTACGTCCGCCAGAGGACCATGAGGATGTCCCGGCACAGCTCAGGTCCCCGGAGAAACCGAGACACCATGATGAGCCTGTTGAAGACCGTCGTCATCGTCCTAGGTGAGTGCCTCTGGGCTGTGCCTCTGAGCTGGCTGCAGGGTTTCTGGGAGCCACTTTGTTTCTGCCACCTCCCCCGGTCCCTAATTTATCCCTCCTGTCTGGTTAGCCATTATTGTTTTCAATTAGTCTTTTGCACTAGGTAAACAATCTCGCCACGTTGTTGTTGGCATGATATTGAGAGCATGGCCTCGTTTATCCCTTTCCCATCTCTTTGTTGGTGTGGCTCCCATTTGCAGTAGAAACCTCATCAAAGCCATCTTGGGGGGTCTTCAGAGGTCTTATCTCTGGTATGTGCAGCTGTGGCTGCAAACTGAGCACAAACTTCCGGAACATTTGTGATGTGTGAGCAGAAATGGGAAGTTTTCATTGGTCGGTTGTATGGAATGCACACGCAGTCGCAGATATAGATGGTGCTGGAACCGAATTGAGCTAAATCAAAGGGAACGACGATCGATTTGACATGGAGCAACCGAGGGGGACACCAAACAAAAACTTGAGAGCTGCCAACTGTTTGGCACTGAGCAGCTCTGCTGGAACGTGCTTCGAGAGGCACCCCAGCCAGATGTCCGGTTTCAGCTTAGGAAAACGATGCGGACAATAGAGTCTTTGACTCAATGCAGAGTCTGACCACAGAAGTCTCACTGAGTCTTTGTCGTCGGTCCCGCTAGTCGCCTAGTACGACACCACGGCCATGTCCGTGCGTCCCGACGGCGGGAACAGTGGCTCAGCCAACTGTGGGTGCCAGCTGCTGGTGAATAAGGTCAAGGGAGGGGAGGGTGGGATGAGTAGGTGGTTGTGAATGATATGAGGTCATCAGGGATACTAGAACATTATGAAAGCCATAGAGAGGGTTATGGTGTCACACTGGCTTGACTGGAAGATGAATGACATTGAGTGAAATGGTGTTTTTAAGGTGCAATCCCCCAATTATGTTTGTGTTCCATTGAAATAAAAAAATGATGCATCCGATACAGTTTAGAGTCTAACGGTTATGGCACAGGAGGCTGTGGAGACAGATGCATTGAAGTGAATTTGCAGGCGTGGCTGAGGAGAATATCGTGAGAGGGAGTGTTCTCAGTTTCAATGAGGCCTGATCAGATCAATATGGAGTCCAGCTGCAGCTGACGGAGGAACGGGAGATGGAGACTGGTCCGCCACAAGCTCTATACCCATGTCGTGCCACTGCTAAATATTCCAAATATTTGTTTGAACCTGATACCCAGTTAGAGAAGAGCCGTCACATCACTGAATGTGTTTAACCCCACGGATGTCAGGTAAACATCTTGGTTTCCTTTGCCAGTTTGCCAAGTAAATAGCCTTGGTGGATCAAGGCGTTTATTTTCAGATAAGGCTATAACCCTAAAAATATCGGCCAGGAAATCAAACATCTTTACTGTCAGAAGAAACCAGAGGAGGTCCAGCCTTACTGGATTGCCTCCCTCTCTAGCCCTGTGAGGATGCTGGGATTGTTTATTTTTTTTAAACTCCGTTTTACTCCACGGACGCCAGTACGGAATGTCCCTTAGAAGTGGTCTGTGAGTACAGCGACCGTTTGCGACTTAATTGGGAACAGATCACGTGACGACAGACGCCGGCCGGCCCCTCAAGGCAGGATGCCGCGTGCACTGAGACTGTGGCGTACGCCGTCGGACCGTTGGGGGATGGTCTGTGTCTGCCATGACCGGGTCAGAGCCTCAAGTCCAGCTGAGTATTATGGCGACACCCCTGAGTGAACTGAAAAGGGCGCCTTCCAGCTTAGTCCGCGACAGAAACCTCCGCATGATTGATGCCTGTTGTTCATATATTTGTGTTTTTGAGTCGTGGCTGTGAATCGGCTGCTTTAAAAAAAATCCCTGCCGTGACTTTACACAACCTCCACCCTCCGAATCACAGCTGGAAGTTGTTTCTGTCCGTCTGTTTTCCTTTTAGCTTTTTGTTCCATTGTTAAAAGGATTTCAAGATTAACGGGCCCAAAGGATGAGATGGGTACATCGTTTGAGTTTGACTCTGGGGTCGAGTAAACAGTTTTCTTCAGTCCCTCATAAGCTAGTGGCTCGCTGTACATAACATTCAGTACGCAGGATGTGTTTAAAACTCATATCTCTTCATTAATTCATGTTAGCATCCGAAAGGAACGCAGCTTTTCTGGTTAAGAGATCTGTGATATGCATTAGTGTCAACTGGGAGGGTGAGCAGAGTCAACATTAAATTATCCCCAAATTCCAGGACATCCATTATACTCGTCGCATAGGGCCCGAAATGCCTGTTTGTTTCCGCTACCGTAAGAAATGTCCACGTGCTCTGTGAAATACAGCGGGAGGCTGGTTGGCCGTCCCAGAGCGTGCAAAGGTTAAAAAGTCCTCGGGAAGTGGGTGTTCAGAGGCGCACATGTGTGTAGCAGATGAGCGAATGGCTTCAGGTTCTCAGGATGCTGTAAAATAAGTCATTCCTAATTTCTCCTGGGAGTTTCTATCACGGAAAACGGCTGGAAAATATCAGGACTCTCATGCAGTCAGCCACACAATTTGGGGGGGGGGGGTTGGGTCTCCGGGATCGTCGGTTAGATTATCAGGCTTTTGGAGGGAAGAGTGAAAATGAGTAATTCACAGTTTTTGGGATCAAGCCATGGCATTCATTCCATTTTGAAGTTATTTACAAAAAACAGAGATGTACCATTTAATGTTTCCTACAAATGTTTTTTGAAATACTTTCTTTTTACTCAGGAGTTAATCTCACGCCTAAGTTATGTCTTACTGCAAAATAATTTTTATTTCTGGATTCACGAATTAGGCCATGTATGAGTTTCTTGGGCGGGTTCAGAGTGTTATCGTATGTGATGTCAAGCTGTCCTTTTCCCACAAATTGCTATCTGCAGTACCAGCTAACTTAATCAAACAAACGGGGTGAATTAGAAGCAGATTGGTGGGTGGGGGGAGGGGGGCCGGCAGGGGGCGAGCGGGTCCTTTGGTCAAGATGGCGTCAGCGCTGAAACACGCCCGGCCTGCGCTAAGCCATTCTGCAGGTGGCCCGATTCTGCTGGCTGCATTCGTCATGGTGCCATTTCCCACATGGCCCCCATGCCGGTCGGATGGACCTGGTGCGAATTTACACGTTTGCTCCGGAAGCTCCTCCACCAGTGCAAGGAGATTCGGCACCGATGCATGGAATTACGCGGCTAGAACGTTCCCATGATGCCGACGAGACAGATCGGGAATTTCCAGCTCGATACGGTCTCTGTTTCCATAAAAAGCGTGTAATGCTCTTGGATAGCGTTCATTTGAATATTCACACATGTACACAGAAAAAAAATCGTGAGATTCCGATTCACATAATGATAGAGATTACAATGTAAATCCTCTAGAAAGACTGATGTATTACCCATAAGGCCTAGCACTGTCCATCTATGCCATGAGTATTCACATGGCCCTGGGGGAGATATACTTGGGTTGTGCTCACACATTTTCCACATTTCAGAGCTCAGACCTAGGCTGGGGTGGGGTGTGCGAGTGGGGTAGAGTTTGGCCAGTGCTTTAATTTGTAAGTCTCAGTCATAGCACTTAATTGTGTATGGAAAGCTGTAAGGAAGTCGTAAATTTATAGCCTGCAAGGCGTAGGACTGGATTCCTGAAATACAGCAGCCTGGACAGCTGCCAGTTGGAAGACTACTGTAGGTTTTGCTGCATGGATAACAAACAAGCTGCCCCCCCCCGGTAGCCTCCTGAAGCCCCCCAGCCTCCGGCGGTAAGCTCTCGAAGGCTCAGTTGTCGTTCATGTTCCCACTTAACTTTGCCTTTCGACAGCATGATGCCCCTTCAATCCGTGGCTGTCGCGCTCTGAATGCTGAGCAGATCTTGGTTCATCCTGGTTCACTGAAACGCTTCAGGTGCATCCCCTTGCTCTCGGGACCCTTAGCGATGACCTTGGCCTTCAAACACACACCCTTGAGCGCTCTTGTTATCCTCTGTGCTTATCTGTCTGTTCTCCCTTGTTTTGAAATACTTTCTGGTTGGCAAGACCGGAAAACAAAAATCGTGCTGCAAACTGCCGTTCTTAATCACCTTGTCTCCTAATCCCTAAATGGGTGATAATCTCTTAAAAAGATTAATTTGACACATTGTCTCATCCATTGGCATTTCTGTGTAAACCGATTGACCTGTTGGTCGTTGTCAAACTTAGCACATTGCCAAATTTCCCAGAATTATATGGCATCCCTCTGAGTCAGAATCACCATGACCTTCCTCCCATTCCTGTCGGAGATTAAATATTGTTTGGAAATGAATCTGAAAATGTGCCTTCTCTAGCTGTGAATCCCAAAAAGTCACATGGTAACAAGTGTATCAGAAATTAAGTCGGCGCTTTGGCTGGTTTTAAAGATGGATGTTAGACTTCAAACAGGGTGGAAGCCTGAGGCCTGTACTACGAAGCGAGGCTACTGGCTTATTGGGGTAACTTGTCGGGTTTAAGGTAGTCTGGGCAAAATGTGAGTGAATGAATATTAAGTCCATTTAAACTGGGGTACCTTAAATCCGACAAGTTACCCCGATAAGCCAGTAACCCTGCTTCGTAGTACAGGCCACTGATCTTTGGTGCTGCTTCACACTGTTAGGACAGCTTCCCCCTGAACAGGAAGCTGTGTGTGGCACCATCACCATGAGGAAAACTCTGACTCAGTACAAAAACACAGGACAGGGCCCAGTGTAAACTTTAACCCACAATATAATTGTAAATTACACATCTGCCGGTCGCCGTGGCATCGCGACGCTTCGCACGGATGTAGGGTTTCACCACAAATCGCCATATCAGCCCCTGGCTTTATAATTTCCTACAGAAATTTCTGTCTGTCCGTGAAATCAGCTTAAACTCTGAGGTCTGAATGTGCTCATTTTCTCCTCTCTCTCAATGCAACAGTAGCGTGCTTATAAATTAAATAAATGCCCTGGAAGCCTTTCAGCTTTACCACTCTGAAGCCAATGAGAAGCTGTGAAGCGGGGCCTTGTTCGTTGATGGAGACATGACATTGATGCTAACCTATCAAGTAATGGGGAAATTAGTGTCTGTTATATCTAATCTTGTCTGTCATATAAATCACATGTAATGTAGTCTATTGTCTTCTGTAGTATTTCCCAATCTGGTCCTCAGGGACCCACATGTTTTTGCTCCCTCCGAGCTCCCTGCCAGACAGTCCAAGTGTTTGCACCCTCCCGGTTCTCAAAAATGTGTACTGTCTGTGGGTCCCCGTGGGCCAGATTGGGAAACGCTGGTCTAGTGTAGTGAACCATACAAATGTTTGGTTGGAAGCTGAGATCTAGATCTTCCACCAAACTGCAGCATCAAGGTAATAGAGATGATTCAGTGAAGATACAATGTGGTGTGACATGATTTAACTATGTATAAATTATTATTCAGTAGTGAGCGAGCGGAGGGTAATTCACCGTTGACATTGCAGAGTTGTGTGCTTACAGTGTGCTTCATGATGCCTCTCTGGCTTGTGTACTGGCCACAGTGTGACGGTTACACTCAGAAGGATACGGTTCCCTCAATGGGTGAAAAACCACGGGGCCTCTCTGGTTGGGTAACGGCGAGACAGCTTGAAAAAGGCACTGCGATATCCAGTGCGTAGACTACCCCCAGGGGATGGTGCCTCCTTCAGCCAGCGTTTAATGGCGCCAATGCTCCGCTATAGTGACGTCACCGGACATTAGCTAATGGTGTGGACCCCCATAATGCCACCAGTCTTGTTTAGGTAATGAGACCTTTGCGTGTGGTTATGTACTGCCTGATGTGATTTTTCCATGTAGTCATGGCGACTAATGACCAGCCGGACCCACCCCCCCGTGTTTCTGTCAGCGGCCTGTATGAGTGGTTTTGGCCCGTGTCCTGTCAAAGTGCGCGTGTGTCTCTTTAAAGAGCCGTGCTTCACGCAACAGAGGCACTGTGTTTTTTGTCACTCGGGCCTTCAGGTCCCGCGGGGGTTGCGTGTAGCGACGTGACATTGCCACCCCCTGGCCTGATTTCGTGGTCTAGAGTGAAGCTCTTGTCAATCACCGTCGGCAAAAATGCCCGCCTTTTGGACTACACGCCTATCTGCGGACAGCAGGCTCGAGGAAACCGAAAAATCAGGATCATTAGCAAAGCAAACGGCTTCCCTGAGCTTGACAATTGTCTGTGAAAACTAAATTCGCTTTTATAAGACAGGGACTTCTGAAACACTGTCACAAACAAGAAAAAAGACTCTGTTGAGCGCTATGCTGGAAAGGGACTGAGTGGGATTTATCTAACTCCAGAGAGTCTTTCCATAGCTGTCCAGTGAGGTAAACAGGGCCTGGAACAGCTGGCTCAGCTGAAGGAGAGCGGGGCCCTCGAAGTCTGCCTCTTCTCTCACAGAAGGACATCTGTAGCCAAAATGACTTTTTGCCCTGTTTCCTGACACGGAGACGCACGTACCAGGCTGATAAACGCTATGAAAGTGAGGCTGCTGGGGCCTTCGTTCGGTCTCTAATTAGCTTCACAAACCATGTAATATTAAAGCTGGCGTCGGGGGGTGGGGAGGGGGCATGTGATGTTCAAAGACGCCCCCCGTCTTCTGTAAATGTCAGGATTTATAATTATTTTCAGTGGTTTTAGCCTCTGACGCTCTGCATTGTAGCCACACGATCATGCTGGCCGTGGCGGTCTCCACCTTGGGGTTAGGTGACTGACTCCATGTTGTATTCTCCTCTCCTCCCCTTTTAGGTGCATTCATTATATGTTGGACCCCCGGTCTGGTTCTGCTCCTCCTGGACGTCTTCTGCAGCGACTGCAACGTCCTGAGCTTCGAGAAGTTCTTCCTGCTACTGGCAGAGTTCAACTCGGCCATGAACCCGATCATCTACTCCTACCGGGACAAGGAGATGAGCGCCACCTTCCGACAGATCCTCTGCTGCCAGCGGCAGGAGAACGTCAACGGCACGGCGGAGGGCTCCGACCGCTCCGCCTCCTCCATCAACCACACAGTGCTGAGTGGACCGCACAACAACGAGCACTCGGTGGTGTGAGCGCCTGGAGGGCGTGCGGGCGGCTGCACGGGCCTAGGAAGAGAGGGGAGCTGGTGAGGATGTCATTGCCGGGGTGGTATGAAGGAGACGTGTCCCGCTCTTTCGGAGAGCGAAAATGGAACCAGCTGGGACGGCACCAGTGAGCCGTTAGCTGCGTGTTTCTCGTCTGCGCTGTTTGTTCCGCTTTTGTCTGTTTTTATCAGTGCCGTGGCATTTCCCACCGATGGACTAACATACAATATGAAGGAAACCTTGGGAAAACTGGCCGGCCTTTCACCGTCCTCCGCGGTCACCCACATGCAGTCACATTGCCCCCCCCGTGTGGGATGCACGAGGTCCATGGCCAGCCTGCCCCCAGGGCCGGCGTTATTCACGACCGATTACGCGGGACTCCCAACTCTCACTGAAATCGCACTGCTGTCGGGTAACAGGACCAAGTGTAGAAACTTATGTAACATAACGTTTTACTCGTCTTAAAGCTTTGTTAATGAAATATTGTTGATAAATATTCATCCCACTAAGAACAGAGATCCTGTGAACAAGCGGCGTTTGGGTTCCTCCCATCAGCATGTATGGGTGGATCTCTCTCTTAAAAGAAAGCCGATAGCTTCTTTCTTACATACACCTCCATAACTGACATTAAAGTATGTGTATTTTTTTTCAACTTCACTAAAATGTAATGATGTAATTTGAGGTTGCGCTTGAGACCAAAAAATATCAATGTGTTGTACTTCCTATATCCACTTATGTATGTATGTATGTATGTATGTATATAAAATATATATCTTCAAAGTTGTCACTTAATCATAAAAGGAAATCTTTAACGTTTACTTTTAAAAGGAACGTCCCCCTTCTCCATAGCAGCAAAGCAATCCTTTTTTGGGTGACACCATGCAAACCGCTGTTATTGACCTCAGCTGACCACTTTACGCAGATGTATGATTTGCACAACACCATGTGGAAAATTGCTAAAAATGTTGCGTAAGCCCTTCTGTTTTTTTAAAGGCGCATTTCAGCAAACGGAAGAGTCAGAGCCTTGGTCACCTGGGTCAGGTTGTCTACTCCACCACAAATAATTTTTTCTCCATACTCAACACAGATAATAAGGTGGCCTGCTGTCTGGGGTCTTTAGCGAAGACATTTTAATAAAGTCCTCTGAAATGGTTGTCTGCAGGAAACTTCTATTCTGAACTGACCAAAATGAAATAAACTAGATGTTTTTAAAATTTATTTTCTCCTGAAATCATTGGCCTGAGCTCTTCCCGCTACTTGCTGCTGACCGGGTGTGATTAAGCTGTTGTGATAAATCAAAGGCACAGTGCCCTTTAAGACAAGGACTCCCTTCAGAGCAGTGCACTCCTGAGTACCGATACCAGGATTTCAGTCCAAGCGTCAGAACAGCAGATACGAGGCGGCGGCGGTTCTCAGTGAGGCGTGTCTCCCACCATCTGGGGGGGTGCGGCTGTTAGACTTTCTGCCGCACCGGTTCTCAAAACGCCCATACATGATATTTTTTTAACGGCGCTGGGCCTGATGCTGAAATCCGGGTCTGCATTTTCAGTGCCAGACGGTGTTAGCTGCCAGGCGTGTGGTCAGCCTTTGTGCCTATGTGGCAGAGTTAAGTTGTTATGTGGAAAAAGCCAGGGCCGTGCCCACCCATGACCTGCACCTCTGCGACCCCCCCCATGGACAGATTGATGGCCCGGGCTTCCTCCACACCCCTCCAGCCACACAGGAAACACCCTCATTCAGGGCTCTCTCTGTGTGCTGAGCGAAAGGGATGCCACATTGTTGGGGGACAGAGGCACAGGGAGGGCACAGAGCTGACAGGGCGGAGTGTGGAGACGACTGGTAAGTATGGGGGGAGGGGGGTCATACAAAACAGGTTTTGTATTTTTGAGGGAGTCAGGAAATGGCTGATGTGTGTGGAACACTGGATGTGATTCCTGTCCGGACCCCAGGCCTGGTTCTTAAATTTCAGCTGCAGGGACCATCGTTTTTTTCATGCCGCACTTTTGGAGCGAGCGCCAGGCTGTGCCCGGGGCAGTGACACTGTGGCTGGCGTCGGTCCCTAATGGCTCACGATGACATCACTGTGCCGGCCGCCACGTGACCTGCATCTGAGAGCCAGTCAGAGGCCTGCAAGTATGGGTGTCTGTTTTGAATCCTTTTCCTTAATTCCGGCCTCTCTTCAGAGCCCCCCTTCCCAAATCACAGTATCTGACTGTGAACCCAGGACCACACGGCCCAGTTGGCTGTCCTGTGCCCAGACGCTCTCGGGTTGCGGGTGATGCTCTGAGCTGGATAGAAGACACTGCACGGCCTGACATTTTAGCATTAATGGGATTTCGAAAACGCAGCAGAACTCCCTGCCAGTGACGGCAGTTTTGATACCTTTCACATGACATCATCTCACAGGCACGGTCTACCTCGAAGTCCACTGGGACCAGTGTCCCGCTGGAGCCCCCTCTCCCTGCCCGGTCACACCGACACTCTGTGAAGTACGTGGAGAGGAAAACCTTTCACACAGAAGGTGCCAGCAGGTTGGACCCTCCTGTTCTCACATCTGGAAGGAGGAGGGACAAAAGAGGGGATGGGGTTGTTATAAATTGTGGAGACTCTGCAGGGTCGCGCCAAGCTGAAGGTTTGCAGTGAGATCACTCGGTTTTCGTTTAACCTCCTTCCGCTCTCCATCGTCACCCCCCCAGAAATGCTGTGCCATGTTCGGACCAGCCCCGGGATTGGCATCGGCACGTGGCTCCCATGCCGGCTCGTCACCTGCAGCTGCGGCCTTGTCACCGGGGAGCCAGAGTGCGCTGAATGTGTGCCTTTGTCCTTTCCTCATTTGGGCTCTCACGGAGAGGCACAGGGCCGATTGCGTCATGCAGCTTGGCAAGGAGACACATCTGGCCCCTGGTGGAGGCAAAATGAAACAGCTGGTCGGCGCACAGGGTGGGGGTCAGGACAGGGGGGGTGGGGAGTTTACGAAGCTGTTTCCCAATGCAACCAAGGAGGCGACTGACAAATCCCGACAAGGACACAGGAGGAGGAGTGTTTTGCTTCCGCCTGGTTTCCCGACATCCCAACACGGTTTGTACAACATGGAAAGTTGAGCTGAAAAAGTCCAACTGAAGTAACATCAAGGCGTCAAAGACATTTTATCACATCTATGGATCCCAAAATCTGCAGTGAGATCATCAGGAAAAGACCAGCAGAAGTGATTTTTTTTCCTGAATTTTATTAAAACCGATGAAACAGTGCCACCTACCTCACAAAATCATATTGCAACAATCTGTATCATCTACATGGCAGCTGTAAAGTTAGTTTATGGAGTGTAAATAATCATGACATGATGCATACAAATATGACAAAGTTAGTGTGATCACTCAGCCATTCAATCCACATAATAATCTGCATTTTTAGCACAAAATCTTAGACTGCACACAAAATCCAGACAATTTGTCAAATACTTGAATCGAAACTAATAATAACAAACAAGGAATCAAAGGGCCGGCATATTTTCAGACGTTTTCAAACTAGATGTAACATTTTCTCCCAGTACCTCATCATTGCTGGTGATACTGCTCAGAGAAGATGCGGGTGGCAGAAAAGCAGCATTCAAAACCAGAACTCGGACCAGCACGGCCATCGGTGCCCAGAGGCATCCGCACAGAGCACGATCACCGGAAAAAAACGGCTGACACAAACTGGTTGAGTATATTCAGGTACTGCAAAAACAGGCCTTTCGGTAATTATATTTTACCATAACCTTTAAAAAAGCACATTTAAATATCACAAGCTGACTACCTGTGAAACAGAGTTGCTGGAATGGTATCCTGTATGGTTACTTTACGGTTTGACTTGGCATGTATTATCTAAGGAGTTTACACTCCATCATGCATGTGAGATACAAGACAAACACGTCTAAACAAGCAGGGAAACCTGCCATTTCCTTGCCTGCTCTCCTTAACCCTGAGGAGGGACTCTACAACATTACTCTGTGTGTCGAGTTCCTGGTGTATCTGGATGCATTTGTGTGATATAGCCAAGAATGATGCAATAACAATGATAAAAACATTACATGATTAGCTGGAAGAGCAATAAAAAAACCAATGTCAAAACACAACATATAAAAATATTAAAAGTGATAATGTACCACTGTGGAATATGCTTTATCCTGTATAGACGGTGGCATGTTTGCAATGAAATACAGCCCTAAATACAAATGGGGTGTAAGTGCCTGCCCGTCCTGTCCTCGGGGTTTCATCTTCATTACTCCCAGGTGCCCTGCTTCGAAGAGGGCAGCGGGCGGCTGAAGCTGTCTTAAAGGCATTCAGAGAGCTGTGTGCGTGGTGTAGTGGCGCTCATTAAGCTTATCTGCCGTCAGAAACGGGGAAAACATCGACGTGGATCAGCTAATACATGGGTGTGTTTCTAAAATGGCAAAGACCCTTCAAATCGTTCACCGTTCCCGCTAGACAAGAAAAGCAGTCATCTATTTTGAACGGAAAGTGCAGTCCAGTCGATTCTAAAATGGATCTTAAACGTTTATCTTGTCCCTTTTGGGCTCAGATGGCATCTCCTAGAGATGGTGGAGGAGAAGAAGAAGTTATCCCCAACTAGAACGGTCATGTCTGCACAGACAGCAGTTAATCAGGTGGAAATGAGCTGTTTTGGGGGGAGTCTTGGATATAGACTTAGGACCGCCCACGTCTCCAAAGGGAGCCTGCGGAGGTTTATTCGAGCGAATGCATTTGACATCTTCTCTTGGTGCATCCAGCTGATCGTCATCTCAGCTGTAGGACCTACTGTCGTCAAGATGGGCCAAAGGATCCCATCAGGAAATGATCCCAGACCCTTTGCTGACCCACTGGCTGCTGTCTCCCAGGGGGATGTCAGGGGTCAGGGTAGGGAGGCGTGTAGCATCTGACTGTGCATCCGCTCCAGGATGCGGTGGATGCAGGGGAAGCCGGGCCTGTCCGAGGGGTGGCTGCTCCAGCAGAGGCGCATGAGGCTGTAAAGCTCCAGCGGGCAGCCATCGGGACAGCCCAGCACATTTCCATCCCTCACGTAGTAGATGACTTCCTCATGTGCCATGCCGTAATAGGGCTGCATGCCATGAGAGAAGATCTCCCAAAGCACCACCCCGTAGGCCCAGACGTCCGACTCAGTGGTGTAGCGGTTGTAGAAGATGGACTCGGGCGGCATCCAGCGGATGGGGATGGCATCATTCTCATTGGCCTTGTAGTAGTCGGCTGAGTAGATGTTCCGGGACAGGCCAAAATCGGCGATCTTTACCACCAGCTCGCCGCCCACTAGGCAATTGCGGGTGGCCAGGTCTCGGTGCACAAATTTGCGCTCCGACAGGTAGGCCATGCCGGCAGCTACCTGCTTGGCAATGAAGAGCTGGTCGACGCAGGTGAGGGCGCCGCCCTCCAGCTCAGAGGCGAAACTGCGGCCCGACAGGCTGGCCTGGCTCAGGCTGTGCCGCGGATTGGGGCAGTTCCGGCGTAGGTACTCGTTCAGGTCGCCATTAGCCATGTACTCAAACAAGAGGCACATGGGTTTGCCCACAGCACACACTCCTGGGGGGGGGTAGAGGAGACAGTAGTCAAAGCGTGGCCAACTTTGGCTAATATGAGCATTAGCTAATGCTAATTATAAATGATGCTATATAATGTCCAAATTACCATAAAGCTGTATCATTCAATTATAACACCACTACCACAGTAATAATGCATCACACTGTTTGGTTTTAAATTAATTCTCTTAATTGTTTTTTTGTGCATTTTTTAATGTATTTTATCCTACGGATTAGCATCATTAGCATCTTAATTTCAGATGCAGCTGGGCAAGCTGTCAAAGGGAGGCTATGTATTTTCCTTTCCATGTCATTTTTGTGTCTGCCTGCTGCCTCCAAACTAAGGTCTTTGAGTTGCTCTTTAGATCTTTGAGTTGCTGTTTAGGTCTCTCAGCATTTTTTGCTTTCTGGGGACAAATTTTCAGGGGAAAAAAAACCCTTCTAAATTCAAGTTTTGTGAAAGAAAAACACCGTAACACAGGAAAAGATTGGGAGTTACGGTGACTGTGAAAACGGGTCACGTTACAGCGTGAGGCGAAGGCTCATGTGAAGGTGCCGGTGGGGCGGCTTGTACCAAGCAGCCTGACGATGTTAGGGTGGTCAAACTCGGCCATCAAAGCAGCTTCCCTCTGGAAGTCATTCTGCATGTCTGCTGAAGCCTCCTCCTTAAGCATCTTCACAGCCACCATGGTGAACGTCTCCATCGGCAACAGGCCGGGGGCTCTGAGCAAAAGTGGGGTGGAAAGTGGGGTTCTGTGATTAATCTTTTTGAATCACAATCTTGATTCATATCACTTGAACAGTGTGAGGAAGAGGGGAGGTCCGGTTTTGTGCCAGAGCATCCGAGAGATACTGACATGGTGAATGAAACTCAAAATAAGCAAATCATAGGATCCTAGCTGATGTGGGACCCTAGGCAAACCTGTGTCACCAATAGGATTGCTCATGAGTTTTACAGAAGGAACAATGATTGGTTCAGAAAGATAACCAATCAAATATCTTGGTCCCACCTCCTCTAGTTGCTTGGACCCACCTCCTCGACAATCTGAATGGTTATCTTTCTGAACCAGTCATTGTTCCTTCTGCCCTCAGACCATTTTTGTGGCATAGGTTGATCCGGACCATCGAGCTGCTATATTTGTCAATGTCATGTCAGCATCATAGATTACTTCCGCATTAATAGAATGAAATGTCTTTCAATTAACAAGTAGCTTAATTAGCACTCACTTTGCATATACTACTGTATGCTGTGCTGTTGTAATTGATTCAATTTGAGATGCCTTTATCAGAGTGTCAGTGTAATTCATTACCCATGATTACATTTTGAAAACTGGACATCACAGCAAATGTATTTTTTATGTTTGCCTTTTAGCCACAGTGTAGGTAACCTTACATTTAATAGACGCCACACAAAGTGCAAAGACGTCACACAAAGTACACTCGGTAAACAAATAAGTATAAAGTCCCAGTTCACATTTTTAGATTTACCATTTTCCATGTCAAAGTACTGGCTGGTGTTATTAATCGTTGGCACACAAGCAGTCACTCTGCTCATTTGTCCCTGCTGTACAATTTGTCCAAAATGCAGCACACAGTTGCCCCCTAAGTTTCAGTAACGATGCACGTCTTGTGTGAATTTAACGTTGATAAATGAGGTGCCTGGAGCGTGTGCTTTCAGGTCTGCAAAGTTGATGTCAGTAGTATATATGTGACGTCATATTGTTTGTTTCGCCCATAAAGGCAATAATAAGAAATAATAATAAAGTGGGAGATATATTGCTCAAGAATCGTAAGAGACAGTCCCGATCTCATTTCTGAGTGGAAAATAAATCGTTGTTCAAATTTTACCCAGAATCGTAGAGAGCCTTAAAGAGGACATTAGAGGAGAAGAAAACTAATGGAAGAAAAAATTATGAGTCCATTACTGAGATATCGCAATGCAAATTTATTAATAATTTCACTGTGCCTGTTCCAACTACAGAGGATAGAATAAATGGTCAAATAGGCTACAGGGGACAATATACACCATTTAATTATCAGATTTTGTATTTTTATAGGCATTTATTAAAATAATTGCATTGTGTCCATTTGCCACCAGCAAATGGCTTGCGAGATAACACAATAAACCCATGTGATCCATATTAGCCTACTTCCATCCATCCATCCATCCATCCATTTTCTTCCACTCATACGGGGTCTAAGCAGGGATGCCCAGACCTCCCTCTCACCAGCCAGCTCCTCCAGCTCCACCAGGGGAATCCTAAGGCGTTCATATGCCAGCTGAGAAATATAATCTCTCCAGCGTGTCCTGGGTCTGCCCTGGGGCCTCCTCCCGGTTAGACATGCCCGAAACACCTCCCCAGGGAGCCGCCCAGGAGGTATCCTAGATAGACGCCCGAACCACCACAACTGGCTCCTTTTGATGCGGAGGAGCAGCAGCTCTGGGTCTGCCCTCCTGTGGGACCATCACCGGTAGGTGGGCCGCGATGTAAATCGAGTCGCAGTCGAAGGCAGGGGCCTTGGCAGACCCATCGTCAGCTACCAAAACTGGCTCTAGGTACATGGAATGTAACCTCTGGTGGACCTGCTTCCTCAACTACAAATACCAGGTAGGTAGTAGGCCCTGGTTTAAACCTTAACTCTGGTACCGCGGAAAAGTTAGCTTTATATTCAAAATTCACTTTTCCAGGTGTAATCTCTTTTTACGAGGAAATTTTAATCAATATCTGAACATTTACATGTGCACTTCACGTTCAATAGCTGTCACTCAAACATAATTGGAAAAATTTACTAATTTTTTAGTTTAATCTGTTTATTTTACCTTGTGTATTCTGATCAGACATTCATTGATAAATTTGTATTGTGAAATCTTGTGAAAACACTTTTTTCCTTCTCCTCCCATGTCCCTTCAGGAGCTCCGTAGAATCGTGCAGCCATCGCCGCAAGCCCGTTGTCTGTTAATGGACACCGAAATGAACTTGGAAGGTTTGGATGTTCAAGAACATTCTGTTGCTCCAGGAGGTTCTGTTGCTGTCTTATGCAGCGTGAAATGCTTCATTTTAAAATTGATATTGGGAGTTAGTGTTTATAGAAACATGACATATTGTATCGTACATGAACTTGAACAAACACTCACATCTGGGCGGAAATCTGTATTTTAGACAGCTGCCGTCCAAATGTTGTTTACATCGCCATGTTTATATATTGGTCTTTTAAAATATTTGGAAATATTTGTTTTTTGTTCCTATCAGTCAAAGAAAACATTTGCTGGGGATGATTCTGGCCCACTTGTTGTGGACGGCACTACTCTTTTGCGCTAATGGATGGGACCCGGCTGTGTCTTCGGATACTGACCAGTCCCTCTGTGTTCTCCACTGACCTCTCACCCGTCACATAATCTGCTGACAAACCATCGATGTAGTAAGTGTGCAGCACACAACTAATCTCTCCTGCTTTCACTTCACTACATTTAGTTACAAGTGCTGAAAAAGCCATTTTTATTCCGTTTTCAATATGTCAATTTGCCGTGCATTGCCAGCATTAAGTGTTATTTTAAAAATAGCTGCGTCACAAGAAATGCAGTAGGCTCCAGATCAGTGATTCATTAATTCACACCGTATTAGCTGTACTTCGGATGCTACGCTGGCAACGTGCTAATGGATAAACGCTTCCCCGCTAAACTGGCGTCTGGGTCGCTTGACCCACAGCTGAGCCAAAATGGCAGCCACTCAGGAAAGACTTAGCATTCTGGCTCGTCTCGCTTCCTGTCTTGGAAGCTCCAAAGCTGCCCGAGTTGTCCAGGAGAAAGCAAGCATTTCGCACTGTGGATAAAAATACCCCCCTCACCAGTTGCGGGCAAGTAGCCCCATCTACAGGGAAGTTTCACCTCAAACAACGTTGGATGGGTGCTACATGTATTTGCCTTCAGCTTCCTTGTGCTATTTTGGGACGGGGGTATGAAGGAAGGTAATATATCACCCCATCTTCTTCCCAGGAACCTCTCTGTACCGAATGAGATTGATTTCGACCTGGGCGATCTAGTGACTCCGAGAGGAAAATATAGATGCTGTTTTGCTAGCCGTCAAATCTGGCTGCTAACGGGGAATGAGTCTGAGTTACCTTAACGTAACGTCCGCTGGTCTGTCGGTTAATATGGGAACACAGGATATTTTTAAAAAGGCGTGGTTTCATTTTATGTGAAGATACACTAAAAACGAAACACTATAATATTTATATGCTTTGCTTCTAAATGTTGGCTCAATGTTGCTATTTTTAAATGCACACTCATTATTATTTTTGGCAAAATGTTATTTAAAATAGCTAGCAGTCAGCATATAGTATAGTGGCCCCAGAAGACTAACCTTTTGAGAACCTTATATTTAAAATTGTTAGAGTGACCATCTAATCCTTGTCAGGAAGGACACTTTGAGCTACTTCAAAAACTACTTTAAAACTGAAAGGCTCCTGTGCTGGGCTAATTAGTTCAATTCTTCTCATGCTTTAACTGGGTTCTTTTCTTGATTGAAAGACTTATCCAGCTGTTTCACATTAACATCAGTGACAGATGATTATAGGAGACTGACCAATCAGCACATAGCAAGAACTCGGTGTTAAAATGAAATCCAGGTCTTTTTAAGAGAAATGGTAGTTTACAAATGCTTTTCGAGCTCATACTGTGCCTCGACATGGATAAAGTGGTCACCTTAGACATTGTAAGGACACAAAGTAACCAGGACTACCATCCACAAGAAGCAATGTCGCCCTCACCTGGCTTGGAAGACTCGGCCAAAGGCCCCCTCACCGATGTCCCTGACGTACTCAATGTTGTTACGTGGATATTCCAGGTTCAAGAGCTTAGTATTGAGCAGCAGTGGTAGGCGTTGGTACATGGGATTGGGGTGAAGGCGGTCTAACAGAAGCTCCGAGGGAAGGGTGGTCAGCGTGGGGGTCTCCATCACCCTAGGTAAAATGCCATGGTAACACTAATTAGTGTGACACCATAGCATGAAAATCTGACAATGAGTTAGGTCTTCCCCAGGCCAAACTCACAATGTCACATAATCTGTGAATAATTAGCGCATTTCTGGATTTTGGGCAGAAAAATGTGTGTCAGAAGTGTACAAAATTTGCCCTATCTGTCTGAAAGAGGCCCCAGAAAAGCAGCTCTTTTTGACTGGGTTTCTCATATGTCTCTTTCTTCAGAGTGTGTGGAAGCTTACTGACTTGCTCAATGAATCCCATTGCAAGTGGCTGACTGCACAATTCGGAGAGCACTGTCTATGACGGGAATATTCGGCTATTCCAGAACATATGGAGAAAAGTTGGGAGAAATAATGGAAACCTCTTCCTGCTTTTCCACAGCTTTCTCCTGCGATGGCACATGAGTGCGATGACGATGAGGAAAGCAGATGCAGCCAAGCCAGCCATGACGAAAATGATGATGCTCATTGAGTAGGTAGGGGACGTCGACAGGGGCACGTTTGGGGCCAGCTGGCGGGGGATGGTGGACACCGGGGCCGGCACTGCAGAGGGAAAAGGTAGAATAAGGCATGATGGGAGAATTTCACAAACATGTAATGTGCAGATGGTGTAAGATGCAGCCCTTGACTTCATAGCATTTGTGTTATGCTGCTGTCTTCAATTAATAAAGTTTGATAGTCTTTGATAGTGTATAAACTAATTTAGGAAAGTACACATGCAACTGTAACGCACCATCGCCACATCTAGGCACGTCGCAGTATTCCCACCGCAGGTATGGGTTGGAGGTGAAGCACCACGGTCGTTCGTTCTCCCCTCCGGGGTTCCGACAGTAGTTCTCTGCATTGCGCAGCTCAGGAATGACCTCTGGGGAAAGCCGGTGGGGGTGGGGATCCTTCGGTGGAGATTTAAGGGCAGAGGGTGGTAAACAAGTCACAAGTGATGGATCCATCCATCTATCCAGCCACAGCATTGGGATATGAGAGTGAAAGCCTTCAGCTATGTGGATACCATGGTCACATGACCGAACCGTGGGCTGCTGGTGCTTTGGTAGGGTGTCTATAGAGTCAAGTAATGTGTTATGTTACCCAGGTGAGTCTCACCCGCTAGAGTGAGTGATCAATGCTAAACATGCTTACTGATTATGCACTAGTGCAGGGATGGACAAACGTATCCTTAAAGGGCCGGTGTGTATGCAGGTCTTTAGGATAACCTTCAGGTCAGCTGTTCAAACCCCGGTGTGAGGACTCTTCAGCCAATCAGTCCTCTAATTAGTAATTTAATTGGGGAGTTGCAGCGAAAACTCACACACCCAACAGCCGTTTCTGGATAAGACTGCCCACCCATGCACTGCTTGGTGCTAAACACACTCACTGATTACATGCTAGTCTGAGTGATCGGTGCTAAACACGCTTGTTGATTACATGCTAGTGTGAGTGATCAGTACCAAACACGCTTACTGATTACATGCTAGAGTGAGTGTTCAGTACATATTAGTGTGAGTAATCAGTGCCAAACACACTGATTACAAACTAGTGTGCGTGCTTGGTGCTTAAGCCGCCCGTGCTGACCAGTACACTGCAGGGAAGGGGGCCATCGTCACATCAATACATGTCAAACCCATTGGGTCAGAACCTTTCAGTCTCCATCTGACACAATGAAGGCATAAATGGCAGTGCAGCCCCATCCTGTCTGTGACTAGTTAATGCAGAGTTCATATCTGTGATATTTGTGGGGGGGGGCAGTAACATGAGCCTCACTGCGGTGTCAGTGACCCCTACCCCCCCTTGCCCACCCATCTTCAGTGGTTCATTAGATTGATGACGCTGCTCCCATCCAAAACACAGTTGTGTAATCGCACGCTTGTTTTCCATGTACAGGGATATAATTACATGTTCATAATTTAGTACTGTGCTGTAATACTCCCAGGCTGAGTGATGCACTTAAAAAAAGGGAGTTAAGCACTTTCCATAAAAAGGGAGATGAATCCTGGGCTTTACAAATTTGCTTCTTTACCTGCTGGCTCCATCTTTGGCACGGCACGCCTGAAAGCGTGACACTGACCATCCCCTGATAAAACTGTCCTCGGTCGGTGTAGCATTTTGCTGAAAATGTGAAAGAGTCAAATAGTCAGAATGAGCTCACAGGAGCTTACAATATTTTTAGACGCACTATGTAGTAAGGACACAATCTTTTAGGGAACATAGTCCTTTTGGGACTGGGCGGGGGCGGAATCACTTACTGGTAACTTGGTCTTTCTTGAGATCTGCAAGAAAACAGAGATGCTCGATTCAGGCAGATACATGGGCACCTCGATTCAGGCAGATACGCGGGCGCCTCGATTCAGGCAGGTACGCGGGTGCCTCGATTCAGGCAGGTACGCGGGCTCCTCGATTCAGGCAGATACGCGGGCGCCTCGATTCAGGCAGATACGCGGGCGCCTCGATTCAGGCAGATACATGGGTGCCTCGATTGTGGTAGATAACCAGACACCTCAATTCTGCCGGATGCACATGTGACTTGATTCAGGCAGGTTTGCAGGCTGCTCGATTCAGGCAGATATGAGGGCACCTTTGCCAGTTAGAGTGGGAGCTGACATACTCTGACCCATAGAAAGCTGCACAAGTAAAGACGTCAACCTGTGCAAACAACGGCCATCCTGTAAGGGGCAGGGAATGGGGGTAGGGTGGCTCAGGGGAGAGGAAGGGGAGCTTGGAAAACCAGGCACAGAAACGTTTACTCAGCTGTGCTGTTTTACACACTGAGCTCCCTCCTCTTGCATTTTTTTTGGCAGTGGAGTTCCTGATCCCAACTGAAAATGGGGCAAAGCACAGCGCTCGCTCCCCGGGGGGGTCTGGAGCAGCTATTTAACGTGTCACGCACGCTATTTTACGCTTCCACAGGCTACAACCAATGCAGGAAATTGCAAGCTCTGCATCCCAGTTTATTTTACCCAAGTTGTGTATCTTGGCCCAACTCTGTGTCCGCTGTTTATTACCTAGTTGTGTGTTTTAGCCAGAGTCCATCTCAGCTAAAACCTGAAACGCACCTTTGTCAAAATTTCCTTTAAAGACTTGATCGTAAGCTAGCTACATGCCAGGTAAAATGTGGCCATTTTGTCTGGTTCACCACTGGTGGCGGACAGGGTTGCCTGCGAGGCTGAATCTAAATGACTAGAGTATTAATGTCACAAGACTCTCAACAGGAACACGCAAGGGCCAGCCAATGGGATGCCGAAATGTCGCGCGTCAGCCAATGGAATGCCGGAACGACGCACTTTAGCCAATGGCGTGGACAACCTCTCCAAGGTGGGACTCACCAACGAACGGGACCGCGGTACAGGCTGTGTGGTCGTCCTTCTGGCTTGGCAGGAGTGTGCAGTCAGGCAGCGTGATGCGAGCCCCCGACGAGTACATCCCTTTGCTGGCAGAGTCCTCCTTAAAGAGCGATTCTCCGTGACAGTACAGGTCCCTCACCACTAGGCAGTGCTCTCTGGAAAGAACAGAGGACCTTTAATGCATGACTTGACTCGAATTGGTCTGATCCAGCCAGTAGGTGACACTGGATTAATCCCAGTACCGCCCGGCCCAGCTGGATTTTAAGATATTTGTTTCTGAGTCACGAAGCTCAGATAGAGTTATAGGAAGGAGACAGTTTCTGCTTCCAAAATGTTCTTTAAAAATGATATTTTGGCTTTGAAACCCCACATTTCATGCCCCAGGAGCAGTAATTCTAGTGAGCGATTAAACTGTAAAACAAACGGATCTTTTCAAACGATGTAGCAATTGCACGGGGGGAGGAGGGTGGCAAGAGCTCTGAAATAACGCAGCACACCCCCACCCATTGCCAGAAAACAGTCAGAGGGGGTCTGGCTGAGGGGGTTGGAACACGTGTGGCTACAGGGTCACGGAACAGTGGAGAGAAGAGCAGAGCATTCCTGCAGCGGCAGCTTCTTGTGACTGTTTACGTAACGTGAACTTGGGCAGCAGCTTTGACAGCCAGCTGGACACAGCATAACTCGGAGGGGCAGTCATCTACTTGACCCCCCCTCTCCCTATCGGGCCCCCGCTTGCCTGCACACGGGCTTAGATATGGGGCCCTGCCCCGAGGGGTTGCAGTCCCGGAAGGCGTGGTGGCAGAAGAGAGCGCGGGCGGCCGGCCTGCAGAGGGCGCCGCTGCTGTCCAGCTGGGACCAGGCCACCTGCGCCTGCAGCTCTTGCGTGTCCTCGGGCTCATGCAGCGAGGTGTTGAAGAACAGCAGGGCATCCCTCCTCAGCACGTCCCGACACACCTGCCCCCGGTAGGTGTTGCAGTACCCCGCACTGCCCTTGTATAGCCTGTAGGGGGTGGTAAGATGAGCATAAGCTGGACATGCAAAGCCTACTTTGTGTATGCAGTGGCAAGATATAACACAGCACAGTAAAATGTATGCTTGTAAAACATATTACTAAACATGACAAAACAATTCGATGACAGTAAATGTACTAAATATACAGGACTGCGTGAAAGTTTTAAAACTATTTATCTGGCCAGTATATTTGCTCAAAAATACATGAGAATGTCGGCCTGTTGCTGTAAATCTGGAAGGTTTGAAATGACTAAGCTGACACACTTTGACATAATACTTTTACACCAACATGAAGATATTTTTTTTTTTTTAGCCGCCTGTGACTTTTGAAAGGTAACTGTATATGAAGTGTTCCTGTACTGCACTACTGCACTAAACACTTGTCTCTGTAACACACAGTAAGTCGTGACATGCCAAGTGATGCACTCTGAACACGTATGAACATTACAGCGCGCCCTGTAACACCGCCCAACATGACGTGCAGCATAGCGGGTACCCCTGCATATCACGCTGCAGAATTCAAGCCTCCCCCTGGCATTTGGCGCCTCCTGCCCCTTCCCCGGATGTGTGACGTATTGCTACAGAAATTAGCCTGCGACACCTCATGGAAGGGAGCAAGCCAACTTTCAGAGTGGTTCTGACGGACAGAAAGGCCACTGATGCCTGTGATATTTTTCCGGAAGATGCGGCCATGAGGTAAACAGAGGGGTGTTACCCAGAGAAACAGACGCCATGCCTGCTTATGTGCACGCCGGGGTTTCTGCGCTCAGACCTTCACAGAGGCCGATTTATCTACTGAAACTCATACTCTCCATGGTTCAGGATTCACTGCCTAGGATTCACTGCCCCTGGGATTCACTGCTACTAGGATTCACTGCCCCTGGGATTCACTGCTACTAAGATTTACTGCCTAGGATTCACTGCCCCTGGGATTCACTGCTACTAGGATTCACTGCCCCTGGGATTCACTGCTACTAGGATTCACTGTCCATGAGATTCACTGCTACTAGGATTCACTGCCCCTGGGATTCACTGCCCCTGGCATCTGCAGAGTTATCGATCGACTGACTGGAAATGACTGTGAAGCACTTTGTGAGAGACTTGCTGGTAAAAAACGTCACACTAAGTGGAAACTGATCTGCCCACTTGAATAGATGACGGGAAAACATTCCACCTCCAGCAAGGCTGGCCAAAGGCTCTTTAATTTAATGTATGCAAAGAAGTATTATGCGTCTGTTAATAGATAGCTTTAGTCAAACAGTGCTAACTTTTCTAAATAGCACTTCCCTCCTGTCTCGTGCTGACGTGCACTGCCTGCACCTGAATGCTCCGTCTGCGCTTGTGAATCCATGGCATATGTCATTCCCAGTCCCTCTACCTCTCCCAGTCAACTCTCGTGTCGGGAGCAAACCAGACCTTACCTGAAATCCTCTCCCCCCCTCCCCCTACACACACACACACACACACACACAAACGGGACCAAGGAGCCAGACTTACCTCCATTCTATGGGAGAGTCGCAGGATTCGGCCAGCACCAGCAGAGCAGGACCCAGGAGGAAGAAGAAGTTTTTACAGTGTGCACTCAACAGGAGCGATCTTTTGGTCTGCACCCGCGAGGAGGCCATGCTTCTGTGTGGGGCTGATCATGCTTTGTTTGTTGGTGCTTTGTGTGGGAACAGGTGTGGATTTTAGATGGCTGGCCGTGGCCAACCTAGCCCCTGTGTCTATGGCAAGCCCCTTGGGGAGGGGGGCATTCTCCCCTCTGTCTGTCCTAACAGCCCTCTGACCTTTATATCTGACCTGAGTTTTATGGGCTACTTGCTTGTGTTTGTGTGACATCTGTGGTTGTAACTAAAAACTACAGGCCGCGCTTGGGATTTTGCTGTGAATCAGAGCAGAGACTTATTTAATCAAAAACCTAAAGCAAAAGCCTAAAGCGGCAGAGAAGGGCTGGTGTTCACCCCAGAGTGTGAAGGTAGGTGAGCAGGACCACGTCTGTGAGCAGGCATGGGCATTTAAGAAGAACGGGCGTCTTCATCAACGGCAGTCCCTCCCCGCAATGGAAGAGGAACGATCTTGTGCCCGTGTGTGATAGACAGAGGCGGACATTTCAGGTCCAGAAAGTAAAAACCCAGACCAGGATTTTGTTTCAGCCAACCATTTGCATACTCTGTGACAGTGA
>JAODJW010000117.1:22863770-22882234 GCA_026777045.1 Hyperopisus bebe | reverse complement strand
ATCACAGAAGCACGCACTGCATCCCTGTTTCTTTAGATTCTTACTTTTTCTTCGGGTAATCCTGTAACATACAGGATGGGTGAAAACTTTACCCCCACCCTCCACGGCCCTGTGTTGTCAGTCAGAGACAGGGGCGTCAGAAGCATTTTGAATGTAGGGGGGACAAACTGGAAAACAGTGCTGTGTGGCCCTGCAGTACTCGAATAGCTGGCATGGAATTCCACAAGAAGCTGCATTGGTAACAATACTAAGTAATAATAATAATAGTAATCCACGACCCTGCATAGGACAAGTGTGCATGGAAGACATATAATTATCTATATATACATATATACATATATACATGTATATAAGAGATAATATGATATATACACACACACACACTCACACACCGAGCACAGGAACTCCTGGAGACAGGGGAGATGTGTACCCCCCAAAATTTAACTTGGCTTCATTTATCTCCCAAATAATAAGCCTTTGTATTTAAATGATTAAGTTGTCCCCTCCTCAGTTTCAAACTCTTTATTACACTGTTGCAGCCCCCATACTCTCAGCCATCGTGTGACAGTCGTGTACTGGTTCGTTCTGTCATAATAATAGTGTTAAGTACTCCGTAGTTGTGAACGGTCATTCATGAGAAGCTTAGCTTAGCCACACTTATGCCCAGCTCCTGACAATGTGTATCTTTGCATCACTTGTACATCGCTTTATAAACGCCTTTGCTAAGTAAAAAGAAATGTAAATTTAGTGCTGTATTGAGATCCACACAATAACCCAGAACCACATATTATGGATACAACTGCAACTAGTCACAATAAGTTATCATCACATCACCCATCATTAAATGTAATTATGTCATAACTACGAAGGGTGAAATCTGGAGAACACAGAGGTGGCTGAATACGGCACCTGGGTTTTGTAGTTTTTAAGGGAGCAGCTCAGTACATACATTAGCAAAATGTGACCAATGAGAGCTGTTTAATGTCTGTGCCAGAAAATCCTCGCTGTACCACCCAGTTGAATGTAAATTCAACCCAGCTGAGACCTAGGACAAGAAATTGAAATGATTATGCTTACTGCTTATCCTAGTAAGCAACAAATAGTTGTAGCCTAGCCTAGTTCATCTATAATTGTCAATGCTCCTTATTTTCTTATCCCAAGTTTTGGCTATAGCCTGTGAAGACCATTCCCACTTATGAATGAAAGGAGCCGCAAAGAAGGAATTCATAGCCAGGGTATTGTGGGTGTCTGCAATCTAATTTTGAAAGGGAATTAACTACGGTAAGTGCTTGTCTTGTTGGACCATTCACACAAGTTCTCGAAATTCCCACCTGGAAGTCACACTTAGCGGTGTGGTTATGTGTCAACGTTAAACTTCCCAGCTAACAAGAATGGTGAACGCACTATTACTGCAATGAGCAATGTCTGTGAAATGCTGCACTGCAACAGCCATGTTTTTTTCTTTGATTTTTTTTTTTTGTCAAACACATAGGCTAGAAGGCTGAACTGAAATCCAAACCAAAAATCCTTCTTTTGTCTTGCTTTGTGTGTAGCCTAAGTCTACTTTACGGACAAAAGCCATAATCGTTGGTCAGTCACTCTGAGTGCCCCGGGCTGTTGGAGCACTAAAGGCCGCTAGTCCCAACATTTGCAGTGCAAGCTAAACACTATGAACCATCATATAAAACGCGAGTTCACCACCCGGGCCCTCTGCGTAAAGAGCAAGAGCATATACAGCACAAGTTAACCACGAGGGCCCCTGACATATACAGCACAAGTTAACCACGAGGGCCCCTGACATATACAGCACAAGTTAACCACGGGGGCCCCTGACATATACAGCACAAGTTAACCACGGGGGCCCCTGACATATACAGCACAAGTTAACCACGGGGGCCCCTGACATATACAGCACAAGTTAACCACGGGGGCCCTTGACATATACTGCACAAGTTAACCACGGGGGCCCCGGGCTCCCCGGCATATGTGCTGCTAGCTGACCAATCGGGGCACTTGATGCATGCTGTGATCCTTGGTGCATATAGTGCAAGGTTAGAACATTCCCTTCAGACATTTAGTTATGTGCTGAGCCTCAAGGCCCCTGGCCCGTCTCCATGCAGAGTGGTGCAAAATTAACATCACAGTCACTGTCACTGGTCCCCGTCCTCAATATGCTGGTTGGCATTTTACAACATACTTTCACAAGAGTGTGAATTCAGAATAACAGGGACCCTTGAATGACATTATGCCGCTTATATCACAGCTGCTACACACTGCTTCGCGTGGTCATTCAAAAACGTGCATTATTTTCGCGTTTGTATCCAAGACATTACTTTTTAGCTAAACTACCTCCCTCTGTTACTTAGACACAGGCCAATAATGCTAACTAGCTAACTTGATAAATAAGGTTAGTTCTGACAAGTCAAAACATAGCAAGCTAGCAAAACGCTAAAAGCAATGATTTAAATCCCTTGGCTCTAGTGTAACCCTGAAATGTAATGTTAGTTACAGTATGTTAGCATATATGTCGATGTAGTGTTAGCTAGCTAACTATGTGGATGTGGTCATCATCCCAGCTAGACAGTCATTAGTGCTTAAAAAAAAGACATCTTCATGCTGTGTTGCTATAGATTCATTGTTAATCCAAATAATACTTTAAGTAAAATTACCTCCCTGTGTGAGAAATAATGGCTAATAATGCTAGCTCAGTAACTTGTCAGATAAGGTTAGCTAGTTCTGTACCTGATAAGCATAACAAGCTAGCTAAATAGCTTTGACAGAGGAACAGAATCCAGACCATTTACATGGTATGTGCCCTCAACTCCCCCTCCCCTGCTGTGAAGGGGGGGCCTCCAAAATGCAGGTGCCCTGGCAAGGGCGTAACTTTGGCTGGAATATTAGGGGGGTTGAGGTCTCCACCCATTATGGGAGAAACATGATTATTAGGGGGGTTGTATTAGCTGGTTTTGATTTATTGGAGGGGCTACAACCCCCCCATCCCCCCCGTAATTTACGCCCATGTGCCCAGGGGCCTTACAGGACCATGATGTACCCCTGTCTAAGCACTCAAGCCATCCCTAAAAATCGTCTTGGAAGTCTATTCACCGATGTTCAAGATAACAAGTGTACTGCTCTAGGAGAAGGTGCAGAGAAGTGAAAGGAAGGCTGAACGTCCGGCTGCCCAAGAAGACAGGGTGTGGCGCTACTCACTCAGCGAAATGATGTCTTCCTCATTCACTTCCAGGCGTGTGGCCAACAGCAGCGAGAGGAGCAGAACGCCCCAGAGAACCACAGTTAACGGCAGCAGTAAACAGGTCATTTGGAATGAATCAGATCCAAGCCTTGGAGCATCTGGGGGAGCCGCAGGATCGGTCCCCCCCAAGGGGTGTGGTTTGAGGGCGGTGGGTGAGACATGCCCAGGACAAGGAAATAGTGTTGCCAGTGCACTCTAAAACACTATAAGTGTTATTTCTTTAAAAATACTAAATCTTACCTTAACCTAAGCTAAGTCGGTTCTCGAATATGTGACTCATCTGTCTCAGTGAGTCATGGTGTTTAGTGGCGCTCCAGTCCTGCCCCACTGTGATGCCAGCTGTGTGTCGAGGGCAGGTAGGTAGAGATGTAGGCGGGCAGTACCCTGGAAGCCAAAGCCAACAGGCTGTCAGTGAGATAATCACGGTTCCAGGAAGACTTTGGACATGAGGCTGCCGTATACTCGCCGTGATCGCTCTTAAGGAGAGCGCCAATGTCATCGATTGCCCACTCATTTAAAGCGATTCGTTCATCCATCTGTCCTCCAAAACTGTCCAAGCATTAAAGAGCCCAAGAAGCAGGGGAGCACTCACAACACAGGTAACCATGGCGATTCACTAAACCGCACGCGGTCAGACCGTGGGAGGATATCCCAGGCCGTGGAGCTGCCAGCAGACCTCGCTGGCTACCTTGTCATCCCTCTGGTCATATTCCAGGTTTTGGGGCATGTGAGATGAGGAACAGTGGTATGGCACATGTAACATTGTTGACAGCCCAGGAAACTCTTTCGTGGGGCTCTTAGTGAAAATGGTAGTGAACTTAAAACAAGCCCAACTACAGTGTTAGGAAATAAACAAACTTGTGAACCATGTAATGGGCACTTCAGCCTTTGTGACCTATGTACAGCGTATCCTCTTCATACCAGTGTGCAGAGGTGTATACAGCCACACTCACCACAAGCAATCACTACAAATTGCCAATACAGGACAATCATCAGTGCAGAAAGTGTGTTGCAGAGGCCCCAAGCAGGGGTTTAATTTCCATTTTCATACAGACTCATGTAGATTATAAAGTAATGCCCCGGTTGGTCTCTTATTTATCGAGGAGGTGGAGCATTCTTGTTCCCAGACCAGCATATTAAAGTACTTTAGACACGTTGAATGACATATTATAAGCAGCATTTGAAAGATTTCACAATTAAGATTATCAAGACAGAAGTAGCATACAGACAAAATGCGGATTCAGGCAACAGTGACACAAGCAGCAGGTATAAGGCCAATAAAACTGTGATAAAATGTGATAAAATGGTTATAAGTCAGCATTGGTCTTCGGCTGATGATCTTACGGTTCTGAGGACCCTTTAAATAATAGTAATATTATTATTGTTGTTGTTGTCATCGTCATTGCTGGTTTTGTTGTTGTTATAAAATTCTTAAACTAAATGCTCAGATTGTTTAACCCCTTAAGATTAATGACCGGTGCGCAAGGATTTACCCACCTACTCAGAGTCTCCCTTGTTAGATGTGCATGTCGGTCAGAGAAAGTCCCGCCCACCCCCAAATGCTGGTGACCATGGCTGTTAAAATTAAAAAGCGAGATTAAAGAGTGCAGTCTCCCCCCGAAACATGTCTAGGCCTTGTGAAGAAACATGTCTTTATGTTTTCACAATGCTGCAAGACATCCAGCAGGAGGTGCTGTGGGACTCAGCGAGCTGCTGCGGGGGTCTTTTTGCAGTCAGAGAAAGGGACCTTGTGCTGCTCGGTACGAGGATCGTAGGTCACCTCAAATGTGCAAGAGAGGCGCTGGAAGAGAGGGACAAATTAGGAGAGCTGCTGACCAATGAAGCAGGTGTGTGTGTATTATCTGGTCAGGTGTGTGTGTGTGTGTGTATGTGTGTGTGTGTGATCGGGGAGTGTGTGGCACAGGGTGCAGCTGGGGGAGAGCGCCTGTATGGAGGCACTCACTGACCAGCATGGCTCCATGCACAGCCACATGTTGTGGTCGCCCTTAATTAATGCCTGTATCCCATGCCAGATAATTATGGGGTGTTTTTTTTTTAATTACCCTTTTTCCCAGCATGCAAGATTCCAGGTTGGCGTCTGTGGATTTCGGGCATTTGGTTTTTCCGATGGTGGCCCATATCTTGTATGTGACGATGTTCGTCACCTAGGGAACGGGCACAGTGACATCAAAGCGTGAGGAAACAGCGCAGGACAACAGGCTGAAAGTCAGCATGGAGGTATTTATATCTTGGTGCATTCCATGCGCAGAAAGACCGAGCTCAGTGTCCCAGTAGTTACCTGCATCTCCGCCGACGTCACATCCAACAGCCGGAAGAGCATCTTGGACTTTGACTTGGAGCTGAACTTCTCCGTGGCTAATCGGGCTGCCACCTGGACCTCAGGGGACTGGGGCGGAATGCTGACTGTTGCGCCCAGATGGTGCGTGCGGCCTGGAAACGAGAGAAAAACGCCCCCTGCTGTTTTTCTTCAAACTCATGCTGACCTGTTACAGCCCTTTGCTTTTCCCGCGTATGTGTTTGTTTTCCTGGTGGCCAGGCTCAATAGAAAAGTGCACAGAAGCCACGGAACAGCACGGAAACAGGTACACAGACACTGTGGCACTCGGCGAGATTTAACAGCAGCCAAAAAGACGACAGTCAGAGAGAAGCCAAGTTCCCTCTGCTTACTTCTCCTAAACATCCCAGTCATCCCTAAAAATAGCCCTGGAAACCTATTCACTGATGGCCAGCATACACAGCGGTAAGAGACTTTACTCTAAACAATGGCACTGAGGAGGGAGGGAAGGCTGGACGGCCGGCAGCCCAAGAGGGTTAGGGTGTGTTACTACTCACTTGGTAAGATTTCTTCCTCATTTGCTTCAAGGAGTTTGGCCGACAGCAGCGAGAGGAGCAGAACGGCAAGGAGAGCCATGGTTGACTGCGTCAGGAGACAGCTCATCTGAAATGAATGAGACTCAAGCTCTGGGGCATCTGGGGGAGTTGCAGGATCCGCCCCCCCAAGGGGTGTGGCTTGAGGGCAGTGGGTGGGACATGCCCCCTGAAGCAGGTCTGCAGGCAAGTGAGTCAACTGTCCAGATTCGTCACGGCATTTAGCCCTGCCCGGCCCTGGAATGAGCTGCGTCTCTGCACTGCCATGGTGGCATACTGTATATGTCAAGGGCAGTTAGGAGTGCAGTACCCCAGTGGCCAAAGCCAACAGGCACGTCTGTATACCACAGCTATCAGGGAGGCCTTTGTTATGAGATATTCACGCTGCCCCCGCCCCCGAAAGCAGAGAGGTAGCGGGGCAGGAGAGCACTCATTGTTATGAACTTAAGAACAAAACTAACCAAACACACTGGGAACAAATACCAAAAAAAAAAAACAAGAAAGACCAGGAGAGATCAAAAATCAGGGGAAAACACTACAAACTGAACCATAAATAAACCTATACATGAAAATAGGTAATAGAGAAACTGGAACTGGAGAGACAGGCAGCGTAACACTCGCAGAACAAATCACAATGGCTGACTGTGGAAATCAACTAAGGCAAGCCCTTAAATACATTGATACTGAGAACTAACAAAGGGCAGGTGTGAAGATTCAAGAACAACCAATCAAACAACAAAGCAAGACAACAGGTAAAATGAACTACAATAAATGAGCACTGGATAAGGGAATTCTAACTGTCACCAAGACTAGGAAAAAGGCCAGTACAAGCGGAACATAAAACAGAGCACAAGAATACTAACTCAAAACAAGGAAGCAATGATAACTAATAACAAACACTAGGGAAAAAACAAAACAGCAGAGGTTGGCCTAGAACTCTACAACCAGAGATATAACCAGGGGATTCACGGCCTTTGAGCTGCACACGCAACCTATTAAGCTACACGGCTATCCAAAGAAAAGAGGGAAAACACACTAGGGTTGAAAAGCAAGAGACAGAGAAGGGGGAAAAGGCTTAATGGCCAGCAATCGATGCTGGGCAAGCAGGGAAAGGTCAGAGGGCGGAGTCAGGCGGTACTACACTAACAGGAAGACTATTCCATATTCTAACTACACGCTGTGTATAGAAGGGCTGTCTCAAACCCAGTTTAAAATGTTATCCCTCTAATTTCCACCTATGGCCAAGTTCATGTATTTGAACTAATATTGCAGTAATTATTTGGTTAACAGCATCCAGACCTGTTAGAATCTTAAATGGCTGGATCATGTCCCCCTTTAGTCTCCTTCGCCAGAGGCTGAACAGATTCAGGTCAGCTAACCTCTCCTCACAAGACATTCCTCTAATAGTAAGGGAATTTTATGAGATATCTCACTATCTCACTAATCAATTTTAAAAAATCAATTTTTCGAAAAATAATTAATTGGCACCCTAACTTCAACAGGTTTTTTTTCAGGGTTTCCCACGGGAGTTGAATTTCAACATTTAAATTTCAGGTTATTACACACCTTGGTGAAGAAATTGTTTGGTAATGATTTACTTGGCAGATATTCACGTTTTCCTTATTATAAGACCAGGAATCATTCCTGTAGCCCCACGCTGAACCCTTTCCAAAGCAGCAATGTCCTTTTTAAGGTATGGTGACCAAACCTGCACACAATATTGTAGGTGAGGTCTTACCAAAGAATTGTATCATCTTAGCATCACCTCCCTTGACTTAAACCCAACATCTTATTGGTCTTCATAATTGCTTGCCCACACTGGCCAGAGTGGGACATGGAGGCATCAACATACACACCGAGGTCTTTATCATAATCTGCTACCTTTATTTCAGTGGAACCCATAAAATATCTGTACTTTATATTTCTGCTCCCTGCATGGATTATCTTACATTTATCTACATTCAATTTCATCTGCCAGGTATCAACCCACTCGCTAATTAAATCAAGATCCTGTTGTGGCCTCTGTACTGCTAGTTCAGTATCTGCTACACCACCCACCTTGGTGTTGTCTGCACATTTTACTAATTTACCGTATATACTGTTGTCAATATCGTTCAAGTCAATTAGGAATAACAGTGGTCCTAAAATTGAACCCTGTGGTACCCCACTATAAATGCAGGCCCACTGTGACATTGTGCCTCTAATAACTACCCGCTGATTCCTGTCTGTTAACCAGTTTTCAATCCAAGCTGCTACAGTTACTGAAATTCCTACTGCTTTGAGCTTAAACAGGAGCTGCTTGTGGGGAACAACATCAAAGGCCTTCTGGAAATCTAAGTAGATCACAACATAGACCTTTTTGTAATCAATTCCTCTGGTACCTTCCTCAAAGAACTCAAGCAGATTAATCAAACAGGACCTAACCACAGTGATTAACTGATGCCCAGGCAGTGAGACTGTGGGAAGAAACCCCCAGGCTGGGAGCCTAGGGTTACTGTATGTCCGGGTTTACCTGGACACATCACTCTTTTTGGGCCCCCGTCTGGGCATCCGGGTGGTTTTTCAAATATAGGCGGTCCGTCCAGGTTTATTACTGCAACCCGTATGACCCAGGGTTGCATGTTACAGTGGAGTACCGAGTGAGAGAAAAGGCACCAATTTTCAATATACGGCAACCACTCAGTATCGTCACACAGCATTTGCAAGGCTGGTGCACAAGTCTACTTTAAACATTAAATGATCCCTGGGTGTCATGCTGCTCATGAGTGGCATCAACTTGTGATGTCATTGAGTGATGTGAGCAAATGAACATCTTTTTCGTCTCACCAAATATGGTAACCCTACTGGAGCTGCCAGCAGACTTCGCTAGCTACCTTGTCATCCTTCTGTTGGTATGGCACACATGACGCTGTAAACTGATTGGGAAACTTCCTTGTGGGACCGTCCTGGAAATGGTGCTTTAGTGAAAACAGGCCCAACTAGACTGTCAGTGTGGCTTAGTGTGGTCCAACAGACGCAAGGCCTGTGAAATAAACTGTTGTGAGCCAAGTAATAAACACTAATCCTATCCATACTAGTGTGTAGAGGTCCATAGCGCCATCTATTGGTCGGAAGCGTGTGCTACATACTGGAAATATAAATAAACCATTAGTGCACACATTGTGTTCCAGAGGCCTCAAACAGGATTTTAATTGTTACGTTTATGCAGCAAAATGGAAAAAAGTGTTGCGGTGTGTAACTGGGAAGACCACTATACTCGTGCCAGCTTAACATAACGTACGGGAAGAGGTTATGGATGTGGGAATTCTGAAAGATGCAGGTTCATGGGCAGTATTCATGGGCGGACCCCCCCTCCACCGCTCGAAAAAAAAACACTGTAATGTAATTATTAGATCGACGGGGGAGTCGGGTGTGGGTACCCCGAGATAAAATGCTCCAGGCGCCACTGTCTCTGTTTATTGGGTAGATGGAGCATTGTTCGTGCTGCTACACCAGCATATATTAAAGTACTTCAGACTTTAAGTCTGTCGAATTACATTTATTACAAGTAACGTTTCAAAGATATCACAATTAGGTCTATCAAAACAGAAGTAGCATACAGACGAAATGCAGATTCAGACAGCAATGACACAGGAAAAGTGTACGTCATGACAAAAAAACGTGACAAAACAGCTAAAATACAACGCTGGTCATCGGCTGAAGACTACGGTTTCGGGAATTCTTCTTCTTCGTCTTATTATTATTATTATTATTGTTGTTGTTGTTGCTATTGCTATAACAGTATTTATTATTATTATTATTATTAATAATAATAATAATAATAATAATTCTACTACGACTACTACTACTACTACTACTACTACTACTACTAATAATAATAATAATAATAATAATAATAAATAAATGGATAAAGTAAATGCTCAAATTACGGTCTAGACACCGGTCTACTCCAAATACTTATTCGCCTACACGGAGTAGATCCTGTTTGGTGGATGCGCATATCAGTCAGAGAAAGTCCCGCCTACTCCTAAATGCCATTGGCCGTCTCCTCGAACAGCGCCTATCCAGCAAAGGCGTCAAAGGGGGTGGCCGTGGATTTCGATGCACGCCGGCCATCAGAATTATAAGGTGCTTAAGAATTCTCCACCTTTCCGAAGAATGTCTAAACTTTGTGAAAAAACGAGGCGATGTATGCTCTTATGATGTCAGATAACAGTGACATGGTTGAGTAGCCCGGTAGCATTTTAAAATTTTGTTTTTTTTGTTTATATAGAGTAAAGGGCCTGGCCACGTGTTGTAACAGCCAAATTGAATTCAGCACTCTATGGGATGACACCAGCGCGTTGCGACATACGTTGCGGTTGAGGAAATGCCGAGTGGAAGACGGCATGGACGACACGTGTTATCTGTAATCACGCGAACCAGTAGTGTTATGGTATGCAGATCTCCTATGTTCTCAAGTAGGGAAGGCATTCTGTATGACCTGGCGCGATATGGTCAGTGTGTGTAGAAAAAAAAGTATGATGCTTTACCAAACTCCGCCAAAGACGTGTATGCGCAGCTTTTTACGTGCATGATGCGGATACGGAGGAGACGACCCGACACGTGCCAAGCTGGAGTGAAGCATAACCACAAGCTACGTATTGTCACGCGTGCAAAAGACAACTCTGTGGCAGCAGAATCCAAATATTTATCTAAATTAAATGCGGTCGGCAGCTCCCTGTATGTGAAATGCATGCAGACATTATTGGTGGGCTTTCTCATGAGCTTGTTCCTGTTCTCCCGTAGAATGAGAGACCTGGATGGACAGAACCGTTGGACAGAACTGTACTCAGAAACAGCATGGATGTTTTTATGATTACCGGAAAGTCATGTGTCACTCTCTGTGACACAAAGAGCCTGATGCTGGAATAGTAATGGCCAGATATATGGACTCCCTATGTTTTATCACGTTGTATAATTACTACTTAGCCCCGCCCCCATACCACAGAAATCCCTTCTGCCCGCCTTGCTGTCATTTTCCCTCCAAAAAGGGAAGTTTCAGCCGTCGATGGGACAGGTGTGGCCTCGCAGCCACTTATTAAGCAGCAAACACTTTTCTTTCTTGGCGCCGTTCGCGAATAAGTAATCGCTTCCCCAGACATACAGCCCATGGACTGTTTGGGAAAACCCTTAAGTTCAGTTCGGATATATTGGCAGTTCGGTGAAATACTAAGTTCAATTAATACATTTTGGGCTGGTTTCATGTAATATGCAGCGGTTATTAGAAGATATCCAGGTTATTATAATATATCCAACTGCTCTATCAAGACGCTAATTGCTCGGTTTAGGGCACAGTCCGGGACGGCAGTGCAGTCGGGCCCATCTCTTCGTTCCGCTGGACCTGCTCCCGGGAAGAAGGGCTAGGCGCTGTGGGGGAGAGCGGTCTGTATCCAGTAATCGGCAGCTTCTCGGATGCGGAGCTGACACACGGCGAAGAGCACAGATCCTGCGGGCACGGCAGCGGAGCCTGCGGCCAGGTAGGACAAGCCGGGCTTTTGCTTGTACGTCTTTTCCCTCCATGTCAGTGTGGTCTGTTAAAAGTAATAGATGCACGTAGGACTCGGTCGATCTTGGGCAGCTGAGAGTCAGGGAGGCGTTTCATGGCGTGTCATCCCAGGTTAGCCGGTAGATGGCGGTATGGTACCTTGGCCAAGCCGTATATGGACCACAAGTGTCCGTGGTGAAAGTGCCTTAGAATGGAGCGCAAGGGAGCTTCCTGGATTTGTTCAAAGGTAAAATGGGATGTGTGATAACCATGAGTGGTAAAAGTGGTGCAAGTTAAAGGTTGTTGCACAGTAATTTACAGTGCTCTCTGTGAAGAAAAACACCATTTTTGGTTCCCTAAGTAAAATTTGATTAACCTAGTCTCCCTTTGTCATCTTCCTTTCCAATCTGAAAGACTGATCAGATGGAGAGGAGGGGCTCTGGTGGGGACTTAGCAAACCTGGCTTGCTTATGTCTTGGGCCCTGGTGGGAAGTTGCTGGATTGTCATTTCAAACCCACTGCTCTGGCAGATCGTACAAAGCAGCAACGTAAGTGTGGTGGTGAATAGGCGCTGCTTTTACACGGCTCCAGTCTGTAGAGCAGGGGCACAGAGCAGCGTGTGCCTTAGCTGACTGAGGGGGAGACGGACACAGCTCGACCTGACCCCCTCCCCCTAAAGCCTGCTGGTGCCCTCTCTGGCCCTGGCAGGTGGTACAGGTGTTGTTCAGGCTTGATGGCGTGCAGGAGGCCTGGCTTGATATCTGCCCCTGTTTATGTAGTCTGCAATGCCACTTAGGGACAGATCCCTGTTTTACCGAGGACTGGAAAGCAGTATCCTGTGTGTTGGTCTCTAATGAGATGCAGTTTTTTAGGTAAGGGAGTAGGAGTGTTTCACATGAGGGGGGGGGCACACAACATCATAATTGAAATACAAAGGTCTATTTATTAGGGGGGACAAATGATGCCAGATTATATATGGGGGTATACCTCTGTTTATAGTGATGGGTGTGTATGCTGATGAACTGTAGTGGTTTTGCTGGAGTTTTTCCAAGGGGGAGGGTTTATTGTGTTTGCCGGTTAATGCGGACCATGTGTTTGGGGGGGGGGGGGGGGTGTCAGCCGGTCTGTTAGGTGTGTGTCGGCTTTGCAAGCAAGTGTCTGTTAGATTGTTGGTTTATGCTGTTTTGTGTAGTTTCTCTGCTTGTCAGCATTTAAGAATGGGGTTTGCTTCCCCCCTCCCCGCTAGCCAGCTGCAGTTATAAAAGTGGTATTTTGATCACACCGTCAGTGTCATTTTATTAGTTTATCTGACCATTTCGGCTAAGCTGACAAGTGCAGTGTCTGCCTTTTCTCAGATCAGTGAGATAGCTTATTTTGTTGCAATGTAAATACGTTGAAAAGGTGTGGTGAGTGTAACCTGATTTTGGAGCTTCTTTTGAATGTTTGGAATAAAGTGCATTTTAAGACTTGCTGTGTTTGTCTTGCATGATGACGTGCTGAATGGATGCTCTGACTGCTTCTGGAGCAGTTCCAGGCATCTCCCCATAGGCTGCTGTCAGCTTTAAGTCTGGACGAAGTTGGCGCTGGATGGGAGATATGGCATGTATTGTTGGAGCAGCACTATAAACTTTGAAACAGTTGACTTGTGTCGGCTTATTCAGTGTGTGTATGCTGAGTTTGGGAGGGGAAGGTGGTAAGTATCAGAGTCAATGGAAGTGAAGCAAGGAGACGGAGGACCTGGCCGATGCAGCGGTATAAGGAAGGTGAGTCTGTCGGGATTACAGGAAAGGTTTGGCAGGGGAGTGTTTGGTATGTGTGACTGGAGTTGGGTGCTAATGGAAGAGATGTAAGGCAGGAGGAGAGGGGAGATCTGTGGCCAGCTGGGAACAGACATGGGTGAGTATGGGTTGATTCAATATAATGGATTCTTTAGCTCTCTTTCACAACCTTGTAGGGCAGCATTTTGTCAGTGCAAAAGCCAACCCCATCAGAACACAGCCCTCTCTTCGAGTCCTTAAATGCCCATGCAATCAGTTCATTCACATCTCAGAAGCAGCACTCTGGCATCTCCAGGTGAAACAAAAGTCTGTACACGGCTGACAGCCAATGCCGTCTCTGCTTTGGTTCCAGGCCTTCCATCCAACACACCATGCCTTCTGTGCCATGCCAGTCTGCTTTGTCCTGACACATCAGTTGAGTTCCCATGGCCTTGTGGATTCTGGGTTTTGTAGTCCTTTGTGTGGTCCTGCTGAACCCCTTAGTGGCATTACTGCTTCTCCTTGAAAACAGCTCCTGTGGGCTGCCAAGTATCACAGACACCTGTCAACAAAGCACATTGCCCAAGTTATCACCTTATCTTGTGTCCTGCTCAAGTTTCTGTGCCACCCATTCGGCCCACGGTCACTGAATCTTTGCAATAACTACCGCTTACTAATGGCACTTTTCCGCAGCCACCAAGACCCGAGCCGAATCACGAAGAGACTGTTTCCTATTGTAAATTATGCAAGCCGTACCTGTCCTGTAATGGAGCTGACATGGCCCTGCTTACTAGCATGGCTGAGAATGTGACTAAACCAAGCTGGTTGCTTCACCACCATCTGATTGGTCAAAATGCACAGAGATAAAGAAGTGGAATTATTCATCATTAGTAGTATCACACATGGTGATATATTGATACATTCCTCGGAACATAAATTTCCATCCTCTTACTCAAAAAAAGTGCTACAGAATGGGTGAATGAAATGGATTCATAATGAAAATTTACGCAGGTGAATGCTAATTGCGGTAACATTTGATGCTAACATAACATAGCGATTCTCACAACCTTGCTATTAAAAATTTAAATTAGGACATAGTAAATCATGATGTACACCGTACGCACAATACATAAGCATTTCTTTGGTTTTATATCACTGTCTTTCTCCAAATCTGACAGTGCCTTTACTGAGGCGACCCTTCTGCAGTGGACACCCAAATTGAGCTGGACTCGCACTGTAACTAGTCTCTTCACGGTATGGATTGAGTACGACTCCGTTCCTGCAAGCTAGCGGAAAAGCGCCGTAAGTCTTCTGCCCATAGTATTTATTAGACTTACACACACCTCATATCTTCACACGCTGCATGGACATCATCGATGCCAGCTCCCTCTTCATCATGCAGTCCCTCCTCTTCTGTCTCACCCTGAAGTGACATGACAGGGTCTCATTTGGCAAACGTGGTTGGCAGGCAGACAGAATCCCTACCTCTCTCCCCCAGTCATGCCAACAACTACCACCTCCATTCCCACATTACTTGTACATTTAGACTACATTTACATTTACTGCACTTAGATTTACACTTAGACTAATGTTAATGGGTTCTGCATGCATATCAGCCATGACAGCACACAGTCCTGTCATGTTCTGTTACAGTCAGAGCCTTCCTCTCACCAGAGGAGGATGATAAGCGTGCACAGCATCAAAAGGATGACTCCCGCTAGCAGACCCAGGCACACCAGCACGCCCACGCTCTTCTTCTCCTCCACGGGTGACTCTGTGATGAAGGGCACACGACCATGACACGCTTATCAAACATGGCACATGCCACTGATCATTCAGTTTCTGACACTACAGGATATACATTCCACACCTATTTTCCCCTTATCCCACCCCATCCCTGGTACTTTACCAAAAGTCTTACATGTTTCCATACAGTTCGTTATGGTCCTTGCTAGATTTCAGACAATACGCCTCTCTCCTTCACATCATGGCAGACCCACCGCACACAGCACACTCGGATGGTGTTTCCTTTGGCCCGTAGCATTTGGCCTCGTTCACTACAGCCTGGCTCCTACACCCCGATCTCCCTTCACATGCACCCCCTCCCACCACCGACAATTCAGAACCAAGGCACGCACACTCATGTTACTAACGCAGCACAACCTTCCACTTCATTGGCAACAAATGCACAACATGTGTGTTTCTGCATGAAAATAGGCTGAGTCAGTCCCACTCAAAATTTCCAAGTGCGGAAAAAAATCATTTCAGGCAGCAGTTTCACATTTCTGATACCCAAGGTGGTGGATCCCTACAGCACACTGCTGCCTTGTTTTCCTGGGATGGTTTCTTAGAGAGATTTACACCGCAAGCTCTCTTGAGCCAGCTTTTTTCTCTCTCTCTCACTCACACACACACACACACAAATAAAAAAATATATATATTTTCTCTGGATAGCTAGCTCCATCAGCTAGCCAGCCAGCTGAGTGCACAGCCAATCAGACAAGCTCCCGGCAGGGGCGTCTACTCCAGCCTGCTCCTCCAGCCACTCTCGGGAACGTGGCATACAGATCTAAGGCAGCAAGTCGTTGGCAGAGCACTGACTGCCCTAAAAATAGGCACAAGCAACTGGCACCATCCACATAGTGCACCAGGGAAGGTGTACTACCCACAGCAAGTGTTTACTCAGTCACTAAAAACACCGCATGGTGCCTACAGTGGTAATACTGCACTTCTCCAAGACTGCTTGAGAAACACTGGCTCATCCATGGTCTACTGCTCCATCTGACAAAGCAGGACCTGCCAGGGTGGACAGCTTGGCCATCTCCCACTCCCATAGCGCATCTCTCCTAGGAATGTCACTAGGGTGACAAGATGCCGTAGGCTAGGCATCATGAGGAGACTCCACACAGGCCACAATGCTCTCTCCTTTCCCCCATGATGAAGCCAAGGAGGCTACCGCCGCCAGGCAAATGTATCCCATTGGACCTTACAGAATATAACCCAGATGTCTGCTTCTGAAGTCCACAAACAGATCAAATGTACACTCCTGGCAGTCCACACCCTGCTCTCCTCTAAGACTCAGCCCTCTAAAACAGCTCTCAGCACTCCTGCACACAGACAGACAGACACACACACACACAGGCACCATGCGCCACATACCTGTGGGCTCCATTGTTATCGGCTCTGTGAAGAGGTCATAGTCCGGATCCTCCTTCGTGGTCGGACTAGCTTCTACTTCAGTCGACAGAGACCGGCAGACATAAGAAACACAGCAAGACACGGAGGCCTCAGTCTTGTAAGGCCACTTTTCCTCTCGTCACGCCTCATCAGTGTGCCACAGCACCCCCTGGTGGTCTCCACCTTCTTAAAGAGCTTCTGTGTACTCCCAGGTAAAGTCAACAACCTCATCCTTCACTATACCAGGCGAGAGCCGTGATCTGTGATTACATTGCCTCCGCATACTAACTAAAGCCGCTAGGGGCCGGGTGGGAAACCTCACCAATCCAGGGCAGAGCCAGAAGCTCAGGACTCCACTCGCTCCAGCTGCCAAAGCTTAACGCGTCTCCAGCCTGCACCTGAATGAGGTGGGGGTGTCCAGAGAGCACATCCGTGATCATCACGGTGGTGCCAGTCGTGCTCCTCTGGGAGGGAGAACAGGTCGACATCAGGCGTGAAACACATCACACTCACAATATGTGCACCATAACTGATTCATAAACCCTCCCCGGGGCGATGTTCTACACGGCGTCCTCAGAAGCAGAGACATATTTACTGATAACCCCCCCAATCCAACACTTGAATTAAGGCAGAGGTGTCTTCTCCTATGATATTGATGCAGACAGTCCTCCACTCTTTCATCATGCTATCCCAGCCTTTTCCCATCAATTCAAAAGCAGCGTCTCACCTCAGACCAAATGTTGGAGCCCACTGGCCGGTAGCGCAGTTGGAAGTGCAGCGGGAAGGCCCTGCCCTGCGACCACGAGCTCGGGTACCGCCAGCTAACTCGCAGCTTTCGGGGTTGTCCCGCCACTGGCTCCGGGGTCACAGCCTCGGGGGGGTCAGGTCTCACTGTGTGCAGAGGGCAGCAGGGACGTCAGCACATGGGTGAGACGGGGGACGCCGATAATGATGGGACACCTACACAGCTTATGGAACTGCAGCTGTATCCGGGTGGAGGATGTGCCCAGGGGGTTGACCTCGGTGATGTTCATGGTGACTGTGTGCCACCACGTGGGCGGATTACCGATGGTGCACTCATTGGGCTTGGATGGCTCCTGGTGGCACGTCTTCACATGGTCATCATACCTGCACAGAGGGTCAGCGGATCACATCTGGACTTAGAGCTGTGGCACAGTTCATCCCAACACTAAAAAGACTTCTCATTATTCAAGGGTCACGTGCACCGCAGTGCTGTAAACTACAAATTTATAGCAGGACCAAGACAGGAAACAGCGGTAGTCACATGACTTCGCCCATGAGAGCAGGTGCTGGCTTAAATATCATCGCTGACCAATAAACATGCATCTACAAAAATCCATTATTTCTGGTGCATGAGAAACACGTTGTCAGAAACTAATTTACAAAATAAACCTAAAGCAACATAATGTGACAAATACAAACCTATCATTACACAGCTATCACTGAACAGTTTAATGTTATTAATGGACTTTTGTGGATTGTTGTCAGTGTGGCAGATATGCTGGTGTCAACAAGACACAAACTAATCTCATTTTATATTCACAAGTACCGTTAGTGATGTTAGCTAGCTATCAAGCTATGAATGTTAAATTGTTATAATTATCGATATAAAGTAACCCATACAAATGACCATTGTGAATATAAATGCTAATTAGTACAAACATAAATACTAGTTAAACAGATGACTTGGTCAATCAGATGTCAGACGTTATCAGTTAACAGGCGAATGGGTGTATTCCATCTAATGAAAAGTCACAATTGTCAAGTGGACATACGCATTTTTCATCAGACAGTGACGATATCCTTATCTCCCCGGATATCAACAAAGTGGACACAACAC
>JAODJW010000117.1:22852213-22863670 GCA_026777045.1 Hyperopisus bebe | reverse complement strand
AAGTGGACATACGCATTTTTCATCAGACAGTGACGATATCCTTATCTCCCCGGATATCAACAAAGTGGACACAACACCTACCTGTAGGTGGCGATGTACTTGCTAGGCAGGTACGTGTTCACCAGTGGCTTCCAGAAGCAACGGACGACGTGGTGATTGACCATCCTGCACGACACATTCAATGGCTCCGGGGCACCTGGGGAGACCACAGGGGGGATCCATTCACAGACAGCACACGCAGCCAGGACACACCTCAAAAGCTGCAGTGTGTAGCTCCCTGTTAGCCACACGCTAACCAGCCATTCACTGAGTGTCATAATTGACCTCCACTCTTCATGACAGGGTTGCCCCTACTCACAAGTTTACCGCCCATTGGTCACAGTGACCTCCTGCTGATGAGAAGGGAAATAAGAATCGCCACTGAACTGCATAAGACCCCCTCCCCCCTGCAAGAGCGAGCATGTACGCAACATATCACTGTATCAGCGACCTCCACCTTTCCTGTCAGGAAGCTACAGAGGTCACCGGGGACGACGCTTCCTGCCTTTGAGTGAGCCCAGCAGTTCAAGGGAACCGTATCCCGCTCCATCCAGCCCTACTCCACAAGTGCACGACTTCCCTCGCTTGTAACTTTCCAGAGAAGTGAGCTTCCGCTCCAATTGACAGGGCAATCACACAGGTGGTTAGTTCAATTCCCAAGGGCCTCTGTCTTTTCTTAGAATGAACCTTGATGGCCAACAGCTACACAAACCCCCCCCCCCCCATGGGCAGCGAAGGGGCAGATCACCTCCACTACAGGCAGACCTCACTCTGTACTGTGACCATGGCATCACACGACATTGCTAAAGGCTCGTTAACCCAGCCTTAAGCTGCTTTGAGTACCCATCCATTGCCCTAGCTTACATCCGTGTTGGGCGTGGCGTGTCTTGCATATCTGACAGGCATTATACCACGTTCTCACTTTTCATTTCACACTTGTCTCACTGAAGATCGCAGCCAAGACTTCTAGGAAACCCACCGCATATTATTCACTAATGAAATAGAAATTAATAATAAGCCGGTCTAATCCCCTGCATCAGCGGCTTGCACTGTTTTGGGATTGAACGGCTCACGTACGGCCCAGGTACAGCTTCACCGCGTGGACCATGTTCCCCTTCTCATCGTGGCAGCTGTAGATTCCCTCCATGTGCTGGGTGGTGTTAACGAGCGTCAGGCTGCCATCTAACCCCAGAACGGTCTGTCCTGAAACCGGCGTGCTCCCGTTCAGTCGCCACTCCGCCAGGGACCTGTGGCACCCAGGAAGGTGATGGAAAAGAGTCACACTCTCCAAACATGTGGTGGCATTGCCATGGCGATGACCCCTGTGGGCGACCCCCACTTACCTGGGCCATGAGGAGCTGCAGGCCAGCGTCACGTTGCAGTCCAGGGAGCCGTATTGGACGTCTGCAGCTTGTCGGAAGATACAGCGAGTCAGAACGACCA
Organism: Hyperopisus bebe; assembly: GCA_026777045.1. Taxonomy (NCBI): domain Eukaryota; kingdom Metazoa; phylum Chordata; class Actinopteri; order Osteoglossiformes; family Mormyridae; genus Hyperopisus; species Hyperopisus bebe. The sequence goes on along the minus strand of JAODJW010000117.1, from coordinate 22,862,188 downwards.
CTCTCCATGTAATGTCCATTGCAGCCATATTGAGAGCACGGGGGCAGATACACAACATGGACTTGCTTGTTTCTGAGTCTTACTCTGTACATCTGGGGTTTGTCTGAAGGGCAGCAGTAAGTGTGTCTGTTAAGCCTGTTTTGTTTCCAGCGAAGGACAGGCCTTGTGGCCGAATAAGGCGTCCAAAGATATAAACACAGGCAGAGACGGTTTCCTCACACGCGTTAAAATGTCACATGGCCCCTAAACCCAAAGGAATGCATTGTGGATGAAGGGAGGGGCTGCTGCAGTCACAGACTTTGACCCCTTAGGCTGAACGGCGGTCATGCCACTAGGGTTCACGCCGGCACGCTTACCACCTCCAGCCCCTGCTTCTCACACGCGTCACACAGCTGGCCCCCTAAGCATCTACTGTGGATCCTGCTGACATTTACCTCAGAGTTACAGTACTGGCCACAAGCTGCCGTTAATCATTAACAGCGAATAAATAAAAACAGTGGGTGATTCACCGGGCCTGTACGGGTCTACTCTACGGCGGCCGGCCTCTCCTGCACATGTCCCGACACAAACCACTTTACCTCTTTCCATACACTGGCCATTTGGACAAACTACTCAAAGCTGCACACAAGCAAAATCATCGCACCATAGTCTGCCATCCAGTAATTGCTCACCAAGCACATGGTCCTTCTTTACTCAAATGATACATTTCACCAATGACCTTTCCCTTTCAGCTCAGGATAAATGCACTCAAGTTCACTTGCTGGAGTGACATGACACTGAGATTTCACACTATTGTGCCCCCAGTTATTCCCTTAGGGAATCTCCTGGAAGATTCTAGCTACAAACAACTGGATGTATGGCTCCTGCCTGTCACAGCCCCGTGTACTCATTTCACACTGGTTTCACACGTGCCATGCATAGATCCCTCTTTTGGCAAGAGAACTCTCTTCCTCAACTTACAGACACGCCTAGACATTTCGCTAATGGCATTCTGATGTCAACAACCACTGAAGGGTCATCTGTGGGTTTGTCTGACCTGAGATACACCCTCAAAGTTCATCTCCAATACAGCTACACCCAGGCAGACGACTCACCTTCAGGGATCCATGGCTCAGAGTTGACGTGAACACAGCAGATGGTGAGGATGGCGAGGGCTATCAGACCACATGCATGGGTTGAGGTGGCAGACATCTGAAAGGAACACATGGGGGAGGATTTCAGGACATGGTGCTGAGCAGAGGACCGCTCCCACCATAGTGCTCATGAGACCGGATGCAGTGGCATGCTCACATGGGCAAAAAGGGGAGTGGTACATCGTGTCCGTGCTCTGGGATCAGCAAACAGGTCACATGATGTCAGGAACACACGGCAGCACCGGCGACACGCCAGATGGCCCAGTCTCTCTCTGTTTATTCATCTCCCCTCCTCCCCCAGTGAAGAGCGACAGCTAATTTCCTGCTCTATACTGATGGGGGGGCAGGTTCCCCGAATCCACTGTGAGGGCATCAGGTTTGGGTTTCTGAGGGAGAACGAGAATGAGGCTTCGTCCAGGGCCTTCAAGATGATGCTCTCATGCAAACTCGATCCAGGGGCCGCCCTGCACCCCCCACCATGTCCCCATCCGCCCCCCGGTTAGGAAACCCCAGCGATATTTCAAGTGGACCACTGCAACATGCTTATCTACTTGCATTTGGGCTTCCCCATGTTCCTACTCAGCCCTGGACTTGAACAGCATATAGATGCAATCCCGGGGGGGACAAGGAACCTGACTGCCACCTCCCATGAGAATGTCAGTTGTGGGGTGGGTCTGCTTTCAGGGGTTTCACTAAACCAGCAAATTGGAGGAGCACCCTTCCAGTCCGACCAGTCGGAAGGCTTAGCAATTACCTGTGGTGAAAAAAAGCCATATCCCAATGTTGGGACTGCTGCCCCCCCAGAAACCGAGTAATGAGCCAGGAGGGACACAGCACATGGGTTCAGTGACCCGGGGGCGCCTGGCCTTGTGTGGGGGTGGCTGTCCTGTACTCAAAGAAGATTAAATGAGAGTGACCCCGTAATCGCACTCATGCGGACATCAACATCTCCAGGGGCCTAAAAAGGCGCTGCTGTAAACAAGCGGAGAGCGCGACTGGGGCTCCAGTAAACTGAGCTCTGCAGCCACTGCACAACAGAATGGGAACTGGGAACTGGGAGCGCTGTCCATCACGGCCATAGACACATGGAGCAATTCACACAGGCAGAGATGGAGCCCGTGTGCCCCCCTAGGCAAGCTTCATCACCAGCGCCCCCTGTCTGAGACACAGTGAAATGGGCTTGCGGCCACTTTTGTGGCCCTAATGTGTCGACTGACACTGCGTGGAGAGCATGACAAAATGCCACAGTTGAGCGCGTGAGTGAAAAGCCCTCATGACAATCACATACTGAAAGACATCCTTGCGACTAAGTCAGACTCATTATACCCAGGGAAAAAAAAACGTGTTGTTTTTGGCCACACTCTCTCTCTGGCCGGGACCATTCTACGAAATGACCAGCTGCTAAGTTCTGAGGAAGCGCACGCCAGCGAATGTGATTAGTCCCACATGTTTACGGCACGCGGGCCTGGGGGGGTGGGGGGGCTCTGCATTGCATGGCTCCTGCATGGCTTCAAAGAAAAATTAATCTGGCACAACGCACCAGTGACTCTGCCAAATATGAACGGAGGAGCGCGGCTCGAATTACGGAGATATGAATGTCATCCATTTTCAACGGCACTCCCCGCACTGCTGCCCCGCACTCATGGGGCCCCAATTCCTCAGCCGCCATGTTCCCAGACAAAGGTCCATTGTTTCAGAGCCCGGGATAAACGCCTCGCAGAAGCGCCTGCATGTTACTATTATACTGAAAGGTGGGGGCTGACAGCTCCGCATATGGACCCCATTCACAGGAGGCCAGTGTGGGAAGCAGCTGCCCGGGGCCCACTGGCTTTTGATTTCATGCCCCCCCCCGCCACCCCACGTGTGACACTGGATTTTAAAGGCAGCACATCCAGGCCGGACAGTGACCTTCTCACCTAGTGACACAGGGGCAGAGAGCGGAGAGAAAGCTGGAGAACCACTCACAAGCTACGGCTCTAGTGACCACCACTGTAAAGTCACGGCTCGATGGGGAGTGAACACTAACCTAACTGATCAGAAGCCTCTTAAAAATAATACCTCTTATTATGACCCCATAAAGAGAACTACACGGGGACACGCTGGACATGGGGGGGGGGGGACCCAAATTCAACACAGCATAGCACCACTGATTGAGCCTCATTCTTTTCAGGAGAAAGTCAGTGGATGGTCCCCGTCTGGCAGGTGGAATAAATGCCAGCCACTAGCCGCATTTCCCCCTGGGGGCGTGGTGGGGGGGCTGACTAATGGTTGCCTCAGTTTGTGGTTTTTACAATCGAGCCACCTACAAACGTTGTCAAATGTGAGAAACTTGTCAGGCAATAATGCAACAATATCCTCTGCTACCCTTCTCCGGTTCCTACGATTGCGCTGCCGGTGAGGAAACAGTGTTTACCGTTAGAGCTATTCAACAAGGAGGAGGATGTGGGTCCCAGGCAAGGGCCTTAGGATCTACTGTGAGCTCTACCTCCTGGCCCCGGTCCTCCGGCTTCCTCATTCCCATCATGCTTTGAAGCAGGAGCCCCATTCCCCCACTGATCCTCTAGTTACCATCCTCTTTTGATACAAGTCTGAACATCACCCACCCAATGAGTCACTCGCTTATAAGCAAACTTCTGAATGGCTTTTTTATTGGGGGGGGGGGTGATAACATTAATGAGAACTTAGGAGTGGCATGCCAGAGATGCTCTGGGGGCTGCTGCTTGTGTCTTACGGCTGATCCATCTGTGGGGAAGATCTGCCCCGATGGTCCCGAAGGCAAAGCACGAACCACCAGACCATTAAGGGTCTGGACCCATAACTGGGAAAGTCACCAACCCGATGTAGCCCGCTTCTCACGAGGAGATGTGTAACCGTATATGGAATGTAGTGAGTTTGAATCCCATAACTGGCAGGTCATATCACTGCTGTGCCATTGGGCAGGGTTCTTAACACCAGTCACTCCAGGGATGCTGGTTGACCTTGCAGTCTGATCCCAAAACCTGCTGTCACCTGTACAAACGTATCTATGTCTCTCCAGGTGGGCTATGCGAAAACTACTCAAATCCCCTAAAAAAGCACTGCTACCCTCAAGTCCCAGCCAGGACCCACACGAGGGGCAGGTTGGATTCATGTGCAAACGGGGGGGCGTGTCCAGACACCTCTCTGTGGTACCAGATGGTTTACACAAAGGGTCATACACAGAGATGCTTGATGTACCTGTTAGTGTCTTCAGACTGATGGGGCCTGATCTGATTACCCACTTTCACTCCCAGGAAATTCAGCGGGCAGCTGCCACTTAGTGTTTCCATGTTCATGCAGTGGAGAATCTGAGTGCCGTTAACCCTCAAAGAGATCCAGAGCCCAGTGGCCCAGACTGCACCGCAGAGAGTTGCGCGTAACACTGAAATGTTATCAGGAAAGATGCGATTGCTGTCCGTCTCGTTAATGTGCTGAGATTTGATGAAGGGACAACAGGAAATCACAACCTGAGTCTCGTTTTTCAGCATACGATTCAGAGAGAGAGCACAAAACTATTATGTACTGGAGTCATCATGAATAGGGCCTTACATTTTTGCCCTCTGCTGCATTCAAGAGATTCAATCAAATTGAGAATCAGCTTCACATTAAAATAATCAAATACAAGTAAAAGGTATAACTCTGGACAGCCAAAGCTCGAATGAATCCCAGTCTTGGGAAGGCAACATTAATCTGCCTAGCATGTGGATTAATGCTCGGCCAAAGAACCCCCCCCCCTCCCCCGTGAGTTTACAGAACAAGCTGTGATGTGCACAAAGCTGGACTGTGCTGCAGTGTACCTTGGGGAAAAAAAACAGGGGCCTCTGGGTAAATAAGCAGTAACACAGCGAGCATTGATCCAGGATGGAGGGGCTCACCTCACCCACAGGACCCTCTGCCTCCCAAAGAAGGCCAAACATGAATACACACACGCTCCACACACATACACACTTCAGGTGCGGTTAGTCCTGCCTTGCCAGATTCACCATATTCCCTGCAGTTTTTCCCCCACATATTTTCACTAGATAATTAGAAAAACAGTTAAAGATGCTGTTTTAGCCTGGCCATGGATGGTATGGCAGGGCTGTATCGATTAGCTCCCTGACAGCTGTCTGTGTTTGCCGGGGAACAGAGTGTACACATCCCACGGCATCCCTGATGGTTCCCTGCATCCAGCGGCTACAGCACACTAAGCGCCGCCTCTGCTTCAACGTGACGCGCGGCTTGGGAGGAACAGCGAGGGAACACGAGAAGGGCAGAGGCTCCCTGCGTCTAATTAAACTGCTAAAAAGGCGTGAGGCTGGAAACGAAGGCAGCAAGTAGCAAGGATCTGTTTTCAGCCTCTATGAGCTCGCTGTCCTTGACACACAAGCTCTAGTAGTATCAGGCATTTCCTGCTTTTCATTACAAAAGCCACCAGTGAGAGGCCCCATGGACTGCCCATCCATATAGCACAGACAGAGCACAGAAACACTGTCTTTCCTCCTCCCAGCAAAGGGCACCAGCCCCCAGGATCCCTGCCCCTTTCCTTAAAGGTCAGCAGCAGCACTTGTCTGGCTGAGGAGTTTGCCCACTGACAAACGCCCTTGTCCCTCCCCCTCCTTCCTGCACATTTCCACCAAACAAAACAGACCCTCGATGCATCTGAAGATGAACAATGACTGTTTGCCCTCCCGATAAAAAAGCTTTATCACTGATGCCCTGTAGGTGCTTCATTCACCGTGATCATTTTGGGCCAAACCAGAAACCAGAATGCATTTTGCTGATGTTTCTGCCTTCAACTCAACACGCTCCAACACGTCGTGAACTATTGTAAAGACAAATGCCCCCTTCGGCGTTGGGGGCTACGGAGACCAAATGATTATCCGAACTTCTCTATGGGAGTACCGTGTGTTTAGGGGGGTGGGTTGGATCGGGAGCTGATTTCAACCAGTGTTGAAACCCAACCTACTCCTGCTAATCCGGGAGGGGGGGGGGGGGGTAATGGCATATCTCAGGAATCCTGTACAGGTGTACATTGGGGTGGGGCACTTCGCTACACCACATCAGACGCCAGAAACTCATATGGATTGAACTGAGAATATGCAGAGTCTACTCATGGGAAGATCTATACCCCAGTCATCTGGTACCCATTACAGCGGTGCGTTTGCCCTCAAACTCCATGCCAGTGAATGAGGGAGGGGCCATGTTTTCTCCTGCACCCCCTCCCCTTCCCCGCTTGTTTACAGCTTTCAGGCCCTGAGCCCACAGAGGCCCCGCTCATATGGTGCATTTCGCAGCCACGGTGCCATCTGGAACGGCACTCTTCGTTTGTAATAAATCAAAATGACATGATAGCTCAGACAGACGGGGGGGGGGGGGGCCCACGCATCCCTCTGCGCTTAAGGTCGGACAATCTCCCTGTCTGAGCAGTTGTACATACTGGAAAATAGTTAACAGCTGCTTAAAAGCAAAGTCAACGCTGGCAGTCACGTTCCGGGGAGCCCGGTTTAGCGACTCAGGATAGGGCAAGCAGGGCCATTCTCTGCCCCTCGGAGGGGGCCGCCTGCGAGGTGCTAGGGGAGCAGCACTATGCCTGCGCTCTGTCCGCCAGATGAAAGGCAGGCGTCTGAATGGGGGTGAGAGGGCCCCAGCTGATTTATCAGCCGACACCGAGCCAAAAGCCAGAGGAATTTATATGTAGGCAAAAGACATCAACGCACAAAATGTACTGGGAGGATGGAAACCAGAGGACAAGCTGAGTACCAGCAACTGGGGTATTTAATAAAACTGGTTGCCGTGTTTATCCCCGCTTGGTTTTGTATGGCCTGATAGACCACGGTGTGCCACGCTCCTGCACTCAAATTACCGTGAAATGGCACTTTCGCAACACAGGAGCTCTTGTACGTTTGCAGACCTGAGTAAACACGGAAGTTCATACGTTAAGCAAACCGGGAGTCCCCCTCTCTGACCCAACTGGCCAATCCTCAGCCATCCAAGCACACTGCAAGGCCCTGGAGCATGTCAAACATAAAACACAGTGGCTGGTATGAAATTTATAGAAAGGAACTTGAGCCACACTCTGAGGGTTATGTTCCCATGCAGGGCAAATATGACACCCTTCAGCAGGTATCAAAACACACTTCAGAACTACATACAAATATACAGCCAGACTGATACGAGATTTAAGGTTGTCATGACAGCCTCCTCCTCGCCAAAAAAACGTGGCCTCCAGCCACACCTGGGGCAGCAGCGCCGGCGCCATGGTGGGTGGGGCCACTGAACAAATGGGGTGGCGGAACACTGGAGATAAGCGTCGGGATAAAGTGACAGAGGTGACAGCCATCACAGGCCCGCCGGGCCGGGGACGCAGCGCACTTGGCGTCAGTGTCATGCTCCATTTCCCTAAAGGTGTTACGGCTATTTTTAGGAGCTCGCCGCAATTTGGGGAGGGCTCCACCACACAGGAACGGATCAATCCCTGACCGACAGAGCGTAGCGCCCGGAAACACCGCACAGACCGCCACGGAGACCACACAGCAAAATGAAGCAAGCATGAAGTGACCTGAGACGGGCCCAGATGCCGTGCGTGCGGATCATGCACAGGGCTGCAGAAATCCCACATGTGGATAATGGGCACCGGCCCAGTTTGGGACGTTCCCTTTGTCTCTCTCATTTGGATCACTTTTGCTGGTTTTGGACCCAATCACCCAAACCCAAGCCTGACCTCGAGACCTGAACCCATAATAGAATAGTTAGTTTTTCCATAAAATGTTCCTTTTCTATCCCCCACCCCAAGACAAACTTAATTTTGGGTCTCTTCTTGATTGCCCTGTCCTGCCCTGGTTCCATCAGCCCCTGAAACAGGGGCTTGTGCCCAAGAAACGGCCGGTGCTGGGCTAAAATGGCATCTGTCAAGCTCTCCTCCCTGGCAATTATACCCCCCGTCCCTCAGGTTCCTTTGCAAACTTTGTTTTTATTTTTCTGGTAATCGTCCATCTACATGGGGGAGGGCAGTGATGAAGGCAACAGTTCACAAGCATGTCATAAATGTCAATGAAAGAATAACAAATATAAAAATGAGCACGATGCATGGCAGCTCATGCAAATGCTCGCAATAGTGATGCAGGCTGTTTGGGAAACATCATACACGACAAGACACACTGCACACATCCCAAAACAAGCACTAAATGGGACCCTGGCAATGATCCACCCCAACCCCCTCAGTACCATCCCACCTCGGGATCTCTGCTGGCAGGAAGGCAGCCCTCACAGACACCCCCCACCCGAAGGCCACTGCTCTGGACCTAAACTTCCACCCTGTGCGGCAGTGTCTAATTACACAATGGGTGGGGACAGCACTTGCCGCGACACAGTACCCGGGCCCCGGGCGGCCCAATATGGCATCCAGCCCTGATCGGGAGCACCTCCTGCTGCCCCCACCCTCCCCCGTCCCCAATCCCACTGGCCTGATGAGGCTCTGGCACGCTGTGGGTCTGTGCTCCTGATCATCTTCCAGTCTACTCCGAGAATGAGTCACGGTGAAGGCCGGACCCAGGCCCAGATTTCTCGTCACTGGGACGTCTTTACGAGCCATAGTGAGCCCAGGACACACCACCCCCGCAAATGGGGGGAGGAGGGTTTCAGCCTGGGGTTATCACATGACATGGGAGTATTCAGCCAGATTGCTGGGGTAACTGCAATTGAGAATGACTCTTTCCCCTAGGAGGGAAGAAGCAGACCCATAAGGACAAGCCAACTGCTACCTACGTCTCAGCTCTGCACCATGGACCCAGTTTGAAAATATGAACAGGACCAGACCACTCAGTCCTCAGCACTCAGACTGTGACCGACATCTGTGTAGGTGACCACAGTGGTTAGAACTGGACCCACTCTAGAGCTTAAGCTTTCCCTGCAATTGGATTCCTTGGCCCAGCTGTCCCACACATTGTGGACCACACACTGTACCCCGAATGTATTCATGATCACCTTCTAACCCCACACCAGATCAGCCCACCTTTTGACATCCCAAGTGGTTTCCAGAACCTTATTCAGATCAAGCACTGAAAGTACCAGGGATCTCTAAGTTTAACTACTACACCACCTGCTGGTAGACAGACTTGTTTTGATCACCGAGTGTGATCTTTAAACAGTCTTCCTGTCATTTGCAGGCTGCGGCTCCAAACAGCCTTCTCTGCCTACTAATTAGGCAACTTTCTGGCCAGGGTCTGCCTGTGCACCCTGGAAGTCTTGTGGTGGTCGAGAAGAACCCTGGCCTGACCAAAGATCGGTCTGGCAGTGTGGCCGAACTGATGTTTGGGCACCGCAGCCGTGCCACCGCAGAGCATTCCTCTCCCACCACAGGCTGGACAGTGCGCTGAATGCAGCACAGCGTGCTTTGGGGTGTGCAGGCGGGCTGCAGCCTGCATCAGACTCGCACAAAAGGCCAAATGGGAGAGAAGTTGAGCTACCGAAGCATTGTCAGACTTTTTTAAGAGTCTGATTAATAAATAAGCTTTGAAACACTATATGCCTCCTTTGAGGCTCGGTTTTCTTCAGACCATTTTAAAAATGTCTGCTCTCCAAACCGTCCCCCAACCACGGCTCACTTCATTCCACCAATCGACTTCTCTTTCATGTCCCTAATGACCCTCATCTAATCATGCAATCACCCCCCACCTCTACACACGACACTAACCACAGTTAGCGACAGAGACACAAGGCTGCCCAGCGCATCACTACAATCAGAATCAGCCTTTAGAATGAGATAAGGCCTTGAGGATAACCACATGGGGGCGCCCCACAAACCACCCAGGGCTTTTAGCATTTTTCTTTCCCGCAGGCTTCC
>JAODJW010000117.1:22754434-22766934 GCA_026777045.1 Hyperopisus bebe | reverse complement strand
ACACCGTTTTATTCATCTGGAGACGGAACACTGAGCAGGGAAGGTGTTTCTGCAGGGGAGTAAAGGGCCGCGTGGAGGACGGGCTTCCTGTGTGACACTGCTGCACAGCCGAACACTGAACCGGGGCTCACAGCAGCAGCTGTCCTTCAAAGTCAGACGGTTAAGGCTTCATACCTGAGCGCTGATCCGTCTCGTCAATACGGCACATTGATCAAGTTTATGAACTAGAAACTGAGGGAATATGGGGCTGCTTCATAAAGCCCTGACCTTCAGCGTCCAGCGAGAGCCCAGAGAAGCTCTGTTCTCCCTGCACGCACACTGACACAAATGCATACACACACACACACGAACGCACACACATACACGCATGCACACACATGCATGTTTGTAATTGTATCTTTGTGGGGACTCTCCATTCATTTCTATGGGGAAAACTTTAATCGAAACATGACGACCGTAACCCCTACCCAGCCCTAACCTTAACCATCAGTAACCAAACAAAATACATGATATTTGGCATTATTGGTTTTTTGATTGCATTCACAGATCTTTGTGGGGACCTGAAAAATGGTCCCCGCAACGTCTAAAAAACAGGTTTTAGACATTTAGTCCCCACAATGTAATATGAACCAAATCCACACACGCACACAGATGCTGGTGTACCTATCTAAATGGAGACCTTCCATTTAATTCTATGTGAAAGACCTTAATCCTAATCACGACAAGCATAACCCCTACCCTGTCCTGATCTTACTTATCAGTAACCAAACAAAACACAAGACCGTTGGCATTTCTAGTTATTTGATTGCAGTCACAGATTTTATTAAATTGATTTTCTTCATGTGGAGACTAAAAAAAATGGTCCCCAGAAGCTCAAAATAAATTTCTAATCACATTATGGGGACACACACTTATACACCTGCGCTCACAGTCACACACTCACACACACTGTGGCATGCCCCCATCCCGCCCAGAAGGCTTTCAGACCGTCAGTGAGTATTCCTACGTTGACCACGATACCAAACTCCCAATATTTGCTTATGGTCCAAAAAAAGCTGAACCACAGGCTCTCAGTGAGGTACTGAGGAGGGGGTGGGGGGTGTAAAGTTCACAAACATGTGTACTTTGCTCCCAGCTGCCTTCACAGAGCAGCCATACATGGTCCTTACCTGCCGTGACCCGGTTCCACCTACACGGCCCACCCAGGCTGCGGCTGAGCTACTCTTCACCCCGGTCGGACTCTCTTAGTGTGTGAGGAGTCTGTTGTGAGAAGGTCCAGGGTAAAACCTCAGGAGCTCATTCACTGAGAGTGCCTTATGAGGCTGGCAGACACCTCCCGTAAAGCCTGCCCCCCCCCACTTCATCACCACGTTTCATCTGTGGCAAGCGGCTGTGTGTAAACTGCACACTTCCTATGTTAGCGAGATGTTTTAAGCTGGTCCCCGTACACCAGGGCGGTTTCACACACGTTTCCCCCGTCCGGCGCGGGCGTGAGATGCTCCGCACGTCAGCCAGCCCGGCGCCCCGCTTGTTTACCCACCGAGAACTTCCTCGCAGGAATAGGTAAACATTTCAACATGTGGTATTTTCAGCACAGCGCAGTACTTGGAAACGCAGTATAAGTATGTCTTTCTGAAAGTTGGTTTTTGAAATAAGACTGGTTAAGTAGCTCATCAAACAGACTACACAACAAGGCGAGGAGGCTGGACACATGGGAGAATAGAGTAGAGCCCAGTCCATCTCCCCACCTATGGCCTCAGCTCACTCTCTCTCAGAGAAGAATAAAAAGAATTAGTCCAGACTGAACAAAAGCTCCTTCCACTGCTAGTAAATTCTGATTCACTCACTGTTCGATCCAAAAACAGACTTTCACAGACCAGCTGCACCTACCCACTGACGTGTGTTAGCCAGTCTGCCAAGTTGCTTAGACAGTCTGACACGATTTCATCATTAGCATATCCATAGCAACATGTCTGTTATGATCAGCCTGTTAGCTTATCCATAGCTACATGTCTGCTATGGTCAGTCTGCTAGCATGTCTATAGCTACTTGTTTATAATCATCAGCCCGTTAGCTTATCCGTAGCTTCATGTCAGTTATGATCAGCCCATTAGCCTTTTCATAGCTACATGTCTATTATGATCAGCCTGTTAGCTTATCCATAGCTACATAGTCTGTTATGATCCGGCCATTAACTTATCCGTAGCTACATGTCTATTATGATCAGCCTGTTAGCTTATCCATAGCTACATGTCTGTTATGATCCGGCCATTAGCTTATCCATAGCTGCATGTCTGTTCTGATTAGCCTGTTAGCGTATCAGGGACAGTACGTTCTGTTTGACCAGTCCGTCCTTCTGGGGGCAAAAGGCAATGTTACAGAGACAGAGTGACAAAATCGGTCATCAGATGATTCTCCTTGTCGCCGCTGGTGATAAGCAGTGGCCGACCCAAAAACAGAAACAGGGCTGAGTTCTGTGCAGCTTGTGAGGCAGAGCAGCTAAATCCAATTAGGGGAACAGCATGGCTTTTGTATCTAATGAAGGCGGCCTGTCCTGGGTGCTCCTGCACTGATCCATGTTGAATCCTGAGCTTCACAGCCAGTTGTGATGCAGCATGTGCGTGTTTCAGCGTGAAACACTACATACCTAGAGAGCTACTCTAACGTATATATGCATTAGCATATCCATCCATACAACCATTCATCTTCCAGGCACTTATTTTGTACAGCGCCAGGGAAGCGTTAGAATATGAACACACAAATACACACAGACACAAACATATGCACACATATCACACATGACACGGAGCCTTTCTGCAGACAGCTTGGCTCTGTTGGCTGACGTTAACTCCCGACGTGATCTATGGCCAGTAATGTAATCATATTTTCCTGCATGGTCCTGGGCGGACAGCTGTCACACAGAGCCGGCACTGGGCCCGGCAGCGTAGCCCATGGCCTCATGGGAAGGAAAGGGGCGGGGCACAAGCAGCCATGGGCCAGTCGTGGGATTAACCCCCTCCACACCTGGAGAAGAAAGTGGACGGTGTAAAGGGCGCTGCCCTAAGATGGGCGCTCCGCATGTCTGTGACACACTGCACAGGTAGAGGGCGCTCCAGAGGCCAGTGGCCCTTAGGTGTGATGGACAACATCACAGTCATAAGCAGTCTGGTGCAACACCCAGCTCCCTCCTTCGTGTGTCCCCCACCCCCCACATCCCCAGAATGTCTCTCATCATGCGCCTGACACAGTCATTAGGATTCTATTCCCAAGTTCCCGGCCTTTTCGGCGCTTATTAGCCAGGCAATCCATTACGGCAGGCTGGGCCAGCCGGCTCCCGCCGACTCCTAGATTACACGCGCCAGGCGGGGGGGAGGGCCGTGTCATCCGCGGGGGGGAAATATTCCATCAAACCCAGTGCACGGCCAGTTGGACTCAATCTAATTCGGCAGCGGCGTCAAACAAGGTGGAAGGGAACCGTTTGATGAAGGAAGGGAGATAATGAGGGAGAGAGATAGGGCTGACAGGAAAGGTCTCGCTGATACGCTGGGACTCTTACCGAAAAGCCCCTCCCCCTGGTGACACCACGTAGCAGGCCGTGTGCTCCACTTGCCTATGTCTTCTTTGAGGCTGAGATCTGAGGCCGTTTGATAATTCAGCTCATGATGTGTTTGTATCAGCAGCATGAGCCACAAATAATCAGGAAGCAGAGCTAGGTCAGAGCTCGCTTTGATTCTGCGTCCTCTGAGAAGTCAGGTCTGGTCGACTGGCTCGCAAAGCTGCCATTTTAATTACTAATTAGAGAGATGGCGTATTAGCTGTCTCTACGCACATGATGACAGGTGCAGCTATCAACATCATCGCTGTCATCATTGTCGCCATGATCATCATCATCATATCATCATGAGACGCAAGTGAAATTAAATGAGACCTGCCTTTGGGGGGCTCTTCAGAAGGTGAAACACATAAAAGGGACGCAGACACAGATGCATGGTGGGGAGTAGGACACCACAGTCGACCAAACCTAACCTTCCTGATAGTCATCAGCTCCAGGGTATTTTGGTAAATCCCTTCCATTTGTAAACTGCACATTGCAGTGAGCAATGAATTTTGGATAATTAATATCCTGTGGCAGATGCCACATCCCCTCTCCCCATCAGGGTTCCACCCCGTAGTTTGGATTTTCCAAGCCTCAAACCAGAGAGGTCAAAAGTCAAAAGCTGCCCTCTCCCACATTGGCGGCGTCTTTCAGGGGGAGGCTGTGATCACTCCTGCAGAGCTCTGGGGAGGCACTGCTGCGAATGGAAACATACTAGCTACATTTTATAGATTATTCTTTCAATCGATGCTCTTATTCAACATTGAGTAATATCTCTCGTCATTGCGTCTTTTTTTAACGCCCGTTGACATCCATTTCCTGCTGCGTGCCTCCAAAGCTGGATCATCACAGGTTAAGTACTGAACAGCAGGATCCTCCGTGGAATCAAACTGGTGACGTTTCGGACACTGACCACAGACTCGTTAAGTTCACCACTGAGCCACACCCACACGGGCCCGTGGGGGCTGCATCTCAAAATCTGAGTCCCGCCCACATTTCCCCACCTGCCGGGCCACACCCCCACCTCAGGACTGACAAGCTGCAGACTGGGTGGTCTTCCCCAGTCCCCCCCCATTTAGTGTTCAAACAGCACAGTCATTATTTACCATCATTGTGAAGCACCCCCCACCCCCCCCCCAAGGTCTCCAAACGGGATTATCGATCCGTCTCTGCCCGCCGCTATCAAAGCAGTGCTGAGCCTCTTATTTTCAGTCTCTGCATTCTGATGCCCGCCTGATGCATGTAAGCCTGTCAGGGAGATGAGGAGCTTAGAGCGGTCATGTTGGAGTGGGGTCTGTCCTCGCTGGGCCCGTGTCTGATCCTCACCTCACATGAAAGCCGAATGCAGAAATGCAGATAAATAATTTAAAAAAAACAAAGTCACCGGTGAATCGAGTAGCAGCCGTTCTGTAAGGTGCCGCTCATATTGCAGCCAGATTCTTTCTGTTAAAAACTGATCCCAGGACACACATCTACCCAAAACATCCACCCATCAGCCATGACTGGTTCCTAAAACAGCACAAACATGCTAACCCAATCCTCCTCCCCGCCTCACTTGTCCTCGGCCACCAACTACAACCAGCAGTTCACTTTCAGAGAAACTTTTCTGATAAAGCAGTTGTATAATTTCCTTGCTGTCCATCCTGTTCTTCTAATTGCCTGGTAGTGCAACGAGGTAATCGACATAATTAAGAAGTATGACTTCATACAGAGTCGTGTTCAGACAATGAGGAGAATAAATCACCTTCTGCACAAATAGTCAGGCAGCATTAAGAGGCAGAGAAGGTCTAATTATTGCAGAGCTATTACAGCTGTCCTTACAGTCCCTTGATATGTGGGGATAGGAGCTAAAGAAACTGAGGATCATCTTCATAATGAATTTCTTCCCCGGCTTGGTGATTCTGTCAGGGGCTCCCAAATGCAGGGGTGCCCAGTAACCCCCTCCAATGACATTCCACCACTGGCTATAGCGAATGGTGTTGGAAGACCCTCGAATCCCTCACTTTCCGCAACGGCCCTGTCCAGACACGTCTCCATGGGCCCCGGATGATACTGACTCCCTTTAATGCCAACCTGCCATGCAGCAGTTTAATTGTTAGTCGTTGAAGACCCATGTGTATTGTACATGCCTGCTAATTGTGTAGCGTGATCCCAGTAGCCCAAACGCTTGTTAGCGAATGACACTCAGGGGTAGGTATACGTTACTATCACATGTACTCAGACATCCCTGTACTCTTATACATACACTATACACACACACTACTCACAGCCCCAGGCATGTTGTCTGGGTAAATACTTTATGGTGTGACTTCCTAAAATATATATATATATATATATATATATATATATATATATGGAATTACTAAATAATTTACTTCATTAGCCATCCTACTATAGTAACTTTGGATATGTCTTCACATTATTGAGATGTTAGCCATTTCTTGATGTAATTTCTTGCACATTAATTTTCATATGCAGCATGTTTTCTCTTTCCCCTCAGATGCCTCTAAATTAAGGCACAGTTAATGCTCACCGTTAATGAGTTTTAAGGTCAGTATGCACATTACGCTGGGGCATGGCATTGCGTTTTTTTTTCCTATGACAAGCTGAGCATTTTCAGAAGTCCTTAAAATCACTTAATGACTTCATATGATTAGTTCCTGCATGTAAAGCTGTCCTTTGGCCCCTTCCTTCTACCCCCCAACCCCCCAGTCACAGCCTACTTTGCTGGAGCGTTAACACATTATCCGCCGCCATTCCTTGTCGCCATATGCGGGCTCTCGGTCAGCACTGAGGACACGGGGAACTGGGTCCTGCGATCCACACACAAGCTGAAAGTTAGGGAACTCACAGCAGGTTTATGAGGACAGTGCGCCCATGAAGGACAGACGCAGCTCTTGTACAATTACAGGTAAGATCTAACACACCTGTACGCATCTGCCAAAAGGTTACTTCAGAAAATCTATACAGAAACCATGGAGCTACTGCACTCATTGTACTTTCCTGGGCTAAAAACACAGGCCTTCACAATTCTTTTTGAACTATTCATATGCGCAGTATTTCTGAGGTACTCTTACTCTTTGCTCTGAAACCAAATTCTTGCCCATCAGAATGTTTTCTGTAGCACTGCTGATACTGCTGAGAGCTGACAAAACCCACCGTTACACTAAATATGCTGTTTTTTTAATTCCCGGCATTATTACAATTGGCCTCCTGAGTATATATTTGGCGCATCTTGTTTTACTAAATTGATCCAACAGTACTTTGGTAGAATAAAACGTCATACTGGTCTCTACTTGCAAGCGCCTTGTTTTAGGGTACAGACTGTTCGTTTATTCAAAGAGGAAATATTATTAAATAAAAATATGGAATGTGGGGAATGGATGGGGGTGTCTGTAATTTTGTTTACAAGTGTTGATGTTTTATTTACCCAGACTGTTATAAATACTGAATTCCATGAACACAAAGAAATACAATGGCGATTTGATGAGGTCAAATGAAACCTTCATGGAGGGGGTAACTGGTTGGCCAGGATGTGTCTTTACATCAGGCAGTTATCCTGACAAGCGTTAGGGGAACGTCTCCTTCCTTATGTATGTTCTCCACTTCCATCTTCTAGCGCCAGCCCTATTCACAGCACACGTCCCAGCTGAATGCTCCGAGTCTTCATTTTGACCCGATAAACCTATAATGTGTGTTTTTGTGCCCTAATTTTCCCTACCATGGAAAATCGGATAATGCGAGCATCTGCTTTCACTGCTGATCTTAATGGATCCGCTCACCGTCTGTGAGATATCATAACCCGATCGTATTTTTTCCTATCTAATACAAAACATAAGAGAGTAGAGTATGTTAAGCAATTCTGTCAGGTCATTATGAAAACATCAATCACACAAAGGCGGATTAAACAAAACCAAATTCATTCGCAGCCAGAAAAAAGACGCACAATGATTATGACCAATGCCAACTATTTCACATTTTTAAATATCCTTGAAGTAGATTTATATCTTCTCAAATATTCAATAGAAAACACAGCCTGGGACCTCTATTAGGAAATTATATAATTACAATGAAGGTCATTTTTACTTAGACGCTAACAACCCCAATTAAAAACCGCAGAAAATGTGTATTCCACTAGCTGTTGCATAAAATATTCAGCTGACTTCCACACCCACCGATAAATCCCGATAAACTTCACACAGCAAGCCCTTTCAGAGGGATTTACTGTTAGCAAAGGCAGTAACAGCGCGTCGACGTTTTTGACGGATGTATTTTTAACCGTTGCTGCCAAGTTGAGCCTGAATCAGATGCCGGGGGCTGATATTAAATAATCGTTTAGCCGAAAGGGTTTCCTAACAAGTTACTCTACCTGGCCTGGGTTATTTTAGTTTCCCTCAGCAGAATAACTGTGACGAGCTAGCTGAGCGCGAGTGAACCCGGCCCACCCCCGTGCAAGAATCAGCCGAAGCCCCTTGGCTGCTAATGGGGAGCTAATGGGGGCTGTTAAGGGCTTTATTTCCAGCTCTGCTCGCTCCGCGCATCAATCGACTTCGCGGTATGTGAAACGTCAGCGACTGCGATTCCTTACACCTTGTCACGGAGACGGCCTGCGGCCTGTAAGTCCATACGACTGGGGCTCCGGCGAGGCATCGATCGCTCTGTCTAAAAAAAAACCCACAGAAGTTGGACTTAAAGAGAGCCTCATGGTCCAAGGACATCTGCACATGCTCTTTACACCTGAAGGAGCTTGAAGGAGCTCCATTTGGGTGCAGAGAGGCCTGAAGTGGACCAGAGAGGTGCCCATTCCCTGTCCTAAAGGGATGTCATCCTGTGGAGTACAGTGTGCTAAGATGGGCCCGGAGGGTTGCAGGTTCGAGGGTTAATTTGGGACTGCTGACACTGAGCTCTCTGTCACCGCGTTACTGTTATGTGTCATACAAATGTTTGTGTGTCTGTGTGTGTTACGGCTGCCAGCTCTCACGCATCTGGCGTGACACTTTCAGATTTCATGCTCACGCAAGAAATATTATGGCAAATCTATATTATTTCATTACAAACCTAAAATTAGCTTCATCAAGCGCTGGGGTAGTTTGCAAACCCTGCAGACTATAAGGTAATAAAATTACATGCATGTAAATGAGTGTGCAGATTTGTCTCGAATTGAAAATCTCACATCAGCCAGCTGACTTAAGCTAACAACCCTAGTGTGTGTGTGTGTGTGTGTGTTGGTACCACCGTCAGGCATTCAAAGCATATTCTCACACAAGAAGCATCTTTTAGAAAGAGCAGCCTTTTTCACTATTTTAAGGGGTGGCGTAAGGAATCAATACCGACATTAAACTTGCAGTCACTGGCAGGCCCCGTACAATACAGAAGAAAAGTGTCTGTGCGTGGGAATGAAAACGCTCCTTCCCAACAGTGTTAGTCCGACGGACTCCCGGGGCGTTTCTGTCGGACGTTGTCAGGCTGAGGAATATCGCTGTGCTCCACATTAGTCAGCCCAGCAGATGAAACCACATCGATCCCATCCCTGCTCGACTTGCAGTAACCGGGATCCCATTTAAAGCCAGGGTCGTTTGAGCTGGCCCGAGAGAGAGGGAAGGTCAGGAAGGCTGCAGGAAAAGATCCATTTACGAAGCCTCCCCAGTTCTCCGCCTCCCATCGGCATCTTCCATAATTAGTCGGAGATAGCAGATAGGCCATTGCTAAGCCGATAACTAAAAACCCGAGACAAGTAGCTAAAACGAGAGATTCCCCTCATCTGACTTTGTGCAATAGACCACTGTTAGCCCTACTGTCATGTAGCATGGCTCCAAGTCCTGGTGGGTAGGATTGTGTCACCAACTGCTTCAACCTATTTTCTGTTGGTTACTTAATCACTCCCATATGAACAAACTAAGAGACTGATATATGGTAACCCCACCCATCACCTGTCTTAGCCTATCAAGACTGCTGGGTGTGGCAGTATCGGGACCCCAACTAATTGACAGCTGTCGAGAAGCCATTCAAGACTTCAGACTCCAGTGACTGAGCTGAAAGTCGACGAGGCAGTGAATATGCGGCCTGGAAATGCGACGTGACCGCAGCTTGCCGTGCAGTGCGTGCTTCAAAGCGGGGGCTCGCATTATGCAAGCAGCACAGGGTGCAAATTGTTACACGAGGCACCTTGTGCAGGTCGACTCATTCCAGTGGTAACGGGCCGTGACAAGCCGCTGAACCATGGAATCCTCACCCGATACGCTCCGCGGAAGTGGTCACGACGACGCAGAGAATACATGGCAGCATCTGGTGGTCAGGACCGAACCTCGTGAGGTAGGCAGCCTCTGCCTGCATGACCCTCAAGCTATAAGTCTCTTTGCCATATCTGCACCTGTCCAGCAGGGGGCGAAAGTCCCTTGACCATTTTTCTGACAGCGGAAGCCAACAACCTACTCCAAGGTCACCATAAAAAAATCCACAAGCAAACGTAGCTGATGGCGTCTAGCTCAGTCGATAACCCATTTTTCTCACTTAACCCGTGAAGAAACCCCAGACAGTACGATTTACTGTTACACACCTTGGATCTATTGCTGAAACCTTAATTAAAGGCAATGTCCGACAGACCTGACAGTAACAGAGCCTGGAGAGGCCAGTTTTAAAGGACTGCAAATCCGGAAACTTACTTACTTACTGTGCTGTGGACAGCTGGCCAATCAGAGCTCCCAGAGGGCCGAGGTAGACATTGACGAGACAGAGCGGGTGAGGACAGAGGGAATTACGAGGGAGTGCTGCTGAAGCATTCAGAGATGCCCTTCAGAGTCACTCCATCCCGAGGCTCCAGTTACATCAGCGTACTGAGTTTTACCTAAGGCGGCGGGCATTAGGGGCCAGCAGGCTGCCGTGCGATCCATTGTGAAATGGAGAGAAAATAATCGCTTATGCGCAGAACAGCAGAAACTGCATTTCGAGTGCGTTTTTTTCAGCCCCCCCACCGTCCCCCATCGACACAATCGGGGTCAAATGGAGCATTGCGGAAATGCGAGATTCGAACAAACGATCGTCCATGGTGGACTCAAGTTAACCCAACTGACGTCACAGAGCTTTGACAAAACACTGCTTGTGTAAACATCCTAGCTGGATTATGAGCCTTGTTAAAAATGTTTACAGCCAACAGAGCTCGCTCGAGTGCACACGGAGCGTCACAAAGGAACAATATCAGAGCTGGAGCACAAATAGGGGAATCACTCACTCAGTGTACAAACACTGTCGATGGCTCATAGGAACCATCTGTGCTGGCCAACCCTGGACCATCCTGCTCCTCGGAAGACTGTTTAGGAGAAGCTACTCCGGGATCTTGAGGGACCCACATTCATTTGTCCTCACTATACAATGAAGTTACCTGCAGTGATTCACCTGCGGTTGGGGGGTGGGTTGAAAAATCCAAAATGCACAGTGCGTGAAGGGACAGTGAGATAAGACCAACAAAATGAAGGTCCAACAGCACAGGGGCTTTTAGAAATAATCCACATGTCAGACACGAATTATAATCTCTGTGCCCGAGGTGACTTTAGAATCATAATCAGCTCAGGGGTTGTAAAACAGAAAGACGGGTGAGTCAAACCGGTGATTAAATTTCAGACCAAGTCCGGTCAGGGAAGATCTCATTTGGAATGTGGGAGTTGTGACCTTGGCAACAATTAGCACACCAGATTTACAGCTACAAGGTTAAACTATTGTCCCTGATCCTTAAAAATATGTGTCAGATTTAAATCTATTAAAATTTCAGATTGAGCATTCAGACATCAAAGATCATAGTACCATGCTGGTTCTTATTGCAATTATTTTTACTATCATAATTCAATAACTCTAAGTATCAAAGCTTGTCATGTTACCGAGGTACCGATACTAATGAAAAAATGTTTGAGAATGTGATTTTTTTTTTTTAATTCAAAAACGTGCACATTGGAGGGAGAAGCATCACATTTGGTAAGACGAGGGAGGCGGGAGTGGATTAAGAGCACAATACTACACTTTATTCCGCGCGGTTACACGATGCGACGCAGCCCTGCGGTCTGGCAAGATAGGATTTTATGGATAAGGATTATAAAGGGATTACAATGGAATGGCACTGCATTTTGGAATGGGACGGGTCCCCCGCTCCCTCGGCGCCAGATGTGTGACAGTCTATGGCTTCCACAGCCCGGCTGCATTCATAGGAGCGCTCTGTGAAACCGGGAGCTCAATCCCGCCACATGGAAATATGCTGCAGGAAATAAGAATTTGACTTTATGTGTCTGTGGCTCCAGGTGTCTATTTGGGCTTCTCTGCTTTCCGTGTTGTGTGTGGGTTTTTTTTTTTCTTTTTTTAATAAAAGCAACTTTCCATTTATTTTATAATAAATTAAACCATAAATAGTTTACAGCTCTTCTTGATAATGTACTGGATATCGTCATACCGGGAGATGCTAATGAACAAGAAAAACTCACGTCATGCTGAACCCACGCATGAGGAATGCGCCTCAGGGACCCAAGGGGGCGGGACCTCATCCTCTGTGCTTGTTGGGGACCATGTTCCTTTGTCTAATTGCTCAGATGTTTCAACAAGAAGCTTTTTTAAGACTTGGGGGTGTTGCTTCCAATGAAGGGAGCTATCTGCCCTCCCCCCCTCCTCATAGATAGGAAGTAGATTGGACATCAGCACAGTTCCATTTGGTCATCAAACATTCCCTGAGGAAGACGGTGGTGTGCTTATATGTGTGCATGCGTGTGTGAGTGTGGCGGTCACATGGTTGATTTTGAAAACTAACCAATTCTGAGACTCATACAGGACTGTTGTCCAGAATTTGGGGGGGGGATTGAGCAGATCTGAAGTGACAGAGGGTGTCCAAATGATGCTGGCAAGAGAGGTCACTCGTCATTGAGAAGCC
>JAODJW010000117.1:22741309-22754334 GCA_026777045.1 Hyperopisus bebe | reverse complement strand
GGCAAGAGAGGTCACTCGTCATTGAGACCCCCCCCCCCCCCCCCGCCTCACCCCTCATCGTGTGAAACTGGAGTGTTTGACTGTGAGATTTATAACATGTCAAGGTTCTGAACCTCTCTGGCCGAACGGAAAGTCGCCTTAAAGTGAAACACGGGGCATTAAATAGATTTATGCAACAAAGCGACGGGAGAAGACAGGGATTAGAAGATGGGGGAATTTCATTAATTTAAGAAGTGAGCAGCCTGCTAACCTCAGCCAGGTCCAGCAGCATGGAACAATAACTTTGGGGATTAGGGGAAGGAGCCCGGCGAGAAGCATTCCGGCCAATCTAATTAAAGTGAAAGTTAAATTCATCGAGTCGAGCGAGACGTCCATTCTGCCAGAGCAGAGCTCCAAAATTAACTGAACACTGAAGTAACCCTTCAGGTGGGTGAGGGAAAAGATCTGCCACATTTCAGAAGACTGGGAAAAAACAGACAGCTTGTTAGGGTGATCTGTAATTATCACACCCTCTGTTAGAGGAACATGTCCACACAACAGTTTCCTTTCAGTTGTATACCAGGTTATATACCACATGATATCCACAGAGAACCGAACCACGTACACTGGATTATATACCATAGGATATACACAGAGAACCTAACCACATACACTGGATTATAAACCATATGAGATACACAGAGAACCTGACCATGTACACCAGATTATATACCATATGAGATACTCAGAGAACCTAACCACATACACTGGATTATAAACCATATGAGATACTCAGAGAACCTAACCACATACACTGGATTATATACCATATGATATACACAGAAAACCTAACCACGTACACTGGATTATATACCATAGGATATACACAGAGAACCTAACCACGTACACTGGATTATATACCATATGACATACACAGAGAACCTAACCACATACATTGGATTATAAACCATATGATATACACAGAGAACCTAACCACATACACTAGATTATAAACCATATGATATACACAGAGAACCTAACCACATACACTGGATTATAAACCATATGAGATACACAGAGAACCTGACCACATACACTGGATTATATACCATATGATATACACAGAGAATCTAACCACGTACACTGGATTATATACCATATGATATACACAGAGAGCCTAACCATGTACACTGGATTATATACCAGATTTTATAAACAGTATGTTTATAATATACACATACATAGGAATAACTGAGGATCCAAAGCATTATGACCACCACTATGTGTAGCCAGTGATGTTTATCATATCGTAAAAATGTCAACCTTCTTCCATTGCACCAAGATCCAGTTCTAACACTGGCGTATTCATTGTAGGTTTTGATGGCGGACAGGGGTCAGTTCGAGGCCCTATATGAGAGTCAGGACTCTCATGGCCATTATCAGTTACCTGCCGTTTGTACCACAGTAGCCCTTCTATTGGTTTGTACCACCCAGGACAGCCTTAATTGACGTCTCGCATCATCGAGCCCTGGCTGCCCAGCACCCTCTCTGTGGGTCGTGGTTTTTTCCTCCTCGGACCACATGCTCAGCAAGCGCTCACCACCGCTGACCGTGAGCACCTCACAAGCCCTGCCGTTCCGGAGGATGCTCTGACCCAGTCGCCCGACAGTAACGATTTGGCTTTTGTCAAAGTCACTCAGATCTTTATCCCTGCCCATTTCTTCTGGATTCAACACATCATCTACCAGTACCGGAATTTTGGCTTACCGTCTAATATGTCCAACACCTTCACATGCACTGTTTCCTGAGATACGTTAAAGTTATATATACCTATATATAATCTCCTGATTGCATGGCAGCTATTGCATATAGGCGCCTATAGACTTCAACCTTATTCATTTCCTCCCCCAGAGTTAACATGTCCATCGCTGAGGGAATGACGATCACCTGCGGCCCCTCCTGACTGATGATGAATCAGAGCTACGTGTGGAAGCTTGTTCCTGACCCCGCCCCCCACCCACCCCACACATCATAGCAGGACCAGTGGTTGTCAGTCTTCTGGTCTGATGGTGCCGGGTACACGATGGCCAAGGGGAGTATACTGTAATCTCTGCTAATAAGGCCTCTGTCCATCAGGAAACGTACAAAAACGTACATCCCAGCAACAGCAGGGTCCATTTTAAGCAGAAAAAAAAAGTCAAATCAAAAATGACCGTGGTGACATGGTGGGTCCACAGAGACAAACGTAAAGGAGCCTGAAAGCACATACACATGCGAGTGACGCGGAGGAAACTGAGGCTGGCGGCTCACTGGAGACAAACAGTCTGATGCAGCCGGTGCCCCTCCCCCAGCTCACAGAGGCCCAGCGGGTAATGCAAGGCAACGGAGGCAGCTGCATCCAAAATCAGAAATACAAGAGGCATGCATTACAAGGATTCTTCTGTATCCCTCAGATACGGAGGAAAACACAGGCATGTCTCTCTCCTTGTTCTGGCAAGTCACGACGACCCCAACAAAAGAGAGGGGGGGTGATAGAAAGGTGATTAATTTTGGATGTTTGTGTGTATGTGTCTGGGAAGGGGGGGGGCTCATTCTTTACTATTTCCATGTCATTTTCACCGCCCACCCACCTGTGAGCCCCCCTTGAGCAAAGGCCTGGATGTGCCCCAGGCAACCATGTGACTGGCAGATGTCTTCCTTTGGCACCCAATGCATCCTTGTCGAGCTCCTGCTTAACGCCAGCAAACGGAGCCCAGCCTGCTGTCCAGGTCGGGAGACTGGCTGGTGTTGTAGTTAATTAGGGGACTGCTACAGTGATTGAGAGCAGAGATTAGCCGTTCTTAAGCCCCAGGGCGAGGCTGCCGCTCAGGGCCGGGGTGGCCTCACCGGGCAAGTGAGGACCGTGACCATGCTACCCAGTCCCTGCTGTTCAGAGGGTCCTAAAGACAAGGATTTCCACGATACAACTACAGCAGAACCGTAACAATCATCAAATGTGAAATTTCTCTCCAAGTGGTCGAGGCTGGAAGATGCAAATAGTGAGGATGACCAAGATCTAGGTTCTTGGTATAACCTGAACGCACAGTCACCCTAAGAAGCCACACACACAAACCCAAAAAGACATACAGGCCCTTCAGTGCTTGAGCAAAACACAGAATCTCAGATTGTGACACGCGCAAACTCAACACCAAGCTCTACACAAGCTGAAATACCATGTGATGCCCATCTGCTCCCATTACGGCATCAAGATAGCGGCAAGGCGGACACAGTAGGCCATTAAATACTAAATGATTCTTCCATAATTAAATAATTTTAGATTTATTTCCTCCAAATCCGCTGCAATTTGTTACTAATTGATTTATCGTTTTGAACGAAGCTCAACTTTCAGGATGGAAAATATAAGAAATAAAAAAATACACATTCCTTAAAAACAGAGAAACAGAGGAAAGCGAGGTTGGTTTCAGAATACTGGAGTGCAGGGAATCAGTAGGCTGAACGCAGTGAGCTGAATACTGCAAATGCATGGCAGGTGCATGGGGCTTAGCCAGTCCTGGGAGGGGCAGCTCTGTCTACTAAGGCTATTAGACAGATCGATAGCAGGGAGGTGCGGCTCCCTTCAGACCTGGAAGCTGATGAATTCGCCTCCAGCATCCTCATTACAGGCAAATGCAGAGGGATGAAATGAGGACTGTGATTTCCAGGCTAACAGCTAGTGACGGCCAGGACAGGAAGAGAGACAGGAAGTTTGACACGAGCTCCCTTTAGCAGCAGATCTCTGATCCTATGCTTCCTCTAGGAATGGGATATCATTTAGAACGACCCCCGGGGCTAAGCCCAGCACGTGGGGCCACTTGCCAGGAAGTGATGTCATGCCGAGCATGCTGGGAAAGTAGTTCTGCACTGGGGGTGGACCGGTGGACGGCGAGAGGCTTGGCAGCCGGAAGGAATTCTTCAACATGTGTTCTGTGGCCGGGGGACAGCAGTGAAAACTCAAGCCAAGCATTCGCCATCTGGACTCGCAGGCTGCCTGCCTCCGTAATTGATTACTCGATGGGAATCGGGGAATGTAAACAGGCACTTCGCCTCACACGCGTCACAATGAGGAGGTGCTATGCTCATGCTTTTCCCTAACAATGAGGGTATCCCATGACTATTTAAAGGAAAAAGCCAATTTCATTTTCACTATTCGACTTAGTCATTAAGCACAGGTTAACGATGGCCACAGATAAACAATACTAGTGAAATAACTGGTCTAGGTCAAGCATACAATGGACCTGAAGTTCCTGAGACACAAGAGAACATGTGATGAAATATACCAGTGTTTACAGTTCACTCGAAGGAAGAGCCAAACTCAACATAAATGAAAATCCATTCGGAAGGGATGTAAAACCTATTTCATGTCTTCAAGGAATCGGGTTTCAAATTCAGGGAAAACTTAAGCTGGATTGCATTTGTGATTTCATATCCACAAAAACTAACCAAAGTGACAGGCTGACTGCAGATCAGGGTGTTATAGATGCTTTTTTCCTTCAGAGCTCAGCGTACACAGATAAAACCAAAAGGTGAGCTCCTGTTTGCAAGGCTGCTGCTAATAGGCTGCATTAAAGCAGGAAACCACACACAGGAAACTCCTCCCACCTTCTGCGCTGTGCACAACCAGCGCAATTAACACACCCGGCTCCACGGTCTGTCCCCAGATTTCAGCACTGCATCGATGCAATTACTCGTAATTCAAAAATATCCTCACAAAAGCCTCCTGCAAATTTTCCCAGTGAAATTATGACAGGATCAATTTATACAAAATAAATATGCTTGTTAACCCTGGAGACAGCACCGAAATTGAATGAAACAGCCTGGAAACTTGTACCAGAAAATGTATGTTTTGTTGCAGGCTATACTGTTGTCAAGTAGGCCGCGGGAATGAAGGCCATGGTGTATATTAATCATTGCATGCTCAGGGCACTGCGGCCATGGCGATGATGGAACCCAACGCCATCAAAGTTTTAATAGTTTTCAGCTCAAAGCAATTGTTGTCAATGGCGACCTGGGTCACACTCTTTACAAACCCACCCACCCACATGGTCACAACACAAAGGCGTGCGTGCGCACACACACACACACACACACCAAACCATTTTGCAGGACCACCAAGCTGTTAATGATACAGCTGAGAAAACTGCAGTAAGATCCTATCTGTCCAAGCCTGCCTGCTACAGGACTGGAGCTCATGATAAACATTGTGTTGACTGGAGCCAAGTAAG
This sequence comes from Hyperopisus bebe, assembly GCA_026777045.1. Taxonomy (NCBI): domain Eukaryota; kingdom Metazoa; phylum Chordata; class Actinopteri; order Osteoglossiformes; family Mormyridae; genus Hyperopisus; species Hyperopisus bebe. The sequence goes on along the minus strand of JAODJW010000117.1, from coordinate 22,749,094 downwards.
GGGCAATGTGGGAATAAAGGAGAAGCGGAAGTCCATCAGCATGCAGAGATACATCCAGATGTGCCATCACATAAAGACAAGCCAGCTCCAATACAGGAGGCAAAATGAAGGGGCTGAGTGAACTCACAGCTCCACTGGCCGTGTATCTGCCGGCATCGTACGCCTCCTAAGCCTTTCTGACAGATTAATATCACGGAGATTAGTCTTTATAGATCTGTGTCTACTTTCCTTAAGGTGCTGGCTCTGCCTGTGATTTCTCAGGTTCCTCTGTGGACAATGTTTTCCATTGGGTGGACAGCGGGAGCTTCAAGCACCATGATCATCAGGAAACGAGGAGGTAGGTCACCGGACCCCAGCTGGTATGGCTCTATGACTCGGAAGACTATCCGGAATAGAGGTTACACACTGTCCCAGTGTCACCCCAAGTCTCTGACCCTGTCGATGGGGGTTTCTGAACAAATGAGTCTCTGCCTCCAGAGAGCAGCGTGAGGAGGGGAAAAGCAGCCAGCTCAGCCTGGGAAATAAAAAGACTCCTTAATGTCACCCGGATACCTCCTTCCATGTGTCCGAGTAACTTGGAAAAGTAATTTATTAAGGCACCGGTCCTCTGGGGCTCTGGATTACGAGAAACCAGACCACGGAATACATAGAGAATGCGATTCCTCTAGAACCGGGGCGACGGCTCAGCTGTCACAGAAAGCTGAAGGTTCCCTCGGCAAAGTAATAAGCGCAAAGTCGCCAGAACACGTGAAAATCAGGATCCGACACACATGTGACACGTCACACACAACGTGAAGGAACCAGGTGGCTTAGACTACATGCGTGCAATTCTTAGGAGCGCACGGGAAACTCGGGGCTGTCTGATTTGCATAATTAGTGGCTTATTTGTGCCCCATGCTGGAAAGATAGAACAATGCTCAAGATAAAAGAGGATTTTGTTTTGCATTAAGCATATAATGAAGTGTCTTACTTGTAAGAACAATGTTCACCTAATCAGCCTATATGGCATTACCAACCTACACCGGCTTACAGGAACATGGGGCATATTGGTGCTTGCTCTGACAAGTCTCTGATTAATTACACATTTTAAGTGGTTTGTATTCATCAAAAGAAATTGTTCTTGATTGGATATTCATTAAGGCCCCTTCATAGTCATTTCACATTCCTGCTCCTTGGGAATTGTCAAGAACACGATCAGAAGTGAACACGAACGTGATCGTAATGTGACGCACGCACTGCGATGGACTGGCACTGCGATGGACTGGCACTGCGATGGACTGGCACTGCGAGGCGTGCAGCCCAGACTGCAGGCCCCACCCACCACCACGCTGCTCAGCATAGGCAGGATGGACAGATGGACCATACATGATAAGACACATAAATAAATGGTTAAGTAGTTTGCAGCATCTGTGACAGTCTCAGTAATCTAATTCTGACGACAGTTTACAGCCATGATGTAACGATGCCGTTAAAAGGCTTTGAAACTGTGACATTAAAACCCTAATCTCATATCCACGGTAAATATCATCCTTTGCCAAAAGCTTCCAGTTTAAAGGGAATAACTAGTAGTCCCCTTTAGGTGATCTCACTTGAGGAAGTTGGGATTATCTGTTTCATGTGTGGGGTGCATTGGAACTGTTTAATGAAGTCCAGAAGGGCATGCTGCAGGGACTCACTCCAGAATGTTCTGGAAATGTCATGGACAAAGTGTCAGTCACAGACAGATTACACTCACCGAGCCTGTGGCAGTCTGGGTCACCGCCGAATGCGGCACAGAATCCAGACTGGGGCACAACAGTAACACCCGTGAGGGGGCCGGGGGGGAGGTATGGGGGGCAGTTAAGCAGTGAATGTCTAAGGCATCTCATTCCGGCAGTCCTGCTGACCCCCCCTGTTCCAGAGAGGGCGGGAACTTGTGAACCTTGGGATGGTGGTAAAAGCCGCCCCCCTCTAATTCCCCAGCTCCGGCACCAGAAGACAAACATCTGCCATTTTCGCGGGCCATCCTCTTCCTCTACACCCCCTATTCCATCAGCTCCGGATGCACCAAAGCTGCCTGCATTGGCCGTCTCAGGTAAAACGAATAATTCCCCGGGTCCATATCAAAATTTCACTTTTTAATAAAGCGCTTTAACTTCATCGGTGACGGCGAGGGGCAGCAGCATGGCCGCATGGCACGCGCATGAAAACTTGCGTCCTGACATCCTGGTCCTTGGCGGCACAGACAACTACGGTGCGACACATAGAATAAACCCCCTTTGGCCCAATGACCCGAAACATGATGCGTCTCCCACCTCAGGCTGGCAGCAGGGTTTGTTTCCACCTGTCATCACGCTTATCACACATTTCATAAGAAGCGATTGGACGAGGGGGAGAAAAAAATAACCCCTGGAATGGTTCTGTAGGCCCAAAAAAAAATGGTGGGAACTGCCTGGGATAAGCGGCTATTTGTGAGGAGCCTGGTGGGGGGTTGGCTAGTTACACTTTATAAGAACAAGACAAACAGCTACTTTATGCAGATCAGTGGACAAATCACAGGCTGACAGCAGGCTGAGGGGCGTCGGCCAGGGAGCCCGTCATGCGAGGAGGTGTCACGCCTCGCTGCACCTGAACCAGGAGGCGGGACCCGAGACAGGTGAAGGACAGGCGAGGCGTCGGCATGTCTGCCTGGGGGGGTGTGGGGGCAAAATGAGGAAAAAATTCACCAAAGGGATGAAGCTGGTCCATCCAGGGGTGCCCAGGAGATCAAAGGATTTCCTGATGTGGCCCCCACCCTGGTCAGTGTCCTTAAGAAGACTATACTGTATTATTCATGTGTGTGACTGGTGACCTGTTCAGTGCAGTGGGAGGTGGAGGTAGGTAGAGGGAGAGGAGGAGGAACAGACTGACAGAGGGGGATAGACAAAGAGAGGGAGGCGCCGGGAGACGGAGGGAGCAGGAGGGAGATGGAGAGACAGAGGCGGTAGAGGAGGGAGATGGAGACAGAGGGCAACAAAGGAAGACAGACAGCAGGAGATGCAGAGGGATGGAGAGACAGAGGGAGACGGATGGAGGGAGATGGAGAGACAGAGGGAGGGAGGTGGAGAGACAGAGGGAGGGAGGTGGAGAGACAGAGGGAGATGGATGGAGGGAGATGGAGAGACAGAGGGGGTGGAGAGACGGAGGAAGATGGAGAGAGAAGGAGGTGGAGGGAGATGGAGAGAGATGGAGAGACGGAGGGAGACGGATGGAGGAAGATGGAGAGACGGAGGGAAGGTGGGTTGAGAGATGGAGGGAGATGGAGAGACAGAGGGAGGGAGGTGGAGAGACAGAGGGAGATGGAGAGACAGAAGGAGGTGGAGGGAGATGGAGAGACAGAGGGAGACGGATGGAGGGAGATGGAGAGACAGAGGTGGGAGATGAAGAGACAGAAAGAGATGGAGAGATGGAGGGAAGTGGAGGGACACAGGAAGACAGAGGAAGGTAAAGGGAGAAGGAGAGACGAGAGGGAGATGAATGGAGACTGAGGCACATGCATCATCACCAAGAGACACTCGCATGGTACCATGCAACCCCAGCCATGGCGCCACCTGGCTGCTGTAGCAGGTAGACTGGAGGGGAATCTGACCCGGATTCCCCACATGTCAAAAACAGAATGTGTCTGACTCTGAGGACCGTGTGCAGGTAACTAGTTATTAAGATGTTTTCCTGGTCGGTGGAATTTCCGTAGCCGTGGGAGAGCCTGATGATCTGTCACTGAGGAGACGGCGCTTTAAACACCTGCTTTTACTGCCCTACTTCAGAGTATCAGAAAACACAGAGCGCTTGGGAATCCACCGCCAATTAAAAGGTAATAACAGCCCGCAGCCGATGACAGCCTGCACAGATATGCAAATGCGCAGCGATTGTACTGCTGCAGACCTGCGACGTCACACACATGCTCATGTGGCATCATCGTGAAGCGCCATTTAAGGACTAATGGTCGATAAATGCAAAAGAGCGGCGCTGGCCTGAGGGCAGCTGGCGGATCAGCGGCCCACTGGCGGTGCGGCGAGCTGCAGTGAGGCCTCCAGTCAATAACTGCATGATCCTTGCCAGTCAGAGGTCAACGCTGGACGCAACCCCGACCAGTCAGCAAGGTCACCCAGTCACTTGTGAGTTCAGGTGAGATGAATAGGCTCTGTCTGTACAGATTTGATCAAACCGTACATCTCTCTCACACAGAAGATTTGCCAAAGCGAATAAAGGAAGATGAAGCAGGTTAAGTGTGACCAGCTCCGTCCGATGCCACGCAAATACACACTTTAAGCGTAGAGATGAAAGGCAGCCGCCCGTGGCTCCTGATTTTCCATCTTCACACAGCTTCTCCCTGCAGCCTTTAGCCAGCCAGCCCTTTCAAAATGCACCCCCGCCCCCACCAATGTCTGGCTTACGCTGTCCACATTTACGCAGCGATGCGAATCTGGAACATGTCACCGCTGACAGCTGCCAGTCTCCCACTGAGGCCTCCTTCCTGCGCTTATTAATTACATCTCAAACATTTCATAATACATTTAAACCATCCCTCGCGTCTCCTGCTAATTACACCCCTGAGCACCAGCTCTGGGTACCTCACACGTGAACGGATACCGTCACTCCGGTGACGCCTCAGATGACACCCGGCTCAATGATGCGCTTAAAAAACACACACGGCCCAGTGGCTGTAAATTGGCGGTGCTGAGAGCCTCACCAAGACGGGAGGGGTGCCGATTTGGAATGCAGAGTAAACGACGCGGCCTGTCGCTGAACCGCCCCCCCCCATTTTCGCTCGGACGCCTCGCCAGCATCGCCGGGGTCCTCTTGTTAGATATACACGATCGCTTCCCCTGCCTTTGTTTTCCTACCATGAATTATTCATCGCGGATCCAAATGCCAACTTTTCAGACTGACTGACAAATAAAGGACCCAAAGTAAATTCCTAGCTGCGTATGGGGTGGGGGAGGACGTGCGTGCAGTGTGCAGACGGCGGCTCGCCCTTCGCTTCCACGCCAAAACACAACATGCAAACATGGCTGGTGCTCTAATGAGGCTTTCCATCCAGCCAGGGACACCAATCACGGGTCCTGACATTCTGGGGCGCTGCTGTGGCTTTATGGGCCCGTGACTCCACCCTAGTAACCTTTCCCTGCATGAATAAATGGGAGACGCACAAGCTCGCCCTTTGACCTCTGCCCCCCATTAACCCAGATAGCTGGTGTCCCTTGCTGTCTCCACACTCAAGGTTGGAACAAGTTTACCCTGTTCTGCTGATTAGAAACAAAATGTGGATGGCAAGTGTCACTCTGTCATGGTGTCAAACCCCTTCAGCTGGCCAGTGGAGCAGAAATGCTCTCAGGACTCAATGGAAGCTAATTTATCACCTCGAAGCTGAGGGAGATGTCTGAAGCTGATTAATGACCCCGAAGGGGAGTCGGAAGCACGTGGTTTAAAATGGATCAATTTGACTGACTGAACATCTCGGAAGCAAAAATACTGCAGAGTATTGATGGACATTTTATTGTTCATTTTAATGTAAAAATGATAAAGTAAATCAGGAAAGTCAACGGAGACTCGATATTATGTAAAGAATGTGAACTGCTAGCTTAATAAAATGTGATTAGTTAAGTGCTCAGTCAGAGCAAACACTCTGTATGCAGAGTGGCTATAGGGCCTGGATGGGAACCACAGAGGGAGATAAACCGACCAATTAAAGGTCCCAAATTTTGGAGTGTATGGACTGGCTCTCACTCTCCCTCAACATTTAAATCACGTAATTGAATTAATTACTTTCCTCGTTGAGCTCATTTAACCTTTTCTCAGAGCACTGGATGTCAGCTCAAATAGAGCCAGTACTCGCGCTAACGCCGCATGACGGGCGCATGACGGGCGCAGGACGGGCGCAGGACGGGCGCAGGACGGGCGCAGGACGGCAGCAGGACACCTTCCCCATGTGGGTTGGGGGTGTGTGCATCAGCCTGTCTGGGGTCCAGAGAGTGTCGCTTTCGGCTGTAGGAAACACTACAGCTTTGGCTGGTTATGTATTGCCACGGAAACAGCACATGGGGCGAGAGCAAGTCGTCAGGACAAAACACGCCGCCGTGAAGCGTGCGGCCAGCGATGACCAGGCCGAGGCTTACAGCGTTCTCTGCGTATCCGGCATTCAAGAGGAGGGCCCGGTTTCTGAGAGGAGCAGCCGGAAGCCTGTCAGCGGACTTGCCGTAGAGGCGTGGGAGGGAATATGCGGCTGTCCCCCATACCGACCGCTGTCAATTAGCGAGCCACGGAGGAGCGGGGGCGCTGATGAGGGAGGCGTCGGCTTTCATTAAAAACGACCAAACGGGGGACGGGCGAAGATCACACAGCATGCTGATCACGGTGTGGAGGGGGTGAGGGGGGCGTGGGGGCGCCCCCAGGGAAGGTGAGGGGGTGACATACAGAGGGGGGAGCGGGATGAGGGAGGGCAGTACTCTGCCAGCCTGAAAGTCACCCTGATTTCTGCTCTGTTATTACTCTCCTCCCACTGCCTCTGCCATGTCAACACACCCCATGATGCCACTCTAATCACCAGCTCAGACCGGCCCCCGCTCCCACAGCAGCCGGCATGGACCACGGCGCCCGTAACCATGGGCGTCACCACGTGGGGACACCTGCAGACTGCCAGCCCCTGCAGGGCGCAGCTTTTTAAAATGTCGAGCAGCAATCAGTTCAGGAACATGGCAGAGTAAGGTCCGCGCCCTCACCTTCATGGGCGGAGGGCGGAGGACGTCCCCTGGGCGCTCAAGGCTACCCCACGTTTACATATTAGTCAATGCATGCGGATTGCACTTTCTGTTCTCGGATCTGCAGATAAATCCTCACAAAGAGCCACGCAAGCTTTCTGGAGCGCTGTGGTCCGGCTGACCGATGCACACGACTCATTCTGCTCCCTGCACATTCCCAGACGGTCTAAAATAAACTGGGATTTCGGATATGGAGGCGTCTGGCGACAGGGAAGGCCGGGAGATAAAAACAAGCGGGATCACATTACACCTGCAGGCATGCTGAGGTGAGCACCACACCGGAAGGACCCGGCTGTGCGAGAGGCCTGCAGAGGGCGCCGGGTGGAGCCAGTCCCAAACCACATGGCTCAGCAGATGAGCTCCACACACAGATGGCAGGCTTGCGTCTGATTGGACGGCTGAACTAGAAACAGAATGGGGGCGTGGCATCGTTCAGTTGAGGGTGTGGCCCACAGGGACCATGGCAAAGTAATCGCTGCTTTATGGAAATAATAGCTACAAACAATCCTTAATCTCAGCAAATCCAACACGGTCTACATCACTAACAGGGACTGTTATGCATGCTCCCTCACATATACAATATACACCTTCAGTTTGGTCAGGTCACTGGATTTTGGCCAACAACAAACCCCTCACACTGGAGAACCCACTCCGGGCACCAAAGCATCGTACCCGGGTTCCAGGGAACACAAAAGAGCCAAGCAAACAGCCGCCTGTCCGGAGGGTCGCTGAACACTGGCAGCGACTCACAAGCTCCAGTGATCTTGTACTAAATCAAGCAGAACTTGCACGTACCCGATGGCTGCTTGCTGTAATGCGCACAGACAACCTGCTGGGATTGCATCAATTTTATAGCTATTAAATGTTTGTTCTCATGCTTGAGTTGGATTCCTTTTAGTCACTAAGAGTTGTACTTTAGAAAGAGGACATAGTAAGAATGACGGTTCTGTACCCAAAATCTGCCACCTCAGGGCCTCGGTTAACTGGATGCTGCCCCCCCGCCCCCGCC
>JAODJW010000117.1:22695441-22715173 GCA_026777045.1 Hyperopisus bebe | reverse complement strand
CGCATTTGGGTTTGGTGCTGGGACACACATCTGCATGCCTCGCATTTGGGTTTGGTGCTGGGACACACATCTGCATGCCTCGCATTTGGGTTTGGTGCTGGGACACACATCTGCATGTCTCGCATTTGGGTTTCATGTTGGGACACACATCTGCATGCCACAGCTACTTTTAGAGCCCAGAGCTAACATAGTTATGCTCAGTGTCAGGTTAAAGTCACCCAGTAAAATACCTCTCTCTATATTTTTTTCTTTCTTTTTTTAAAGGGAGGTTTAAGAATCAGTCATTATAGTCTTTATTGTCCCATCAGCTAAAGTAACAAAGTATCCTATCACCTAGGGGCATGACCTTACTCCAAACTTGCACAAACTTTATAAATCAAAGACTCATTCCATGGCTACCTGCCTCGGTTTAAAGATGGTTCCCTGCTGGCTGAGACGGTAACCAGCTCCACATGTAGGGAGGGATTCTGACTCCCCTTCATCTAACCGGTGAGCTCTACACAGGCACCTCAGACGGCTACACGTGGGTGTGTTTAGGGCTGCTTTCTCGCGGCAGGAATGTAACACTGCCCATGACCCGGCACATCTGTCCGTCTCCCACATCTCCCCACGCCGACCTGCAAAACGCCGGAGCTGCTGCTGGCACCATCTGGGAGGGGGGACCCGTCTGAAACGACAGCCACTGCTCGTCATTGTCCCCTAGTGTCCACCTGGCAGTGCCTCATGTCACGCCGGCACGAAGCCACCATGCAGAGGCGCCTTTTGTCACCAGCAGCTGGAGCCTCTTCGTGTGGCTGACAGAGGAGATGAGTTGTGGGCTCTGCCGTTTGGGATTATGAGGGTGACAGACCCGCTAAACTGCTGCCCTGGAAATCCCCATATAGCAGGCCATTGAAGGTTGCAAAAAGGGGGAGGGGGGGCAGGGTAAATGCCAATATTGTGCTGCTAAGTCCCGGCACCAAACACCCCTTTCTTTCCTATAAGGAGGTCTCATCCACAGAGAATAAGGCCCAATATGCTGCATGCTTCGCTTGGTACTGGGCCTATGGTCTTTCACGGCTCCAACAAACATTTACATGGAATCCTTTCCGCTTTGCATTCCCTCGCCATTCGTCCCACAGCTTTTCCCCTCTGCCCGTCACACTGCTCACGTTACGTTGCTTGCCGGTTTCTCCAAAGCAGCTGCCCTTTCAGAGAATGCTTAACCGGAGCAACTGAGCTTAAGTGCTCTGCTGAAAGGCAGTACAGCGGGGCCGTGTCCTTAACCCATATGCCGCCCGCTGCCGCTCTGTAGGTACTGCAGTGGTGTTTCTGACGAGGACCTGCACGGTTTTGCTGAGCTGCAGGGCTGACAGCCGAGAGCCGCTTCAGGGCAACACAGCACGACCCTGGTGCACTAACTGCCAGCTATACAAAAGGGTTAAAACTGTGACTTTGGATGAGAGTTTCAGCTGGGCAACTAGAAGCATGAGGGCTATAACGTTACTGCAGCCGGGCAACTGAGGAACCTGAAACCCCATCAATGGCCCACGAGCTGCATCTCCAGAAACGAGCCACTTCTGATGGCTATTAAACTGGCCGTCATTAATGGGAATAATGCTGACCATTAAAATGCATTTTACATAGTTACAAGGTGCCCAGGCGATCAAACAAGCGTCATTAAACTAAAATGGCACAATATGCTTGGTCTGGCACACATCTGGATCAGTTTATACGCCGCTCTCTTCTCATTTCACAGTTCCCTTAATGGATGCGGCTCTACCTTAAAGGGCATCGTATTACACCTGCATCACACTGCACAGCTGTGCCTGGATGGCAGATCTGCATTTTCATTTTTTTTTATAATTTACAGCTGATGCTAAGTGGTTGTGAGAGATCTAAATCCCTCACAGTGGAACGCATCGAACTCCCTGCCTTATTACAGAGGAATCTGCATGTGTATTAGACTCACATTAAAAGGGTAATGAGACACTAATGTTTCAGGCACACAAGTCATAAAAAGAAATTTGTCGATATTAGAGAAATAAAAATATACAATTATCTTTGCAGGCTGTTATCCAATGTGATTTCATGGTCATGTTTGCTTTCCTGTCATTTCCTGCGCTCTCGAGTGCAGGGCATCGAGCCCCTCAGCTGTCAAGAGTTTGCTCGAAAGCTCCTTAACCACCATGCCACCTGCTGTTCAGGACCATTCCTGAAGTCTGACGCAGACCAAGCTGCATGTTTATAATTAGCCTACACGTCTCGCTCTATGTTGGTAACGAATTACAGAGAAATATGAAACTGGCTTTTTAAGAAATCAATTACAAACGCTGCTTTTGTTTAACTTGGCCCTTTGTGTCAAAGTTGATATTGTTGGGCTTTAAACATTAATTTTGTTGCTAAGGGATGCCTGTTTAATGACAGTAACAAAACACCATCACGCAAAGAGTGCTTTCTTGTTTCAGAGTTTCTCTGAAAGTCGCTTTTACGGTTTAAAAAAGTACAAAGGAAAATAGGTGTCCTTCATGGGACTGAAATGCATTGTTACAGGGTCTGCGCCCTGCTGGAAGCTCTGTGATCACTTATACAAAGAGCGTGAAATTTTCTGTAAAGCTATTTCATCCTAAATTCAAATGTTAGACAGTCAGGTCGACAGCAATTTTGATCTTTTGAAATAGGCCTATATTCACTGCTGCGATTGCAGGGGCGGCAACAACGGCCTTGTTTACGCAGCAGCGGCTGACTTCCCTCACCAGCCGGCACAGGCAGACTGCACAGCCCTGCACAGGCCTCCCTCTCCCGAGCAGCACAGCGTGTTTAGGGGATGTTAAACTGGTAAACTACCAACCATTATGTTACAGTGACCACAAATCTAGCATTCAGCCCTGAGTCAAGCTATAAAAAATGCAGAATATAACGAGCGAGTATGGAAGCTTCTTCTGGAAACAACAAAAGGAGAGCAGGGCATTATGGGGGAAATCAGCAGTGAACCATTACAAATTTTCGGTCTTGCCAGCATGCATGGGATTTACTCCCCCCCCCCCCATGAGAATAAAGCCAGCCAGTCAGGGAAGGCAGTAATAGCTGAGCATGCTAAGGGCCCGACGGTGGCCTCACGGCAACCTTCATGTCACAGGACGCTAAGGGCCCGACGGCGGCCTCCCTGTTACAGCACGCTAAGGGCCCGACGGCGGCCTCCCCGTTACAGCACGTTAAGGGCCCGACGGTGGCCTCCCCGTTACAGCACGCTAAGGGCCCGACGGCGGCCTCCCCGTTACAGCACGCTAAGGGCCCGACGGCGGCCTCCCTGTTACAGTACAGCACGCTAAGGGCCCGATGGCAGCCTCCCCGTTACAGCACGCTACGGGCCCAGTAACTGGTTCGTGGCAGCCTCCCCGCTACAGGCGTGAAGGAAAAAAAAAAACTGTTAATTCCTTTTCTAATATTTCCACTCTTCATGCCTCCAAAGGCGGGGGCAGTGATCCATTTTTAAGTTGCTACAGAGAGGCCGAAGGGCTTCATGAAAGCATCACCAAGCACTGCTCAATAGCAGCGAGTGTTTACTTTTAACACCAATAAACACAGCGAGGTGCCAATGGCGTGACACGGGGGTATAAGGACCCAGAGGCTGAAAAAAACCCACACAACTCCAGCGCTCCAGTCTGAACCCCCACCAACCGCAAGAGAGAGGGAGAAGCTCTGTTCTGACAAGCGGCTAAATGGGAGCATCAATTAGGGCCTGATAAAATGTGCGCTCCTCACCCCCGCAGCTGGGATCCAATTAATATCCAGAGTGACACCGCAATCTCAGGTTGGAACCCAATTTGGCAAAAAAAACAAGATAGAACTTTTGGTTTTTGGCTGTCTGTGGCTGATCTGACAGCTGCTCTGGAGAGCAAGGCTAGCCATTTTATTGCCTTTCCAAGGGCGACTAACCCTTGAGAGGAGTTCTCTGCGAGAAAATTCCATCCCAAAACCATACATATATATTCCAAATGTCCGAATCCAGTTTGGGAATTAGGAAAAAAAAAAAGGAGCGTGGAACAACTTAATGATGGATTGGACCCATTATGTGCAATTTATGAGTGGTTTGGAATTACGGTCACGTGAAGGAATCTGTTTTCCATGTATCAAACAGCCCCTAAAGAGATGTTTGAGATTCTTTGGCAGTTGAGGAACAGTGGTTATGTTACCACAAAAAATACATATATGGACCAAATGTAACGAGCATGAAACAATGAGTCTGGAGCGATTTACTCAGAGTCACTGACCGTACAGATATTTCTGCATAAATCAGCATCTGTACATTGGTATCAAAAGGGACGTGAAGCCTATTGCTATTTTGGTGGCAGTGGCCAAACTGCTGTCAGTATTTGAAATTGTCCCTGCCTATATCAGGCATAAAAATAAGCCCATCCATAAGAGGATTAGAGCGGGGAAAAGAGAGCCGCATCTTTATAGCATCTGAAAATGACTTAAATCTGAAGACTGAGGCTGCGTCCACACGGCAAGCAGTGAAATTTTTGTGTCGTCATGCGATTCTGCCTCAGGCGCCGAGCGCTGCCTGGTTTCTGCCACTCGAATTTCAAATCAATTGAACTTTCACCTAGTTTGCTGACCTCGAGCAAAGCGGCATCCAATCAGATTTAATCTTCGGTTTGTGACAGGTACATGCGGCGACTTGGAAACCAAGCCTATTTAGCTAATGAAACTAATGAAAACGCACTTATAAATGCACTTTTCGATCCATCAGCAAGAGAACAAGAGCTTTTTGGTGTAAACCAACAACGTAATTCATTTTGCTTCAAACCTAAAAACACTTCACAATCGCACTCATTTTTATGGCAAACACTCTCATGACGTAATATTCACCCATCCAGCGCTTTTCACAAGCGTCGCCGGTTTGCTGCTGGTGGTGTGAACGCGAAAACGGATTTTTCGTCTGCACCTAGTGGTTCCCTGCTTGCCGTTTGGACACAGCCTAACAGTCATGTGGCGTGTTGGTGAAGGGAAGCTGCATGGGGAATATCTCAGGCCGGCCTCCAAAACTGCATGTAAACACACCGTCTGCAGCGGGCTCCTGCTCTCGTCCCGTTCACTTCTGCGTTTCTCCCATAACAGCGCTGATGTGGCACTGGGAGGAAACTGGGACGATCCCTGGGGGGTCGAAGGTTACCTCGTTCACAAGCGCATCTAATTAATGGAGGACTGGAAGCGTTTCTCAGGCTGGGGTGGGGGAGGACGAACAGAGAGGCCCGAGAAAGTGACCCCGCAGCGAAGCGGGCTGCAAGAAAGCGCCACGCATCGTTTGGCGGGAAGGCCGGTCATTAATTATGTTAATTACAGGTAAATGAAGCATGGATAAGTGGTTAGCATACAGCGCCATGTCGGTCGATGACAAAGCAGGCAGGACGGCCACAGCCGTGTTTGTGGAGGGAGCGCCTGCGGCAGGGCGCCACCTGCTGCATGCGTAGCTGGTGGTGGAGCGGCGAGCGTCCCGAGTGTTACAGTCACCAGGGCTCGTCGTTACCGCGGGGCTGACGCATAAATTACTCATCTCCCCTCATCGCTGCCTGGCTCTCAGCTGCGTGCCCTTGGCCTGCAGTAAACAAGGTCTTTTTTCTTTTTCTCCTCAAACTGGCTACGCAGGACGGAAGGCACTAATGCCATTTGTGCAGCCCCCCCGGAGCTGTCACTTGGAGGAGATGGAGGAGACTCGGGCCAAGGCGAGACGGCCCCAGGTCCAGGAGACATATTTCCGAGTCGGCCAAGTACAGGCTCATAAAATCCATGCGGCCTGGGACACAAGACAGGTGACATAATCGATGCGTCACCCTATTTTTACCTCGAGCGACATTACAGCTTGACGGACCAAAGCACGCACTGCAGGAACAGCACGTCGCCCAGCCTCACTCGCTGCACGCAGCAGGCTACAAGGAGAGAGAGACACGCAGCACAGCCCAGACTCCTCTAATGCATATCGCATTCCACGGTAAAGTCGAGAGGCAGGTCACCAGCTGTCATAAAGCCTCAGTGAAGTGACATTTTACATCTTCCTGGACTATATGTCTGTCCTCCTCAGCGTGGGCTCTGGGGACTCATGCGAATGGCCACAGTGTACTTAAGACACGGCTGGCTGCATTTTAACACACCAACGCTGCATTTTTTACGCATTCGGTGGACAAGCCTGTGGGGAGGTGAAGGCATCATACCTACCTAAAGTTGCCCATAAAAAAAGGGCGTTGCATCGTCCGTGCAGGATCAAACATGGGATATAGGGGCGAAATAAACGTGTTAGACTCCTTGGCTGCAAATGACGCCAAGATAATTAATGGCTGAATGACTTACGGCAAGCTGTACTTCACAAACCCCTGATGCTTTTATTGCACTGAGATTGGCGCAGCCCAGATACCTGGACAGACATATGGATGCACCTCGGGGGGCTGATGGGCACCCCTCCTGATCGCACATCTGATTCCCCACTCTGCAGAAAAATGCAGGCATCCATTTGCAGTCTAAAACATGCAAAACAGATCTGGCATAAAATGCAGCGAATGCGTGGGGGGGCAGAGTTTTGTATACAAAATGAAAGAGCACTTGATAGGGTTTTGCTGTTGGTAATCTAAAGCTGTTGTTAACCAAAAGAGTGACGCGACATTAAATAGGCCCTTAGCGAGGCTATGCTAATTCACGCTTCAGCATGGGGACCACCAAGCACGCTCAGTCTCCTTCCCATATCCGAGCTCTGCCGTAATCCACCATCCATTTACTTTCATTAAGCAGGAAATGGTGAATAAATAAGCTGCCATAACACCTCCACACTGCCCCATGTCCCCGGCGTCTCCCCCTCAGCACCTCCACACTGCCCCATGTCCCCGGCGTCTCCCCCTCAGGACCTCCACACTACCCCATGTCCCCGGCGTCTCCTCCTCAGCAGCTCCATAGTGTCCCATGTCACCTGCGTCTCCCCCTCAGGACCTCCACACTACCCCATGTCCCCGGCGTCTCCCCCTCAGCACCTCCACACTGCCTCATGTCCCCGGCGTCTCCTCCTCAGCACCTCCATAGTGTCCCATGTCACCTGCGTCTCCCCCTCAGAAGCTTATCACTGCTGATTTTCCCCCTTCGGCCTTTCCCTGCATTTCCAGGATCGTCTGGCCTCCGAGTGATGAGGCGCTTCCTCAAGTATCCTGCTGTTTTTTTTTTTTGAAAGCAGATGCTGTTTAGCTTTTGGCACCCACAGATGAGAGCTGGGTAATTGCATTCGGTGCAGAATGATCTCTCCCCCCCCCCTTCCTGGTCCTGTGAAGGGGTGGAAAAGTCATCCCAAAAAGCTGGAGAAGCACATCGATTTGTAAAATCCCATTTAATCGCTGCAGCAGACATGATTACCTGGTGCGGGCTGAGAAAGGAGGAGAACCACAGACTGAAACCAATAACACTCACCGTCTTCAGGGAACGTTATTGGAAGGTCCATTTTATTCTGCTTTTTTGTATTACATTCAGACTACACAAAGACAGAATTACAGGCTTGCGACAGCACTGCTCATTAAAGGTAATTATGAAGGTCTTACCTGACTCCCAGAACGAAATGATTCTGCCGAATTACTGTTGACTAGTGCATTTGCATCAGGGAGTAATTGCTTTGTTAAAGATGAGCTTTCACCTCCCTCGCTGGCAGTAAATCCATCACGTTTCGTACACGCGCTGCAGCATCTCCCAAGCTCACCCCACCAGCGGCACTCGGGTTCACAAATGCACCCCTGGTTGTGTTATGAACAAAGGAAACACAGACTGCACAGAACACAAGTCAAAACAGATGCATCTATTCTGTATAATACGTTGGACTGTCCAGCGATGAACAGAACACTGAGATGCACCACAATGTGTTTAGTAGACGCCTGCAGTGTGCCTATGTGACAGAGATTCTGAAGCAGCTGAGTGGTCTACTAGATGCAGACAGTACAGGGCACCTGTCAGGATGATATGGTGATGAAGTAAATGCACCTGATGATGAGGGTTCCGCCTATGACTGTAAAGCTGCTTTTTAAAATCCCTGGGTCAGCAAAGCAACTTCACTGTTGAGCCCCTCAGCAAGGCTTTCTGACCCTGCTTTCTCATAAACGTATGTCACTTAAGATAAAAGAGCTTCCAAAATAAACGCCTGTCACCTGTAACGCGATCATACCTGTGAGTGCATTCAGAGGCCTCTGCTGTTTTAGTGGTGGCGTTAAGCTAACCAGGGTACCTGCAGGCTTGAAATGAATCCCATCTCTGAGCGTATGGAGCTGGCAGGTTGTATCTGCCTGAACACAAGGTGTCCCATCCAGAATGCACCATGCAGCCCTAAGTTCCTGGGACATGCTCCAGAAAGCCACAAGTGATTGAGTGACTTTCGCAAACAGACGGCGGGATGGACTTCGCTAAGGCAAAGCTCTTATCTAGAGCTACTTACAATCCCACCTGGAGATCCCTTTGCCATGCGGAGATTATTTTAGCTGCGGGTGTTTCTCACGTGCGATTCCTCAATGGCCGAACGAGTCCCTCTCAACCTTCAAGAACCACCTCTAGACTCATGTTCTCCAGGAAGACCTCAACTAGCTCATCCGACCACTGACCTGTCTTCCTTCATCTCCCATCCCTTGGATGGATTCTTCTCAATACTAAGTACTCTTGTTTTTTTGTACTTGTTTATTGAAAACCTAATCCTCATGGGACCTTTGATTTGATTTGATCTCTTGTAAATTCTACAAACGTTTTGTAATGTGTTGTATAGCTCTGGCTCTGATGCAATGCACTCGTTACTAGTCATCCATTGGAAGCTGCTGGCTCCTTCGATGCCTGTGATGTACTATCTGCCTCGTCAGGTCACTTTAGACAAAAGCATCCACTAAATAAATAAACGCGAAAGCATTTATATGCTCGAGTGCCATCATCAAAGGCACAGAGCTGTGACCTCCGCAGGACGTGACACCTTGCAGGTTTTGAGTCCGCATCCTTTCGACCTAAGCCACTCTACGTCTTCTGTCCCTGCTCATGTATAAACAAAAAAGGCATTAGGATGGGACGCCTGTGCTTCTTGCTGCCGTCCTGTAAATACTCCCTATCAGGCCAAAAAACACTCCTGCTCTCTTGTTTATTCCCCTTCCGCCACAGAATAATGCGAGGGCCTTCGGTGTTTGAGGGTAATTGAAGTTGTCCTTCCCTGTCACCTGTAACGCGATCGTACCTGTGAGCGCACTCACAGGCCACTGCCGTTTCATTTTTGTTGTTTTTATCTTGGGAAAGTTGTGCAAACATTGGAACGCATTCACCTCTCCGACTATCGTTTTAATTAATCTTGCTTACTTAGACGTGTAATTTAAACATTTGAAGGCTTCACCCACAGAGTCACTCATCTGATTTAATTAAGAGGGAATTCAAAGCTGTGAGGGGCAACGTGGCAGTTCAGCACAGCAGCTGACTGAGGCCACTTCAGGAACATGCCGCCTGTATCCATATTTATGATTTTTATTAGGAATGAAGCATATTATTT
Source organism: Hyperopisus bebe (assembly GCA_026777045.1). Taxonomy (NCBI): domain Eukaryota; kingdom Metazoa; phylum Chordata; class Actinopteri; order Osteoglossiformes; family Mormyridae; genus Hyperopisus; species Hyperopisus bebe. The sequence goes on along the minus strand of JAODJW010000117.1, from coordinate 22,705,656 downwards.
TCAGGATCTGCGATAACGTGAATTAATCCTTGAACCTTGATTGGCTAAAGCAGTCTTTGCAATGAAAACCTATAAACTCTTTTACAGACAAAGGATTAAGAGATTAGGTATTTAGTCTATGTATCAGAAACCAGTGGAAAATATATGAAATTTAGCATCCAATCGAGCTGTTTGACATCGCAATGCATCTTTCCATCAAAATGTCATTAGAACTACCCATGTGGGTAGGCTTGCCAGTAACTGTGAGGTAAGCATCACAAACTGAAGCATAGCAATAAGACGACACTGAACTTCCCCCAAAATTCCCCCAGGGGGTGCGTGTATGAACATGCATGTGCATGCTTTAACAAAGCACTTTGAACCCTTGTTTACATCTTGACTTAGATCACTGCGTCTGACCCGCCTGCTGTCTGAGCCCCCAGCTTTCCCTCGGAGCAGGCAAGCTTGTTTATTACTCAACAGTTGCTACAAGAGGTTTTGTGTACACACAGCCCTGTCTGTCCTGGTCACATCCGGAGAGAGTTCTTTCATAGCTGTCAGGGGTTAATGCAGCATGCCCTCAGTCCTGGAGGAGTCTAACCAGCAGCTGAAGTGACAGGGTGCCCAAAGGCCTCTCGTTAAGTTTGCTGCTACATCTGACAGCAAACTGGGGGCCCGTCTGGGACTCTGCTCTCAACCTCCAGCAGTGACCTTTGGTCACCAATCCAGGAGAAAAAATGTAGCCCTATCAGGGTTTTGCCTGTAGCTGTGTGGATCTCAGGGACCCTGATCTCAGGAGTTTGCCTGTAGCTCTGGGGATCTCAGCCTCCCAGGGTCTGGGGTTTGCCTTAGCTGTAGGGCTTTCAGGGCCCCTTGGGCTGGGGTTTGCCTGTAGCTGTGGAGGTCTCAGGGCCCTTTGGTCTGAGGTTTATTTATAGCTGTGGAGGTCTCAGGGGCCCTTGCTCTGTTCACCAAGGGAACCTTCCACATTTCACCAGGAGGAGATACAGCAGGAGGAACTAAACCATTGAGTTTAAGCAAACTTAGCGGATGGCTAAGTATTAAGCGCCTTTAATACCATTCCATAGTATACCATTTCCATTCCAGCCCATGGCGTTCTATTCCATTCAATTTCTTTTCCATCCATTTCTATACCATTCGATTTCACTACATGCCATTACGTACTGTTCAATTTACATGCCATTCCATTCTATTCAATTTCTATGTCATACCATTCTATTGCATTTCATTTATTTAAATTAAGCCTTCAGTGCCCTTCAAAGCTTTTCACCACAGTGACAATGCAGGTGCCTGCAACAGACGTCCCTCCAAGACATCCACCCCCATTCTTCCACCCCACCCTACGCCAAACCATCCAGTCCCCTGATGTTTTGCAACCACTCAGCCATGCAGACTCCCAAAAGGAGAGCAGGAAATGCAGACACAGACAGCCGACCATGGGACACACACCAGACCTCTTTATGAGAAAACCAGAAAACAGACAGATGCACACATCACATCCAATCAGCCAGCACCTTTTGAACTGCAGCCCATCTGTGTGCCTTTGGCTCTAAGCTTAGAAGTGAGGTAGCGCTTCCTGGCTTTTGTCAATGCCGGCCATTTAAGGACACCCTCCTAAGAGCACCACAAGTCTGCTATCAATTTGAAGGAATCTATACGATCCTGGGCATCTTGGGTGTTATGTGACAAGAGAACCTGAGAAAATGTACACATGTTTTAGCTAGCAATGGCCTGTCATGAAGAATGCATGCAATGAGGAGGGTAACGCTCCAGAAAGTTCCACGTACAGTGCGTGTATCTAAGCAAAGTACACTCCAAAGCCAAAAAAAATGCTAATTCTCCAGAACATAACATGTGTGCAGGATATTTCTGTATAACACACAGAGACCAAATGGTGCTAATGCTACTGCTCCAGAATGTTCTGTATGCTGTGTGTCTGTGCAACACACAGAGACCAAATGATGCTAATGCTCAAGAACAGTTCCTGCTGCCTCCCTACGTTCACTGTCCTTCGCTGCAAAATAATTTGCATTAATTAATAAATTTGCATTTATTAATTGCTTGGCAAATTGCTTCTGTTCAAAGTGATTTGATTACCATTCTTAACTTGTGTATCTTGACATCCAAGCAATTAGCACCATATGCATCACTTAAGGGTACAAGAGCTAAGTTAGCAATCTGCTGGTCACCTGCTCAAGCCCACGAGCACTAAGCTTACCTCCCGCTCATCACAGCCGGTATAGCAAACAACTGCAGCCATCAGACTGGCCCTTTGCTGAGTAATGTTATCGGGACACTTGACCCCCCTCCAGGTAATATTATTAAGTAACATTACTGTCAACCTTTTCGCATCATGTATTTATATTTGTTGAGCAGTGGCTTCCTTTGGGGGCGTCATGCTGCCTCAATGGCAAGCCTCACATGCTCAGGGTTTCAGGGTTGAATTCTGCCTCCGACGTGCCTCAGGTGAACTGGGTCCATTGCTACAGAATATGACGTGCATGGCAACAAGGGACACAGGTTCAAAGCACATGTCCCTTTCCCCTCTGTAGAAAACACACAGTTAAAAATCAACGAGGGAAAACATTGATGGACTCTCCAAAGACCTTTAGAACATTGACCGGTGAAATGAGGCTGCGAAACACAGCGGAGGGGATTGCCAGGTGCTAGCAATTAAAGCTCACTTTAACCCAACATGGTAGCCAGTAGGATGTGTGGTTTAACCTTTCCATTGCTGACATTAAACAGTGATCCCACCTTCACCTCTCCCATCACTATTGCAAAGTACACTGACAGCTGAGATCCAGATTCCAGTTATGGATCCTCAACAATTAGCCAAAGAGGCTTCATTTTAATGATGTCCCCTGGGCATTCAGACAGACTGATTATGAACACAGAAAAAGGAACATTTCGCTCTGATAAATCAAGGGATTCCATTCTCAGCCTTCGGGTATCCAGCCATGAAACAATGCGTTTTCTAGCCTAGCATATGAATGCGTAACTCCATAGACTGAGCCTGGAATGGTCCACAGTGGAAGGCTGTTTGGGATGAACCAACTTTCCACTGCTCAAAGCAAAACAAAGACCCCAAGCACACATAATGTTCTCCAGGACTGTTACACAGTTCTCCATTTGCAGAATATTTTGAGCCTGCTAGCTTCCCAAAGGTACAACAGAAGGAGCCCTCTGTAGGCTTTCACATGCTGTTTTGACTGCAGGCCTCAAACGATAATTGGTACGTGGTGTTAATCCCTAATAACGAGCTTCCTACTGCATCAGCCTTGCCAGAGAAGTCCCCGTCACTCCTCTGTGGCCATCTCCAGCTGCCCAGGCCGTCCCTCCGCCATCACGGAGGCCATTTAATGAGCTGAAGTCAGTTGCAGACGGTAAATTTCCAATTAATATGATCACTGAGATGCCATGGAGCCAGGAAGCCACAAGAGGATTGGAGGGAAATGTTGATGCTTCTAATACAGTTAAAATTTGCTCAGCGAGGGCTGGGGGACTGGGCTGCTTTTGTGTGCCATTTTTAAACCGCGGCAGCTTTTGTCTGCCATTTTTAAACCGCTACAGGTTTTGTCTGCCATTTTAAAACCGCTTCAGCTTTTGTCTGCCATTTTTAAACAGCTGCAGCTTTTGTCTGCCATTTTTAAACCGCGGCAGCTTTTGTCTGCCATTTTTAAACCGCGGTAGCTTTTGTCTGCCATTTTTAAACCGCTTCAGCTTTTGTCTGCCATTTTAAAACCGCTTCAGCTTTTGTCTGCCAGTTTTAAACAGCTGCAGCTTTTGTCTGCCATTTTTAAATCGCTTCAGTGGCAGCTGAAAGACGACGCAGACGTATCGGTGCTCCATGGGGCGTTCCATGTGTCTTACTGCCATCTACATCCCGATGACAGTAGGACAGTACTGCCCCTATTTATTTGCAGCCAATTACAGGGGGCATTTACCTTGGCAGGAGAGGAGACAAGCAGCTCTGTGTGTCCTTGAACTGCCACGTCTGAGCTAATTATGTCCTTCATTACCAACCGCCGTACGCTGGACCGAAAGACTGGCTGTGGTTTGTTTCCTCTCACTGAGCAACATGCCATTTTACAGATGCTTTATTAACACATAATGGTAGCATTACAGGCTGAGTACTGCTGCATTGAGCTCACATGATCATTAGATGAGCCAGAACCTCCAGCACGGACCTGCAAAATACGGCTGGCTAATGTTCTCTCAACGATTAAAACATATATCCGAATGATATTTATTTCAGCTAATGGGAACATTGATTAGCAGTTTTTTGTTTACATGGAGAGGATAACAGTTGAATCAGTCAAGCAGGGAGCTGGAAGAAAAGCCAGCAAAAGGGCATGCAGATAGCTGCCACCCAGAGACCTCGAACCTCAGACCGTCTGCACCAAAGCGGAGGTCAGGCCATCCCAGAGCTGAGCCAATCCAATCTACTCAAACATCGGATATCAATAGAAACAAGAGTAGGAAAACGTTCCTGGAAAACCCAATCAGGCAACCCCATGAAGGCCAGCCTCTACTGGAGGTTATTAAATACCACAGCTCCTCCAGCGACACGCAGCCAACGTTCAGGCAGAGCCGCTTCACCACCATCACCTCCAGTGACACGCAATCTCCATACAGCTGAGAGGCTCAAGCTCCCCAGCCGTATAAACACACACCTCCTGTCAAACGCCATATCCATCCCTTCACAGGAAGACGCACGCTGACGGCGTCAATGCTAAATTTAATATTTCTGTTTTCATTTCATCTGACAAGAGCAGCCCCTCCCTCACAGACTCTCATTTATGGTATGTAAGCGTGTCCCACATATGCTGCTTTGTAAAATATAAGGTTTGTTATTGCCGGAAGCTCCTCTGGGTTGCGTTTCTCCTCAGCGGGTTTCCCCAGGTCTAGTCACTGCCGTTCTGGTGATGCAGTAATAAACAGGGCATGAGCTGTGAAGCTTAACATGGACCAACATGCCCAGATCTGCTTGCAACTCACCCAGACAGGTTATGGACCAGCGTTATTACAGTTTTCACTTTTTAATGTAGTTTTTATTTCTATATTATTTTCTATTTTCATTTGATCTCCAGTGTAGTTTTAATTTGTTTTGAGTGTGGTTTTATTAGTTTTAAGACATATTTCTATTTAGTTTTAATATATTACAGTTTTGGTTCAAGTTTTAGTAATTTTGTTTCCTGGGATGGACTGAAAGTTGTAGAGCTATTTCATGTGTTTGATCTTCAGAGAATCCAACGTCTATGGACGGTGCACATTATGTGCTAAGGTCCTCAAATGGGCAAAACATGTCGGCGGTATTATTAATGTCATCTAAAGGCAATATGCTGGATTTTTTTCTTCCATCAAGGAGAAAAGATGAACAAATCATTACTTCAGCGAAATAGTATTTTAAAATGACAATGAAAATTTGACGTTTGTTTTTATTTAATTTCTTAGTTTTTGGAGATTAGCCGTAGTTTCTTACAGGTTTAATTTTCATTAATAATGTTAACCATGTTAAATACCACACTGATGACCTTAAAGCAGTGAGACAGACTGTAGGAGCCGTGGGCATCGCTGGAACACAGCGGTGGCAGAGAGAGCTGGTAGGATCACCTGCACCTGCCCCTAAAGTCAGTCAGTGACTCCCTGTACTCTGAAAATGCAGAACCCATTCTCCATGATGGAGGGCTTCTATCACTAATTACATTAGAGGGGGAGTGCACTTGTTGATGTGGGCTTGTTTACAGAAAAGCCATCCCCCCCCACCTCACTCCCACATAAACATCAAGTGGAGCACTGAGGAGCCCAGTTTAATCAAAGCCCGTCTCCCACATTTGGCCGCTCGTTAGCCGGGCAAGCCAGGATGAGTGCTAAGGAAGGGGGCTGCTCCCTGTCTGATTAAAGCCCCCACAAACCCGTGTAAATTTTATACAGCCCCAGCCCAGTCAATGAGGCCTCTTAAAACGACTCGACAGAACCGTACTCGTCCTTTATTAGCAGAAAATTATTAAATGCAGACGACACCTCCTTGCTAATTTTCACCAGCTCAGCACCAAAATCACTAATTCCGCTGCTTAACTGTTTTTTTTCCCTTTAACATGTTCAGCTCCTTCAGTGGACTAACCTTGCATAGTGGTAGCATTTTCTATGATTAAAAATCCCATTCAAAGTAATCAAAAGTGCAGCACATAAGGCTTTAATAAAGACGTCTTTGTGCTCAAATGCCTTTTATGCACTGAGAGCTGTAACTGGCAATTTGCTTAAAGTGAAATTGCTACTATTAGCAATTGGAGCCGTTAGTCCTGAACTGCAAGGGGAGTGTTCCCATCCTCCCCGGCACCAACGACCCGATGAACGGGTCACAACCATGGGCAAGCCGAGAGCCTGTCTGTTAGCCTGAATGGACTCCCCGCCTGGGGGACCTCCTCACATGCCAGCCCCATTTCTCAGGGCCTGAAAGCCTCAGAGCCACTGAGCAGAGGTGGAAGCCCACGGCCATTGAAAAGACATAGTCAAGACCCCAAAGCACCTGCCATCTTAGACACTGAGGTGGGATCTGGCTGCAGCTTGATGCTACCTTCAGGGATAAGACCTCAACAGATTAGCACCATCACGAGGATCACACTGCAAAGACACAAGTATAGAGTGCAGCTATTAGCACATGGAATAGCGTCATTAAATCAGTCACCCCAATAATCAACCCGTTCTTAATGCAAAGGGTATGGGCCTTTGCTCAGAGACTGACCCTGCAGATCTCACCCAGGCACGACCCTCTCCGCCACCTCCCACTGCACCAGACGGCCAGCCTGCTTCATGCGCTGCACTGCTGTCCATGGTGCTGAACCTCTGCACTGTGGTGCAGGCGCCTCTTGCTGTGAACACAGCCAGCGCCCAGCTCCTCTGTTCCTCCTTCAGGGCTTTAGATAATCTGCCACCATTAAGATTATTCAATTATTAAACAGGTCTCACTCCGGCGCGAATCGTATACCTGCTGTCAGTGGCTTTTGGGTGATTCCCCAGTTATGCTGTTTAAACTTCCACTAACACACTGGAATGGTGATCACAAGGGTTTCGAGAGCACAGAGGGGGCAGCTGCTGCATCTTGTTCTCGCTACCCTGTAAGATACCCAGCAGTGTTTTACCCACAAAGTACTACCACACGACGTCCCATAGCAAACTGCTTTTATTGCAGGATTAATCACATCTATTTGCTTCAGACCATTTAAAGTCAATTCAATTAAAGTGAGATTTTAAAGGATTTATTTTTGGAATCCGACACTGTGGCAAATGACTGAGGAGCGAGTACATAAATTCCTGTTGACTTCCTGCTTCCTGTAAGTCACTTAACGGGGTAGCTGAGTGCTTGACGGGTTGCAGAACCTGCACGAGTCTCTCTGCTCTCGTACTGCAGATGCATCCGATGGAGGCATGACAGCACGGAACTGCTCTGTTTCTCTGAGGGATCCACAGGAGTAATCGGCCAGCCATGGGCAAGACAGGCTGGGCAGGAGTGAATGAAGGCAAGTGCCTCTGAATGATGCACTATGCACAGGAAAAAGGCACCATTTCTACACACTTACACACTTAAATATCACACATAGTACATAACTAATGCCGCTTTATCATGTTTAATCATCAGACAGTGACTACTAAAACACTAACCTGTGAAAATGCAGTGACACTGCAATGCTGTGTCCCTAATAACTGTAAAAATGTATGCTGGCCGTCTGCCTTTTCCTTCCCTAGGGCCATCCAAACACAGCAACCAAACGCACATCCCTGGTCCCGGTCAATGGCAACGTGCTGTTTGGGAAACACAGATCAGCCTGTAATCACTTTGTGCTCCTCAAGGTCTGTCAGATCGTTTGTTGCACAGGCCCCGTAATCACATGTTTGTGTTTTAGGTCACGGAGGATTCATGTGCCGTTGCTATGGAAGCGGTCGAGTTCACTACCAGGCTGATGTCCCTGCTAGAGGTGGGGCATCTGGAAGCAGCAAAGACTGACTGGTAATAATCTATTTGGCCGACCGCGGCAGAAACGACTAGAGGGCTGGCTGAAGCTCCAGGGTTCATTCTTGGAAAAAAATTTAACTGTGGCAACAAATTTTAGCTCCAGCATGTCCTGGATACAGATATGGATGGAAGTTTCCAGTTTCCATGGCTGACAGCTGGGACCCCACACTCTGGCAAAAGAATGAGAGACGTGTTGAATTTTGAGAAAGAGGTATTTGTGATATTACAAAGAAACATGCAACCCCACCACACCCCCCCACCCCCCACAGCCCCAGCCCACTACAAGTTGTCTGTTTGCAACCACCCCCGCTTTTCAGGTGCAGAATCTACTCCCCCGCCAAATCTATGAGCCTCCTGAGGCAGTCGATGAAACTACAGGCTCGAAAAAGCAGAGACCTGGCGGACCAAGCAGGTGAATTGATTCATTCATTTTACGAATGCCAGAATCAATCTTTCCTGTGCAGGGCATGGACAGAGCCCATCATTCATCTCGCACAGACGCTCAGATTTGAAGGAAATTCCATAAGCTCTAAGCAACAGATGAAATCCAATGAGCTATTGGTTTTTGCTGATTGTTTTCTGTAATAAAAAGCAGGAATTTGAAACTTTGTAAATTGGTAAGTTACATCAGTCCCATCAGTCTCCAACACCAGTACTTTAAAAAGTTACGCCTTACAAAACCAGTTTACAAAAGTTATGTAGCAGATGCTTACAAAGCAGTTGGAATCATACTCTTCATCATCTCACCAGGGCCGCCCCTCAGAGCCACCAGCAGGCAGGAAGCTGATTCACGTGTTTCCATAAGCAACATGACTGGATAAGTACTGTGATTCCAGCGACAAGCCTAATATGAGAAACAAGAACAGAACCTGGACACCCAAACAGAGCCAGAATACGGAATCGCCTGCCGAGCACTGATCTTACCAAAGGCAAAGAGTGTCCCTATGGCTGCAGGTTAGAGGTCAGCAGCTAGTCAGGATGCAAGTGTCTCTGGATACACACACACACACACACACACACACACACACACACACACACACACAAAAGCATGCATGCATGCATGCATACATACAGCCGCTATCCATTCATTTCCATGGGCATAACTCTAATTCTAATTAAATGACAACCTTAACCCCTACCCAGCCCTAACCTTAACCACAAGTAACCAAACAAAATAAACTGGTAAATGCAAACCTGCTTGCATGCACAGACGCGCACACACATCGCTTAAGGTACCTCAGCCATGTTCCCCAGCTACTGTATTGCAAAGTTTGCCTGCTTGCCAGTAACAGTACTTAAGGTTTAGAGTGGGGGAAACTCACTATCTTCGTCCCCTCAGACAAAAAGAAACACAAACTCTTCATTTTGTACAGGAGAAAAAGCGAATCACTTTCAGGAGAGACGCTTCTAGCACAGAGACTGCGTCTCTGCAGAAATGGGCACAGCACACATTTTCTCACATGCCAGCTTTCGCCAACAGATTACAGGGGTCACAGTTCAACGAGGCCTGCTAATGCACTACATCAAACTAATAGGAGTAGCAGCAATTACTTAAACCAAGCTCCCATTTATGCATGCAAATTGGCCCAAGTCAATTTGCATTTAAGTGGGACTGACCCGATGAGGGGCATCATTAAACACAGACGTCACAAAACACCAGCCACCAATGGAAACTGTCTCTACTTTCAGACAATGAAAAATATCCTGACCTGGTGCTTGATCTCACGGACACAGAGAACGACAGAAACAACGATATAGGTACAGACAGACACACAGGCATTCACACAGACAGACAGACACATATACAGACAGAAACACAGACAGACATAGTAACACAGATGGAAGCACAGAGACCAGACAGACAGGGAGTCACTGACATCTGTCACTGCCGACTAAGAGTGCACATGCTGTCTAGCAGACAGCCCTGAGAAGCAGGACTCTCTCAGACACACCTAAGCTGCAGCAAGACGGCTGGAAAAAATGGAGCAGCCCTGAGGGCAGATCTGCCCCCCGCCTGGGTTTATTTGTGTCTGTGGCCCCTACAGCTAGAATTAGGGCATTTTTTGAGGACTGTTTGACTGGCTGCCATTTGCATACCATTGTGACAACACATGCTGGCACTCAGAGGGAAGTAAAAGCAGCCATCGCTGCCACGGCAAATTTCCACTGGAACCACAGAGACGAACCACTAATTAAAA
>JAODJW010000117.1:22664527-22695341 GCA_026777045.1 Hyperopisus bebe | reverse complement strand
GAGGGAAGGGGGGGGGCGAGGGGCGACTTCACTCATTTCCTTTTAACTGCCCAATTATCACAGGACATAAGCAGCTCAAATCGGTATTCTCTGGCACTACTTTGTGCAGATGCATATGTGATTCCTCAGTCATGTGACCGAAAGGGACACGTGCGACATGATCACCATCTTACACGGCACACCTGCCTGTCTCCGTGCCCTTCTGAGCGATCTCGCCACCAGTGAGGTGACAAAGTGCCTCCCGGCACAAGCGAGGCCAAACCCCCGAGAGACGAACCTGCCAAACAAACGCTGCATAACGGAGAGGGGGCACATTCACCTAGCAAATGAACTGGCTACCAGATAATTATCGTGCTGAAAACGAAACCAGCATCTTTTTGCCCCCTCTTTTGGAGTACACAATCGGCAGCACGATTCAACAATAATCCCCTCTTAGCGTCAGCAGCCTGAAGCCTCCTGTTCAAATCCTCTTTCCTGGCACCGAGTCCCAATGGAAAACCTCCTCGATTACTGTAATTAGAGTCAGGTGACAAGGCCACCCCCAGCCTGCTTCCAGGGATGCACACCCCGCAACCAGACTGACCGCAAACCGTGAGACCAAAGACAGCCGCGGTGCTCCGCAGAAGAGCATTTAACCTGAACCATTTGGCCACGGAACTGTCCGGAAGGGCACAGGATCTGGAAGGCGGGCGGGGGGGGAGGTGCTGCGGCATACCGTAAGATGACAGAGACAGACGAGGGCTTCGCGAGTGGCTGTTACCGCTTTACGAGCCCCGTGTAGGCTGTGTGCTGGGGCGGGGGGCTCTCACCGCTCCTGGGGGGAGACGGTTTCCATGGGTGACGGATGTTTTGACGGCACACTGTGGCGCCCCACGCTTGGTTTGCGCTCTGGGATTTGAGAGGATGTAGTGTGATCATGTGAGAAAAATGATCTGAAAATGCTATATCAGCTTCATCTTTACGGGTGCATTAAGGAGAATAAAGGATTACTGGACCAGATTTCACAGTAAATAGTTTTATTAAACTGGGTTTTATTGAGTGCGGCTGCGGGAGGTGAATTAAGAGGATGGATTAAGCATTATGTCAGATTCAGAGTCCCTCCAAATCTCCCGGTCACGACTGATGCAGGCTCCATCTTTGCCATGCTGCGCCAGTCACACCGAGACCACGCTTAGCGTGCGGTTAGCATGTGACCGAAATGCAGCCCACGCCCTCGGCCCCTCCCCCGATGTGCCTCCGACACTCGCGGCTTAACGAGCGCGAGGCGGGCGGAGGGGCATCTTAACGAAGTGCTTAATCAAGCAAATTAATGAGCAAACCGCATTGAGAGAGAAGGACGGGAAAAGCGACTGATTACATTGAAATTGTCAGGCGCTCTTCTCGACGGGAGACAAGCCTGGGCTGCCTTATCGCGGGTCCCCGAGCAGCGGCCTCGCCCCCCCTGAACAGCATCCCGCCAGCACGCTAATGTATGATAATGTATGCCTCTGACTCAGCTTGGCTGGCTCAGGCGCATGAGCCTGCTAGCGCAGCGACCCGCGGGCTAACGTCACGCCATGGGCTTGGCCAGGCTGGGGGCCTCACAGTCACAGGCTTCTGGCCAGTGCCCTTATGCCAGCTCCCACGGGACTGCCAAACCTTCAATCAAGCATGTAGATTAAGGAGAGGCAGAATCTTCCCCCCCTCCTCACACACACACACACGCAGTCCAACTGCAGGAAGGGGTCTCAAAGTGTTGCGAATGCAGTAGTCAGTTCGGTGCTCTTTGTGCCGCTCCCCACGTCCTCAGCACCTGAATGCCAGATTACCACCACGGGTGCATATGGAAGTCCTCCACCCACAAAGGGGCAGGTACTGAAAGCAGGGGGGGCGGTGGGGGGGGTGCTCCACTAACACAAATATGCCAGCATGTTGAATTTGCAAGGAAGAGGAGGCTACGCTTTGATGCATCTGCAGATGTACGGGGATCAGAGTTCAGAGTGCCCGCCCACGGCCGCCCCGACAAGCCAGAGCGGAGCTGACGTCGATCCCTGAGAGGAGCTCGCTACGTATTTAAGATGGTCGCCCTCTGCTTCTCCACCTTTCAGTGGAATGTGGGCCGCAATCACAATCTGCACTCACTGGCTGGAGCTCTCATCCGTTTCCCAGAATGCACGGGGGGGGGGGCGTTGATCCCATGCCAGCATGCGCGGATCGTGCCCCCGCGCACTGCCGCACCCCCCACTGAGCATCACCAATACAGCTATAAGCCCAGTCAATGCGCCTGCCATGGCAAAGCGGGCATTTGCGTTGTCAGACCCAATTTAACTTTAAAAAAATACCTGACTGCTGTTAATTTCGATTAATGGGACGCCCTGGCAGGAGATGCCACTGAAGGTGGACCAGCCCAGGTCCCCCATGGCAGGCGGCTCTAGATGAAAGTGTCTATGAATACGATTAAAAATCCATTGTTCCGGTTTCTTTGCACCAGCAGTCAGGGCCCACTCACCGGAGAACCGGAGAGGAACCGCAGTGATGGGCATGGCGCTTGGTGCACCTAGCTTCCGCCTGTTCCTCTAAATTAATTAGACAGCCACCATAAACAGAGAAGCGGATCCCCAATAAAGGAAACACGGGTTCTCAGATTCACTCATCAGAAGGGCCCAATTTCCCTTCATTATTTAAGGGCTGCGGCTGTCGCTGTGCATCTTCAGCGGGAGACGTGATGAATGGGAGAAAACATTCAGTGCCGTGTGCAAAAATTAATCTTCTCGCCAGATACAGCTGAGCATTTCTGTGGCTCCATGAAATTGCTCCGCCAATAAGTCCACATCTCTGTAATTCAGATGTAAAAATAAAATCTCATTTCTAGTTTGGTGTCTGGAATTAAAGGATCGCTCTCTGGAAATGTTTATGTGGAGCCAGCTTGACCGTTAATGGCTCAGATGTGCTTGGGAATTTCAAATAACTGTACGATATACAGTTGGCAAGAAAGTAGATCTTTCCCACTGTCCGCAGAAAATTGCCACCCACCATCCCCTTGCGGTTGGCCGTTTGGACGAGTATGGATTTTTGCGGCATGCTGATAATCAAAGGAAAATACTGCGTTCCTTTGATGATATTTCCAGAGCAGTGAAAAAGCCGACAGAAAATAGGGGGTTGTGTTTCTGAGCTGCAGATCACGGATCATGTACACTGTTACGCACAAAAACCAGACGGACACATTTCTCACCAAAATGCACACAATGCAAAAGCCTACAGGGAGAATATTGTGTTAGACCGCAGAGAGATTAGGGACTGCGGCTATTTCATTCTCAGGATGACGGGGGACGCACAGAACTTGAAGTTGAGTTATCCATCTCCGCTGTTCAGTCTCCTTGATGAATTTTTGCTGTCGATCCACACGGGAATGGAACCCTGAATCCTAGGTGAGGCAGAGAACATAGCCAGAGGACAATCCATGTCTGACTCGGATACGTGGGGGCCGTGCCCCCTGGCTGCAGCCCCCCAATCATTGTGCGTTTCTGCACACGCTAACGAAGCATATGCTATGAGGCCCAGTGATGCGGCACTCCATGGGGGACCGCCCCCCCCCACACAAGTCTGTTCTCAAGCTGACGTTACTCCATTAGGGTGATTAAAAATGCAGAAAGGGGTGCAGTGCGGACGGGAGGGGGGGGCATTAATGGCACATACAGGCGCATGGGAAGCGGGGAGGCTTTGCCGACACATGCAGATGGAGAGTGAAGCCGCCATGCCACCATGCAGGCATATGCAATTTGCACTTATGCTTCACATCCTGTACAATGTTATTACCGAATTAACCCAAAGGGACCCCCTCCCCGCACCAGCACGAGCCCCCCCACAGCAGCCCGGACTGTGCCGCTCTGGGTTCCGGGTCAAAAAACAACTGGGTGGCCAAATGGTATCGGGGGGGGGGTGTGGCAGGAATCTCAGCCAGAAAAGCCACACAGCACGGCACAGCCCCAATTCCTGTGGGAACCAGGGAACCCAAGACACGTCCTGAACTTCAGCCGGCACAAGGTGCACAGAGGCCAGGCTAATTAGCAGCATGGGAGGTCCGGCCTGACTGCCCTCATTCCCCTACATGTGTTTTACAGTGCGGAGCTTTTTTTTTTTTGCAGATAAACCCTTTTGTGATCCTGTAATTTGTTCCTGCCACCCATTTCATCTGGCCATAAAACCCCCCAGAGCATCTTTTATGCACATTACGCTGGGAGATCACACATTCTGCTTCTTGTATGACAAAATCTCCCATGACCCACATGGCATCAGAACTCCAGATGAGAAAAACGCGACCAAAACCAAAATTGGCAGGCCCCCCCAATTCAGGATCGGCCCGCAGAATGGGAAGGGCGCTAACCTCACACTCCTCTAACTGATGAAAATAACTGAAAGGGGACCCAGCATATAATGCACTGCTGAGTTACGCACTAGAAACGTATTCAAGAGGCTATGATACCATTGTGCCCTGACATGACAACAAGCTTTCATGTCATGTGTTTATCACACCATTGCAGCATCTCCTGTTCTTTTACGCCCATCTATCAATTTTAAAAAGCAAAACAATAACTGAGTACTTAGGGTATGACGTCCCTCAGACACAGGTGACAGTCAGACCCTGAGGGCAATTTCAGTCCCCTGGAGGTGTCAGGTGTGCTTTGCAGTCAGCCCTCACACCCCTGCTTCCTTCTGCCCCCTCTCCACAGAGCAGTCAGGGTCACTCCAATGTGATAAAGCTCCTCTCATGCACTGAGCTTAATGCTATATTTAGCTGCACTGCCCCGGCCCGCAGTCTCTTGCCCACATATGACGGCTGCTTGGCAGCACCTCATCCTGAAATCTGCTTGCCAGTCCATCCCATCACCTCCTTGACCACAAGGCAGTCTGACTTATTTGTGATGCTGGCCTTGTTCAGCAGTGCCCACCTGCTTACCCCCCTCTCGCCGTATTACGCAGCTGCGGCATTATGTCCACACAGTCGGTAGGACAACAGTGGCCAACTCTGCCTGGGGCGGTCTTTGCTAGTGAGACACAGGAAGTCACATCTCTGCCAGTCAGACACGGGTGGTCAGTACATCTCTGCCAGTCAGAAAAAGGGTGTCAGTATATCTCACCCAGTCAGACGAAGGAAGTCAGTACATCTCTGCCAGTCAAACACGAAAAGTCAGTGCATCTCTGCCTGTCAGTCACAGGAAGTCAGTGCATCTCTGCCATTCAGACACAGGAAGTCAGCGCATCTCTGCCATTCAGACACAGGAAGTCAGCGCATCTCTGCCATTCAGACACAGGAAGTCAGCGCATCTCTGCCATTCAGACACAGGAAGTCAGTGCATCTCTGCCAGTCAGACACAGGAAGTCAGTGCATCTCTGCCAGTCAGACACAGGAAGTCCAAATACTTTTCAAGTGATAACGTCAATAAATGTCTTCTGCTGCACAACTCAAAACATATTCTGTCCTCGGCCAAATGTATAAAATATGGGTCAAATACTATTGTATGTACAGTTCCAGCCTTCCTCAGTTAAGTATTCAGTTGTGTGTACAGTAGTACTCTTGAATCACAACAGAACCATGATGCAAACTATGCACATATACATTTCTGTGTTTTTTCCCCCAGTGTCAGCCAGGCGGCAGGTACCACTGCATGTACCACCATCACCCCTAAAACAATGCGAGGAAATCGGGGCCCACCAATGACCAACCACATAGCCCTGCCCTGAAGGCCAATTCGGGTCAGAAAAAACCACAGCCCCCGGCAGCATAAACCTCCGTGCCGATGTTAGCACTTTCCTGAGCCCCGCATACACACAGACTGCAGGACCTGCTGATTTCCATTTCACCTGAGATTAATTAACCTCTTTCCTTTGATTGAAGTTTTGACTCACTGAACCATATAATTTAAATCATGTTAACTGAACATGTCAGCCGCGGACGTGACTAATTTTTCAATCGTGTAAAAACAAATTTAAGCAGGAACGTGTTCTCTTAGTAAAACATAGCCTTTTATTTCATTCGCTGAAAAACTTTCAAAACAAAGTAAGTTCATATTGAACTTGCATTAATCTAAATTACCATTTTATAGCCTGTTAAAATATTCAAGAACTAAGAACAACTTAGCAATCACTGAAATAACGAACATTTACTGTTATTATTCATTTAGGAGATAAAAATATGCAACCATTATAAATATGCCTTGCCTCAACTCAAATTAAATTTAATACCAGTGAAATCCTATCACAAGGCCTTAGCATAAACTTACAGCTTAACTGGGCTTGGATAGTTGTGAGTTTTATGCAGTCGAGGCGAGAATGCTGAATAATTAAGAACTCAGCTGGACGGGAGAAGCACACGTTCCAGGTCAGCTGACAGCTTCCCCTGACAGCCCGAGTGCTTCTGATTCCTCTAATGGATCACATTTCCGGCTTCGCGCCCCCGAGCGTTTACTGCATTTCCCCGCATAAGGAACGGGTACGGGGCGACCCCACCAGCGGTCATCGAGCCTGACAGGAAGCTGTCAGATGCCGGCTCGGGCAGAGTGCCACGGGAAAATGGGGCATGCGTAAGACGGCCGCCCGCGGCAGAGCCACTGGAGCACGGAGCACGGCGGGCAGACACACAAATAACTAAAAGTGCAAAAGCCAGAGAAGCAGGCAGCACAGTGCCTGAGAACGCCCTTGACAGAGAGCCAGCACATCCCACACCGCGGCCTGTTATAAATCCTTACCCACAAATATCCAGGCGAGCAACCAGCTGAATATGGCACTGAGCTTGTGGATTCCTGGGGCCTGACTTTGGACAGAAGGGGGCCTCATTTGGTTTTTCCACCAGCTACAGTAAATCATTTCTTTGTTTTCTTATTCTTCCTCTTCTTACCCAGTAGGCATTAATCAAGACGGTACCTCAGTGACGTGTGCGTGTGCGTGTGTGTGTAAACATCCCCCCCACTCCACTCCCCATTCCTAATCAAGGTGAATATTCATTTGAAAATTAATTAGCCCAGCAGGCAAAACCCAGCTGCATTTTAGGTAATTAATTGCATACAACACGTGTGCTCCGTGACGTCTTCAGGGGCAGGGGGTGTTTGGGGAGGAGGAGGCGGCCGGGGCTTTTGGGTGACAGTGCTGACGTCCAGGGTGGGTGTTGGGGCAGAGAAGGGGGCGTGAGTGGCTTTAGTGTGATGAAAGTATGGCTGGATGCATGATTAAGTCCATGTCTGTTCGATCCCCTCCAAATCGCTGACCTCCGTTTCCCACACTGACCTTTACCGAGATTCTGCCATTCACTCATTAACGACAGAGTGTAATTTCAGCCACTGAAACCTCTTTCTCACGTTCATTTCATTACTTTCCATTTCCATTAAGGGAACTCGCACACGCAATTTGCACACCTACAAAATGCTTTTCAGAGAACATTTCAAAGCTGTGCTCCAAGGGGCATTTAAAAAAAAGACATAATCCCTCCTTTCTTCTTCTTTTCCCCGGCTTCTCCTTCATTCCAGCTTGTTATCTGAACTGACAGAAATGGTCACGTGTCAGAGGAATGGATGGGAGAATTTCACTCCAGTCAGCACCCAGCCCCTGGACCAAAAATGTAACTCACCCCCAGTACCCCACACATCCTCACCTGTGAGCATGAGTCAGCAAAATCCTTAATGAGAAGAGTGAAGCATCCTACTCAGCGAAGGAGCAGATCATCATGGGGGTGACATTTTCCAATAAAGTGAACACTTAACTGGGGACAGGGGACTGAGGCACATGCATTAAAGGGCTAGCGGGTGACTCAGCAACAGTTTCGTCCTGGTGACATGGCACCTTTATGTGAGGAATGTCCCCGTGCCGTAATACACAGCAGTCATGAGAAGCTGTTACAAAGGATGGGGGGGGGGGCGGGGGGGCATCACAGCCCAGCGCTCTCTGAGGGATAAACCTAACGGAGCATATAATGTCTCACTGATCTTGATATTACAACAAATGATTGCTTTATTCTAACCTCCTGTTTTAAAAACCTTTGCTAGTATTAATCCATTTAACTATTACTATATTTTCTTCATAGTTTGTTTATAGTTGAAACTTGTGATTGTAATCATGACTATAAATTAAGAGATTTGTATCATGCCGGAAAAGTTTCATAAAAACATTGTCTCCAAACCACCTGATCTTTCCTGAGATTAGCTTTTGATCATGACAGAACAGAAATAAGAATGTGAAAGCACTAAAATGAGATGTAAACAGTGCCCTTTAAAGGTACACCTTGGTATAAATGTGTGACTGTTTAGATAACAAAAACTCTAAGCTATGCTGAGAATTTCCTACCAGCTAAACAGAATTCCTTCAAATAATAACAGCAGCCTTTTTCATCATCTGAGGTGAAACTTGAGATTAGTGAGCTGAACTGTATTGTATTGTATTGCTTGCTAAAGGGTATTTCTTGAAACAATTGGAATGAAGGGCAGCTTGCATTCCTGCCCTTTACGGTACATATTTCATGAAGGAAATCGTGAGTAATAATCTTTCCTTACCTCTGCTGCCACATTGCATGGAGGTTCCCCAAGCTGGTGGAAAAAAAATACCACCATCCTCAAGGTAAATCTAATTTAAAAAAAAAGTATCAATTACATACCCTAACCCGGTTACACACTCACAAGTTTAATTACAGGCTCATTTTCATATACGCCTCACACCCTGCATACCATTGGGGTGTAAATCAGGGGGAGACAAAAGCAATTGGTTCAAGCTTTGAGGGTCTTTTATTGCCACACATACACTGTATAATCAAATACTCAATTGCATAATTCCTATGAACCGCAGTGCAATCAGCAATAAACTATAATCAACATATAATGGAAAATAACACCAGAGCAGACTAACACACACTCAAAATGAACAGGGGTGCACTGGAGGGTGAACTGCTATAAGATCCTGGGTAATGTTAAATATTAACCCAGGATTAATACCACAACAGGACTGACTCATTTAGCAAAACTCAGCCCTGTATTATTTCAGCATCTCCACAAACAGCCAGGACACGACTTGCTAAAACGCCAAGAGAAGTGTCCTTGAACATCTAGCCGGGCCTACCCCAGCACGCACCATAGGTGGGAAGGACGTCCAGGTGACTAAGCGAGGGGACGGCTGCCAGGAAGTCACGCTGCTTCCTGAAAGGAGCCCAAGCTTGGAGGAGCGCCTGCAGGCTCATCCCACGTTCCTGGGTGATTCGCTGCGACATGCTGCCGTGGAGGGTCGGGGTCTTCAGCTAAGAAGGGAGGGAGCAGGGTACCTTGTCTATGACAAAGCACACTCAGTTACTCCCCTTAGGCCAAGACCCTTCTTGACACCTGTTACTTTGGCCCCTTCCTCGCTTACCTCCACATGGGAGACTCCCGCCCTGCATCCGTCTCTCTTTGCTATGATCAGTGACAAGACGCCATTCAGCTCTCGTTTGGCCTCAACGCCAAAGGCGGCAGCCTGCAAGACAGCAGGCAGGTGTCTCGGCTTTCTTCAGCAAGCGGCCGCCAGAGAGCTCCCCCTTTCCCCACCCCTCTTTTCAGGGTCAGAACACCGGAAATCGCTGACCAGAGCCTGTCAGTTGGAAGCACCATCAATGTCAGGGAAGCCCAGGTAGGAAGCCTAACCGCCCCAGTCGGCCTGTCAAGTTGGACAGGATCTTCTGTCATGCGGCCTGCATGCGAAGGCTCCCAGACGATCCTCAAAGCTGCTCTCGTTCGCGCTTTCATCTTCCCACCGTCATCCTTATGTAGTAAATGCTGACGTAAACAAGCGATGAGATTTACGGCTTCTCCTCCCACCACCCAGGCATGTGAATTTACGTCTTGTGTTGACTTCTCAATTAAGCGGCCGGCTCACTCGCTGACATGCGGCGAGGCTCCATCCGGGCAGCTCCTCCCAGCCATGCATCCTAATGCGCATGTCATCCATCACAGTCATTCTCCAGTTAACATGCAAAGCATAAAAACAGGATTTTTGGGGTCCTGGGAACCCAATGTGGCCACTGAGCAGTGCACCGTTCCAAGCTGGCTTGTCATTTCAGGTTCCAGTTTTCGATGTACTCAGCAACATTAAAGCTTAAGCACAAGGCCGCAGCTGTGGCTAGGATGCACCTACAGGAGGGGAGTGGGTCCGAGTATGGGACAAGGATCAACACCATCTCACAACGGTTGTAACAAAACCGTTAAGGTGGAAGCCAACTGCATCTTATCTATAAACAACATCTTTCCAGTTGAGGTGCTTCATAACTAAAATTAATAAAATTAATAAATATCAAATATTGCTCCTGTTGCAAAAATGTCTCACACTTTTGGAACAAAGCGCCCAGGCTGCTAACATTTAAGGCATCATATTGATGGAAATGCTGATGTTAGTTTCACATTAATTAATTCACTCATGTTCCATTAAGAAAAGAAAAAATCAAATGTAAGAAATCCCAGTGAATCCTAAATATTTTCTAGCTTTAATTTCAAACGGCTCATCTGTCACACGTCCCCGTGGCTCTCCACAACAGTTTCTGTCCCTTTTTGGGTGTGGTCACCCAGTTGAGATCCTGCTTTGCATCCGAAAGCGAAATAGCACCCATGAGTTCTGTGCAAACTCCAGCGTGAGTGTAATGCCATTATCAGAGCCGGGCCAGAGTGTCAGTGCCTTTGGCAGGAAGATCTCCCGGCAGGCAGACCTGGGCCCTAAGGACATGGCTCTGTCTTATTGTGCTTCTCCATGGAAAAGCCAGAATACGCTCGGGCAAACCAGCATTGCTCATTTCTCGAAAGTCATGAGTTGGGTGCAGGCTGACAGGTTCAAATTTCACATCAAACACATTGATATAAACATACAAATGGCAAAGGTGTATACATGCGAACGTGCGAGGAGGCCTGCGAGGTAAATAACGTGAATGGTATGGCAGCTCTGCAGCGAGGGCCCTGAAGCCAAGGCGGACACGCAGAGCGGAGCTCAGACTACACGAGGCCCTGAAGGTGATTCTCTCATCTCAGCTTCTGGAGGCTGACAGCTCTGGCAGCCGCACAGAGCATCCCGTCTTACTCCAAACGCTACACATTTTTGCTCAAGGATGGTTCTTTCAAACCATTTCCTGCGTTGTCTTTCAGCTGAGCATGCAGGGACCCATGTTTTTGGAAAACACTGGGAAGAGCGGTGACTTGATATTCAGGAGTCCACTGTTTTCTGCCGTTCCTCCATTGTTCACGGCAGAAAATATGGACCACGGGTTTCTCATAAGCTTGCTCATTTGGACCCTCGATGGGTCATGGAGACCCAGATACTGCTGCCGGTGTTCCGACCTGAGAGGAGATCAGCTTCCCAGCCTCGCCTCCAACAAACATGTGACCCGGCATCTCAAGCCTCCCAACAATATTCGGAGCCTCACGGTAAACTGCGCTACATGTGTTGCAGGGCGACAATGTGGAGAATCCACGGTGTCGCTAAATAAAACACAAACACGAGGAAAGTACTTCACCTGCAGCAAAATACACAGCTGTTCAAATAAGTGAAAAGAAAACATCGCAAAATGAAAAAATAATTATAATTTGCCTTAAACATAGAGGAGAAAACGTCAACCTGACGAGTGAACGTGCATACAGACGGACCATAATGAGAAGTGAATGGGCAATCTGAGTACAATAATCGGCTGATTTTCAGCAGCACACGAGGGGCACACAAATATAGCACCTATAGAGAGCGACCCTCCAGCTAGAGACTCTGCACAGCCACACCTTTCAATTTCTAACAGCAATGTGGAACCCAGCTTGGGCTCTCAGTCTCATTCCATCAGCGACCAAAGGAAAAAGAATTTCCTCCCTCACTTTGCTATTTAAAGAGCCACGGTTTGTTCTCCAGCGACGAGGAGATATCAGGAGTGCCTGTGATAATTTCCTAAGATCTCGTCGTCTTTCAGGTCGGCCCGAAAGCCCACAAGTCATCACGAGCCATGAAAACGTAGCGCTCTCTCACGCAAACGTGTGCAACGAGGTCGTCGCCTCTTCCACAAGGCCTCCCCTTGACTCGGTTCTGTCTCGGAAGTGGCCCTTCACTCAATAAACCGCATTTCCCCAAGAATTTTTTTGCACTCTCTCGTATCATTCAAAGCCACCTGTTCCCAGAACTGTTACCAATGAATGTACGACAAGAGGGCTGCTTTTTGGATTTAATTAATATGAATATTGAGGCTGCTCGCTGGGTGCCCAACAGTCTTTAATTTAATTGCTGTCACTCGGTGAGCCAGGAGGAGGCCTTGGAGTATGACACTTGTTAAACAAGCTTTGCAGGCATTATTCAAAACCAGCCATACTCTCCGTAGGCTTTTTCCTCCACTAAATCCAGAACCAGATTGTTGTTGAATCCCAGTGGAGGCTGAGATTTAACGGATTGCGACTGCATGTGTTCTGCCAGCAAATCGGCTTCCAGCGCAGCCTCAGAACCTGCTTTTTCTTTCTCTGGACCGTTGGCACATCCCTGGATGGGGAACGCTCAGCATATAGACATCACACCAAAGAAAGTGACAAAGTCCCAGTAGAAGTCACCCTTTATAAATGCAGGGCCAATGATTAAGTTAATGTTTAATTTGGACTGGTAAGACCCACCAAAGAAGCCCATAATGCCCAGTGCCCACCTCTACCATGTATAACAGCCCCTGTCCGCTACTGCTGAACTGTCGACTTTCTGTGTGACCCGTGTGCAAAGGGCAAAAGGGGAAGGATGGAGTCCTCTAACTTCTGTCATGGGTGCCATGTCTCTAGTAGACAGCCATTAGAGAGGACGTCACCATTGCGGAGAGAGTTATGGTCTGAAGACACAGCCCCAAATCGTGTGTGCCATGGGCCTGTTCAGATTAGGAGTGCATAGGACTCACCCAGAGACAGCTGGGTGGGTGGGGAAGCCTATGGTGAAGTCAATTAGATTCAACAGGTTGCAATGTGAAATTAATACACCAGAAAAAAAACCTTCCCTCTATCAGGAAAATAGGAAAACTGCCCCAGGATAAATATAGACAGTTAGGGTTAAATGGTGCTGGCTGCCTCACTGAATGGAAACACAAATAAAATGTGCTGCAGATAGGAGCTTATTTGGGATTGTAAACCCTAAACTGTCACAATTGTACAAAAATATCTGATCAAAAACAGCCATCAATCACATTCTAGCTGTGCGGGGTGTCAAAACCACGCTGGGTTATCAAAAGCTGATGGCTGCTGGGTAGATTCGGGGCGTGACAAAGAGAGCAAATTGATTTTTCATCCACAAGAAGGGATGAATTTGGAGATAAGACAAATTAATTCTTACCAAGAAATACTAGGAAGGCTTCAAGGTTTAGCTTTTGATTTTCACCTCCGCTGGGTTGGGAAGTAATGGTATTCATCAGAGTGCTCTGCTCCTACAGAAGAATTGTCAATCAGATGGTACATTCCTCAAATATGAACAGATTAAAACAGGAAGAATGTTCTAGTCATTCCAAAATCTGGACAGTTAGCTGCTGTTTTTGTGTGTTTTCCCCATACCAGACAGCACATGGAAACAAAATTTGGCTTAGGACAGTAAACCGAGAGCGAGAGGTGGGGGGATATTTAAGGGTTTTGTTTACCACTGCAGCGACTCCATGTGTGCGGCATCTGGTAAGAACAGGACGGCTTTATTACAGGCCTAATAAAACCAAACACCAAAAACAGGAATATCTAAGGCATATAAAAGCAGTTTCCTCTGAATCCGGCAACGTTAATCAGAGGGTGAGACATAATATTCTGTCCATTACGTGTAAACGTTTGCAGGAACTGGGAGGAGATTTGCATAAACAGGCTGTTCCAACTGTTGCCTCCGGCCGGTTACGTGTGTTTGCATGCTTGGTACGCCCATAACCAACGTGATCCGTGAAACTTCACACTTAAATACAGATGGGCATTTAATGATGCAGTGCAGGTGAGACCGTCAGCTGCCGTCCTGTGGGGAATATACCAGTCATGGTTGCATCATCCCAACTCCTGCTCCTAATTTCTGTCTGACTGTTGCAGATTCCTCATCACCCAGAAAGAACAAGTCTTTGTAGTTCCGGACATCCGGCAACAAAAACAAAAAGGTATTTTCAATGAGCGATGGAAGCTCTGACACAACTAATGCTTCAGCTTCGCCAGGTCTGAGATCCACAACCTGATAATACTTGGCTGAACTCTGACGTTGGATTGCTTGGGTCAGTTTTAGGTCGATTCTCTGAACTCATCATCCAGCTGTGGTGATGAACCCCGCATAGCACAACCAGATTTGGTCCACTGAGGAAGGTGAGCGGGGCCAGCAGGCACGCCGGGCATGCCCGGAATTTGTTGCCATGGAGACATCATGCCATTTTCCCGAGCATGTCAGATGTGATACGGCGTCTCTGCAAAGGGGGCACCCCAGCTTCCTCTCATGGGCTGGCTCTCGTCTGTACGTCGGGGGTGAACCGTATGTATGTTTCAATCATGCCCCCCCCCAGCCACATGTGTTACTCCCAGCACACCCCCTGAATCTGCTGGCTTTGTCAGGCCTCCCCCACACTGTGGTGTCTTCTGTGGTTTACAGTGTAATTGTCCGGAGATACAGATGTTTCACATCAGCGAGGATGACCAGGGGCCCATAACCATATTTATAACGCTCAGCACGCTGACAGTTAATGGCAGGAAATGTTTTTGGCAACTAAAAGGGCAAGGCCTAAGCCCCCACCCTCCCCCCTTTAGAGGGGAGACGGCACCTCTCTATTTGACCTCTTTCTGACCTCTTTCTGAGCTTGAGTCCCCTATAAAAACGGAGGCAAAAACAGACTTCAAGCCTTCTAAGTCCCCCCCTTCAATTTAAAAACCCTTGATGAGTGGTCAAGTCGGATAAATAAACTGTTCCAGCTCACTTTATTAACTCCGTTCCAAAGAAGGTATATCACAAGAGGACAGAGGACCCTGAGCAGTCATTATTTCCAAAGGAACGACCTTGATGCACAGTTCCCAGAAGATGCCGAATCCAGGGAACACACTTTGACTCACAGCAGAGCGTGACGCCCCACCAGATGAGCGGAAACACACCGTGAACTCAGCATTTTCACCAGGGAACTCTCGCTAGACTGTTTTGACATTTAACTGGCAAGCTCCACCTGAGGTTGCACTGTGAGCGATGCTCTGCTGCAACTGTTGTTGTAACGATGCTCTTCCCCTTTTCACGGACCTGCTTATAACACGGAGCATAACATGGTGCTGCAAATCTTTGTTGTTTTTTTTTTTTATCAGGTTTATGTGGAAATTTGTGTCAGCCTCTCAAAGAAAATCAAGCCCTCAGAGCACGAACATTTTGAGCACATTAGCGGAAGATGAAATCACACCTACAGGTCGGAGGAGATGAAAGCGGCAGAGAAAATCCTAACATTTATCATCCCTTCTATCGAATAATTAGCTGATTAAATCAGCGTAATGAGAACGCGATTCTGCGCGCGGCTAACGTTACAGCACTCCGCTTTCTCCCCAAGCATTTTCGTTTATTTTCCGTTACATATTCTTTGGGAACAACATCAGTGGGCACTTTTCAAATTAAATTCAGAAATGCCGAGGAAGAGCGGCACACTGGGCCGCGGCGTGAGAGCAGGGGAGCGGGGCAGGCGCACGCTTTCCAAGCGACCTCGGCAACGGCTGGCCCGTGTCCCTGCATGTCTGCATGCTCCTGTAAGGTCACCATCAAAGAGGGAGCATGTCATCAGGACCCCTCAGACAGAATACGCCACATTTCCATTATAGAATTTCCATGATAGACAAGATAGACAGTGGATACTACAGCAACATGCATGCTTTGTAGTGGAAATAAGGAGCATAATCTTACAATTTTTGAATAAGTAATTAAAAATACATGCACACCCTCTATTGCATATTATTTCTTAGTCACTGCTACTTCCCAATATACAGTACTTAATAATATGCTATAAAAATAAAATTCCTGGTGCAGGAGCACGGTTAAGTATACGTAAAGTTACCTGCTTACTGGCCAGGGATTAATGACACACTGCCACAGGCTGTTCACTATTAAAGACAACACTCCTGATGGGAACATTTTCCTGGGACATAAAAATATCTACAGAAGGTTAAAGACAGAACCAAAGAGGCAATTTGGGTCACAGTGGATTGTTCTGAAATATACCAACCACGGCATAACTTTTCCAAACCATATTAACGCCTTCTCCCATTTCCCCCAACAGTGTATGTCAGATTCACTTGAGCTCATTAATATTCAGGTCAGAGGTGCTCCTTCTCTGATCTTATTGGAGGTTAGAGGTCACATGTTTCCCACCATTCGGCGAGCACTAGATTTTTACCAGAAGTTTCTAGGCTAAGGTAGACCACGGCACATTGTGAAGGAAAGGTTTAATGAGAAATGTGTTAGCAGTTACGGTTTTACGGCAGAGTATATATAAAGAGATAATACTGAAGCTTCAGGCCAGCCGCAATTCCTTGGTCACCTCATATGCCAAGCAGCTGTCTTGAATGCGTCAAAACTGAGCTTAGTATGGATTACATAATCCACTTAACTGGAATATGTGCTGGGTGTAAGTAAATATATGCTTTCAATCAATGCTTAGCTTTGTTTTAAATGCTTGTTTTCTAGATCTTTCCTTTCCCAGTCATATTTCTCAAGCACGTTCTTGCATTTGGATCCCAGCACGGCTTGGAAAGTAGACTGTTTATATGATCGACTCAAACATTCTGCGGGAAACGAGAGCAAGCAGGTCAATGCAAATAATCAGGTTCTGAAGTGCCTACAGTAACAAGATGGATCTCATTTAACTATGCATGAACTTCCTCCATGTTATGTCTATTTTTAATTTTCACTTTGATTCCTTGTTCACTGGTTTGTATCATGTCAAAAAAATAAAACAAGATTATTTTCTATTGTCATTCAAAATTCTAAATTCAGCTTCACCACTGTACATATTGTGCCTTTTAGTGGGGCTATAGCCACTTCAAGAGGCCATAGGCTCTTAAAGACAGAATAAGCTGCAAATAAAACCTCCTTTAAATGTGTAATTTCACCTGTTTACATCTTACTACGTGCCCTGGATTTGACCCAGATATGCAGAAGGGTAGTTTTAAAAAAAAATCACTCTCAGGGTATGGCAGAAATGCACTGGACAAGAAGCCCAGATCGCTGAATAAATGCTCCCTGCTATAGGCCCAGGTCACTGTATAAATGCTCCTTGCTATAGGCCCCAGTCACTGTATAAATGCTCCTTGCTATAGGCCCCAGTCACTGTATAAATGCTCCTTGCTATAGGCCCAGATCACTGTATAAATGCTCCCTGCTATAGACCCAGATCACTGTATAAATGCTCCCTGCTATAGGCCCCGGTCACTGTATAAATGCTCCCTGCCATAGGCCCAGGTCACTGTATAAACGCTCCCTGCTATAGACCCAGATCACTGTATAAATGCTCCCTGCTATAGACCCAGATCACTGTATAAATGCTCCCTGCTATAGGCCCAGGTCACTGTATAAAAGCTCCCTGCTATAGGCCCAGGTCACTGTATAAATGCTCCCTGCTATAGGCCCAGATCACTGTATAAATGCTCCCTGCTATAGGCCCAGGTCACTGTATAAATGCTCGGGACTACAGGCCCAGGTGATCGTATAAACACACCAGACCAAAGGTCTAGATCACTATGTAAATGCTCTGTGCTACAGGTCCAGAAGTATAAATGTGCCAGACCAGAGCAGCATTGTCAACTATGGTCAGCTGGCTGGTGTGTGATTTTCAATTTGATACAAGTCTGCACACACATTTACATGTATGTAACAGTTTTATTATCTTGTAAATAGTCTGTAGGGTTTTGTGAACTACCCCAATGCTTTTGATGTACAGCCATGGCCAAAAGTTTTGAGAATGACACAAATATTAATTTTCACAGTCTGCCGTCTCAGTTTTTATGATGACAATTTGCATATACTCCAGAATGTTATGAAGAGTGATCAGATGAATTGCAATTAATTGCAAAGTCCCTCTTTGCCATGAAAATGAACTTAATCCCAAAAAACCCATTTCCACTGCATTTCAGCCCTGCCACAAAATGACCTTGTGAGATTATTTCAATTCTTTCAATACAGGTGAGAGTTTTGATGAGAACAAGACTGGCTTTAAAAGATGGGTGGTGCATGAAATCATTGTTCTTCCTCTGTTAACCATGATTACCTGCAAGGAAACACATGCAGTCATCATTGTTTTGCACAATATGGGCTTCACAGGCAAGGATATTGCTGCTAGTAAGATTGTACCTAAATCAACCATTTATCGGCTCATCAAGAACTTCGAGGAGAGGGGTTCAATTGTTGTGAAGAAGGCTTCAGGGTGCCCAAGAAAGACAAGCAAACACCAGGACAGTGAGGCAAAGACTTGTGCAGGATGGCCAGGTGTCAAGAAGGGCAGCAAAGAAGCCACTTCTCTTCAAGAAAAACATCAGGGACAGACTGATATTCTGCAAAAGCTACAGGGATTGGACTGCTGAGGACTGGAGTAAAGTCACTTTCTGTGATAAATCCCCTTTCCGATTGTTTGGGGCATCCGGAAAAAAGACTGTCTGGAGAAGAAAAGGTGAGCACTACCATCAGTCCTGTGTCATGCCAACAGTAAAGCATCCTGAGACCATTCATGTGTGGGGTGGCTTCTCAGCCAAGGGAGTGAGCTCACTTACAATTGTAGAAATGCTTTGTGCTAAAGGCCCTGATCACTGTAGAAACGTTCCATGCTACAGGCCGAAATCATTGCGGAAATGCTTCAGGTTATAGGCTTAGATCACTGTAGAAATGCACATTGGTATAGTCCCATATCACTGCAGTCATGCTTTATGATATAGTCCCAGGTGACTGTAGAAATGCTCAGTGCAATACGCCCAGATCACTGTAGAAATGCACATTGGTATAGTCCCATATCACTGCAGTCATACTTTATGATATAGTCCCAGGTGACTGTAGAAATGCTCAGTGCAATACGCCCAGATCACTGTAGAAATATTCCGTGCAACAGGCCCAGATCACTGTAGAAATGCTCCATGCTGTTGGCCCAGATCACTGTAGAAATGTTCCATGCAACAGGCCCAGATCACTGTAGAAATGCTCCATTCTGTTGACCCAAATCACTGAAGAAATTCTCCATGGTAGAGGTCCAGATCACTTTACAAATGTTCCCTGTTACAGGCCCAGATGACTGTAGAAATACCCCATGCTACAGACCCAGATGACTGTAGAAATGTTCTGTGCTACAGAACCCAATCACTGCAGAAATGCTCCGTGTTATCGGCTTAGATCACTGTTAAAATGCCCCATGCTACAGACCCAGATGATTGCAGACATGTTCTGTGCTACAATCCCTGATCACTGTAGAAATGTTCCGTACTATAGGCTTA
Organism: Hyperopisus bebe; assembly: GCA_026777045.1. Lineage (NCBI taxonomy): Eukaryota > Metazoa > Chordata > Actinopteri > Osteoglossiformes > Mormyridae > Hyperopisus > Hyperopisus bebe. The sequence goes on along the minus strand of JAODJW010000117.1, from coordinate 22,675,923 downwards.
GATCACTGTACAAATTCTCCATGCTGCAAGCCCAGATCACTGTAGAAATGTTATGTGCTACAGGCCCAGATCACTGTAGAATTGTTCTGTGTGATATGCCCAGATCACTGTAGAAACACTTTGTGCTATAGGCTTTGATAACTGTAGAAATGCTCAGTGTTATAGGCCCAGATCACTGTTGAAATGTTTCATGCTACAGTCCCAGATCACTCTAGAAATGTTCCATGCTACAGGTCCATATTACTGTACAAATGTTCCGTGCTATAGGCCCAGATCACTGCACAACTGTTCTGTGCTTCAGGCCCAGATTACTGTAGAAATGTTCCATGCCTAAGGCTGAGATTACTCTACAACTGATCAGTGTTAAAGTCCCAGAACACTGTAGAAATGCAACGTGCTACAGGCCAGATCATTGTAAAAATGCTTAGATCATTGAAGAAATTAAATTCAATTCAAAAAACTTTATTTGTCCCCGAGGGGCAATTAAGGCACACAGGGCAGTTGAACAAGGACAAGTGACGTAAAGTGCAACAGTGATTACAGTGTTTAGAAGATTCTGTGGAGGAAAGGTCACTCTCCTCCTCTGTGTCCTGCAGTCGGGACAGCGGAGCTGTCATCCTGAGGGAAGCCACTCAAGGATCCAGAGCATGGAACAGAACAGAGCATGGGAGGGGTCCTGCAGAATCCTGCACGCTGCTCTCAGAGCTTGCTGCTCACTCAGACAGACTTTCACTGTGTTGGCAGGCGGGTCCTGTGCTGTAGGCTGGTGGAGTGATACCAGCAAGCAATGGAAAAACAGAGGACACTCGCAGTGAAGGAGCAGTAGAAGGTTCTGAGCATGTCCTTGTTGACCCCAAAGCTGTTGAGCTTCCTTAGAAGATATTGCCACTGCTGATATCTCCTTAGAATTTCCTCGGTGTTGGAGGCAAACTTTAGGGTGCAGTCAAAGATAGTGCCTAGATATTTGTACTCCTACACCACCTCCACTGTCTACCCGTGGATTATGTTGACAGATCATTGCTACAAGCCCAGATCATTGTAGAAATGCTTAGATCACTGAATAAATGCTCTGTGCTACAGGCCCAGATCACTGTAGAAATATTCCATGTGACAGGCCCAGATCATTGTAGAACTGTTCCATGCTATAGGTTAAGATTATTGTGGAACTACACAACATAAGGCCAGATTGTTTGTAGAAATGTTCTGTGCTACAGGCCCAGATGACTCTAGAAAAATTCAATGCTATAGGCCCAGATCACTGTTGAAATGGTACATGTTATAGGCCTAGATCACTCTAGAAATGCTCCATGTTATACAGTAGGCTTAGATCACTGTTGAAATGCTGCATGCTACAGGTGGAGGTCACTGTACAGATGTTCCATGCTATAGGCCCTGATCACTGTAGAAATGTCCTATGATACAGGCCCAGATTACTATAGAAATTTTCCATGCTATAGGCCCAGATCACTGTAGAAATGTTCCGTGCTATAGGCCCAGATCACTGTAGATATGCTCTGTGCTACAGGTCCAGATCACTGTAAAAATTCTCCATGCTAATAGCTTAGACAATGCATACTACAGGCGCAGATCACTGTAGAAATACTCCCTGTATAAGCCTAGATCACAGTAGAAATGCTCAATGCTGTAGGCTTAGATCACTGTAGAAATGATCCGTGGTAAACGCTTAGATCAATGTAGAAATGTTACATACTATAGGCCCAGATAACTGTGACAATGTTTCATGCCATAAGTCCAGATCACTGTAGAAATGCTAATCAGAGGTCCCGGTCACACTAGGAATGCTCTGTGCTAGAGGTTATGTATTAGATGCAGTTGGAATGAAGTTCAAATCACATTATGAGCTCAAATCATCCTAAAGGGAGGAAAGCAACTCCTTGCAGGCGACTGTAGGTGACGCACTCAGGACCCCCACCAGCTGGCCCTGAATCTTTGCCGCTGGCTTTCATCTTGCCACCACAGCTTGTGTTGAAGGAGGCCAGAGAGGCATCCGCTCAGGCTCGGGTTCGGGGATGCGAGCCAGTGCACCTGCGGCCACCACCTGCTCCGCACAGCACGCATGCCTCGTCATGGCCTGGCTGCTTAGCCAAGACCCTCACTCAAAGTGACTTGCCTGCTTCTCTCACCTTCTTACAGCTGAATCCTCACACTAATGTCGGTCAGGTTAAACACCTCCATTCCTTCTTGGGACTGAAATCTGAATGCCATCAATCTGATAGCCCAGTTCCTTAACCACCACGCCAACGGCTCTCCCATATGGACTTGGACATCTCTGACTTAAACCCAGGACGCCCAGAAAGATGGTTAGAGTGGATTCTCAGTTTTGGTGGCAACTGGTGGCATTAAGCTGGTTAAGGACCCGGGCGGATGAGTATAAGGACACAAGTTCAATGAGGTATGATGCAATGTTATGTCTTGGAACAACAGCTGGACCGTGTTAGATTTCATAACTCATCACTGCAGATTATTAACTCCAGAGCTGTAAATGCCGGCCGAGGACGACATCACCCCACCTCCATACATTTGTTTCGTATTCAACAGTTGCGCATTTGTGTCAGGCAAATCTGGAAATGGGTAAGGTCAAAGCAGGGGCTGCAGACGTGCTGGTCATTAAAGATCTGAGGTCTGGCTCAAAAGGTTGCAGCCTCAAGCCCCAGGAGAGGAAGTGTGGGAGGGGTCTCCTTTAAATGCCCAGCTATAAATTGGGCCAGAACCCGGCCGACGGCATTAAAGCCTCAGGCAAACAAAAAAGTAAGGCTGTTAACTGGGGTAACTGGGAGGCCGCCCACTAGTGCGGGTCAGTCCTGATGCGGGCGGCAGCTGAAACAACACGAGGGCCATGGACCAGGTAGCGACAGAGGATGGGAGGCCCCGCAGCCCGCAAGGCCAGGGTCGGTCCACCCTCACCCCCATCGGGGCTGATGTGAGGAGCATTGGGCAGGGCTTAGGTAGGAATACATTCGCAACAGTCTACTGTCAGCACCCAGTGAACAGTGGGAACGGACAGCTTGGCTCCACCAGCATATTTAACAAAGCGTGCGAGGCTCCAGGGGCAGTGCTGGGAGTCACCAGCCATGGATTTACAGAGCCCACAATGTCACTGTGGGACCCTGGAGAATGCTGTGCCCGTTTGTCACCCCGACAGCTAAGCATCACTAATCTCCCAAGTCGGCGTGCTTTACATGCCATACAGCTGCCATCTTGGGGGTGCAGTGGATCGCATCCGCTAATGTCGTGATGACACGGCAAAGTCTGGCCCACTGGAGACCAGTAACACAGGCGGCGTGCTGGTACTAAGTCCACACAGCCAGGGCACTCGTGGCAGAGGAGGGGGCACACAAGTTAAAGATCCAGTCTAATGCCTCACAAAGACAGGCTATGCTATACCCATGAGAATAGCGACCCCCCCCCCCCAACTACGAAAATGAATAAAGGTGCAAAAATGCATTTATGTCGGAAACTTAGGATAAAAGCATGTATGAAGGAATTTAACAAATAGAAAACAAGTGTGATTAATATAATATGAAAATTATATCTCAGAGGAGGCCTGAAGATGACACCTGTAAATGTGTCACCACGTGAGGAACGTAAAAGTCTCCCCCACTTCGACAATAGGGGCACGTTTCAACAGTGCTGCCCTTTGACATCGTTAATGAGCCACCGTCTCTCCCTGAGGTCAGGGCGGTCACAGAGCAGGGACAAGATGGGCCTGTCCATTTCCTCTTCCTCCCAGACCCTCCCCCTCAGCAGATTTCGTCCAGCATCCGGAGCCCATGTGCAGAAGAAGCACGGCGCAGGTTAACGTAAGACGTGCCGTAGCTCTTGGAGCGGTGCGTGGCTTCACTGCTCCTCCAGATGGTGACAGTCACACTCCAGCCTTCCACTGGGTCCCACCATCCCCATCCAGCCTTTGACAGTAAGCCGGGTGTGGCGATGAGGGACATGCATCGCTGTAGAACATGGGCTTGAGCTCATGTGTGGCTGTTTCTAATCTACTCATATGAGGTTGACAAGTAGAGAAGCTCAGTCTTTACTTCAAGGACAACTATCAAGGGTGTACAAAAATTACTGTAGAAGCCTCATGATGATAGAGCAAACTGTACCCTTACTGTGCTGTAAACTACTGTACATTGCCTGGGCCAGGTCCCCTCACTACCCTGACAAGGGAAAATGATGAGAAGATGGATGGACAGGTGGACGGAAGAAAGACTTTTTAAAATATCAATCCCTAATTGTACCAAAGACTGATTTTGTATATAAATTAACAAATCACATAGAAAGAAACAGTTCATTTGTTGGAGTTAAGATCAAAAGACAATATAAAATATAACTGGTTCATCATGCCATATAACAAGCCAATCCTTCACCACGGTAACCGTGGGATCTTCACCTCTTTACTGTCTGACCTATACACACTAGTAAATATAAGAACATGAAACTAATCTGGGGGATTCTGATATTCAATCCAGCCAGAGGTCCACCGTAGCACAGACATCACTAGATGACCAGGAGTTTGCTATTCAGTCCAGCCAGAGGTCCACCGTAGCACAGGCATCGCTGGACGACCAAGAGTTTGCTATTCAGTGCAGGGAGAGGTCCACCATAGCACAGACATCATTAACCGACCAGGAGTTTGCTATTCATTGCAGCCACCGTAGCAGGCATCACAAAACAATGAGGAGTCACCAGCAGCTGAAGGGTGGGAGGATTCACATGGACACAGGGAAAGCCAAGGTTCGAATTGACAGCCACGGGAAGATAAGCCAATGCCAGGGTGAACCGCTGAGGTCAAACTGAGAGAAGTGAATAAATAAACACAGGAAAATTCCTCTTTAAATCAGGAGGACACCAGATAAAAGGGAAGGAGACCCAGGGCTGCCAGTCACCCAGTGAGCAGTTGTACCCAGACAAAGAAATCTTGACTCTCCAGTGATCTTTATCTCATTCTGCTATATCTCCATCGTAATTTAAACAGCCAACACCATGGCTGAGAGCTGCCAAAAGGAGTCTTTACCACTGGCTAAAATCCAGTATGGTCTCCTTCCACTAGAACTCCTTATGTGGATGCACAAGGATTAGTAATATGGTAAAAAAAAGTTTAAATATTTCCAGAACATCACATATCAGAGGACAAATTACAGCATGTTTGGTATGATGTCAGCAGTCCGCTCCTGTTGTCGATGGAAACTCTGAAACCCGAAATCAACAAGACATGGGCCCCGAACCTCGTGGGAGTCTTCGAAGCATCTGTCATGCTCACAATCTGAATACATTTGCATGTGAACAATGTGAACGCGTATAACAAATAAGGTAAACGCATATAAAAACGATTTACGAGAAACCTGAGGCTATATGAATGTATTCTAATGGCATCATATTAGGCCTAATTGCTTGTGCTCCCCCAGGGGGTCTGGTAAGTGAAGGCATATTGGTGTTTAAGTGAAGGAGTTCACACTCAGAGAGGAGCTCAGCCCGCCTCAGCCGGCCCGCCACGCCTCGAAACTTCAAAGACATCGCACTGACACGAAGGGGTCAATTCAATTTAAAACCAGAGACTTCACACTGAAAGCTAATGGGCTTCCCTCTCCATCCGTGATATTCCTCCATAAACGGGAGCCATGCATCCATCTGCCAGGTCGAAACATGTATGTGGGGGGGATGAAAAACATGTGCAATTATTTACGTAGAGAGAATTTAATAGTGAGGACACTGACATGCGTGAAATGGGAAACAGAATGAAAGGCAGAAGAAAGAGGGGGAGCCGGGGTCAAAGGTCAGGCAGGGATAGCAGGCCCAGAGACAAACCAGGTGGCGTCGTTGTTAAAAGCATGCAAGTTTAGGGTTTCAGGGAAAAAGACGTAACTGGAAACAACTCTGTTGATGTTAGGAATACAGGTGGCATTTGAGAACAATGTGGTGCTGATTATAAGCCCTCTAAAAAGGGAAAAACTAGTGCTGCAAATCTGACCCTACTACTGATGAACTTCGCCCACAGTTCACCAGCTAACCCCTACGACCATATTTCATGTGTTTGCAGTTATCTGTAAGATGGTAACCAGTCTATCCAGGGTTGTAATTCCCCACAATTGCAGTTATTAACCCCAGCCATCGCTGGCAAATCGCACATGATCTAAACATAAGACAAATGCCGTACCCGGAATAAACTCCAGTCTACTAAGACTGGGTATTCATGAGATGCTAGTGGACGATCCACAAACACCGCGCACTTCAGTATGCTGAAGTCAGGTATGGCTGAAATTCCCATGGTGATGCCACAGAATAATATGGTACAGAAGAGGACTCCCCTGAAGAACACTACAGGCCTTTGATAAGCTGCAGAGATGTTTGAGACTTAGCCAATAACAATCACCTGCACTGTGATTGCAGTCAATGACAACAGCACTCTATGTTGGCCTCCATCTTATCTTCAAGCTCCATCAGCTCACTTCCCTCATCATGGAAGAGGAACATGAATGCCCTCACTGTGAGATAAGAAAGAAGGATGGGAATCAGAGATACGGCAAATTGAAATTAGACCACCCTTACAGGAAGTCCACATTTTGCCTTGATTCAAGTCTTTGCCAACTTTCCCACTGCAGGTCATGCCACACGTAGCAGAGCTTTGACTCTTTGTCCCTTCCACCAAAACAAGGGCATTGTGCTGCTTGGGTTCTTGGCTAATACAAGGTAAAGAATTATGGGTCACATCCAGAATTTTCAAAACAATTCAAGACCCTCAATCATCTCAGAGGGTGTGGTTGACTAATTTTCCCCTGAAACTTCGAAACGAATCACTAAGCCCGAGGGACGCTCTCATCACTTCCTTATCATTATGCAAAAGACAAAAATAACGCAAAGCACAGAAATGTGTGTGCTGTTTTCCTGTGGTGCCAAAAAATGGGAAAGTGCCCTGATTTTTCTTCAAGTTAAAAGTGGGCTGTGATTCTTTGCAGCAACTGTCTCATTAACACAAGTTCTGAGCTGGCTGCGATGCAGAAGCGTGCGTTAGAGATTAGAGACACGAGGGATTACAAGCTTCTTCCTGAGACATGCACCGTTCAGCGTATTACTGTATCGTGCTGTTTAGCAAACACCTTCCTCAAGAGCAGCTGTGCTGTCAAATGCGAGACGGCCGCATGCCAGAGTAGACCTGCATTCTACCAGCAGCTCTTGGGAGCCACGTGGGTCACCCTCACTGCTTGCAATTAGTTCCAAGGAGGCTCCCTTTGCTGCAGTAATGCATCATAAATCAGCAGGCCATGCTTCAGCCAGTTCAGCCAGGGAAATGTACAGAGCACTGCTGACACGGTACCAGCTGGGTGCTATAAAACAAGGGTTATTATATGCTTCTATTATTTGTTCCCCCACCAAAGGTCCCTCTTTGACCATCCCCAACTCTCGCAATTTCTCTACTATGGCACTGGAAGGCATGGCAAGCCCATCCTGGTGCCAGCAATGCGCCACCCCCCCCCCCCCCCCCCAACAAACAGACACACACACACACAGTTGGTCATTTGCCATGTCCTCATAACTCCTCATAATCTTTTTTTTTAGTTTTAAACAAACACTACAAGCTGTAGCGCTGCTGCGCTAATTGATTTTGACACGGCACTGATTAAATACACCATTATTTTTATTAAAAGGCACAGAGAACTGAACAACGGGCTGATCATGATAGTGGTAAAAGACATGACAATTGATTCAGTCAAAGATGTAACAATGCATTTTATCAAAAAAGAGTGGATAGGTTATTAAATAAGAATGGAAACCACACATCATTTGTGCAAGTGGGCAGAGTTTCTGGCTGGCAATCTTGAAAGCAAATGGTTGCTTTTCAAATGGTAATCTGCCGAATTTGTGCTACACACCTATTCAGATGGCACTAACGGCACCATCTCTAATGGGGAGCAGCCATCCCCCAGAGATCTGAGCACATTTAGGGGTTATGGAGGAAAACAATGGGTCTGAGCTACAGCTGACTTGTTAGTGATGAAGCAGAAATGCGTGTAATTGAGTTATGAACTGCGGGAACGCGGTCAGCTGGGATCTGTCAGTGAAGCGTGCTGTCACAATCAGGTCGTCCAGCATTGCCACCGTGTGCTAATCACCCACCCCCTTAGCGCTACTAAAGACGAAGGCAGCCACTGATGGGCTGAGATGATGTCACTTTTCCCAGTGAGGTCTTTCACTGAAAATAACATTAAATAGAACCAAAAAAATCCTTTGACTCAAAACAGAATAAATAAGTTACACAGATGTGTTCCTTTTCTGACAAAAGAAGGATGATTAATTCGCTCCAAGAACCCTGTGTGCACAATTTTTAATACATTCTGGTCTCGCTTCTCTGTCTTTTTTATGATTACATTTCTGGTACAAGAAAGATTTTGTTATAGAAAATAAGCACCCTTTAATTTGCAGGCAAAATGAACTGCAGAAAAGACCCTGAGCTTCAGAAAGGATAAATTTAAAGCATACTCTTAATTCCACATTTCCAAGCACAAATACCACTCTCCTGCTCATCACAATAACGGCTGTCCATGTTTATGCGGGGGCAGCAGACAGCCCTGGGCCAAACGGCGTGCTTGTTTACTAATTAAACATGCAACACGGCTTCAGGTAAACCCACTGGGACGGCGAGGCCAAGCGATCAAGGGCAGCGGTCCTCACATACCGGCCTTGGGAGCGATAATTACAGCAAGCACGGCCCAGCTGCACAGGGGCTCCACAGACGATCCGTAAATAACCTGACCCTTGGAGGAATGGGATCGGAATAGGCAACATGGGGACTGGGGAAGATTAGAATGAAAAGCAAGGTTAACGGCACCAGAGTCACAGGAGCATGTGGGCTGTGCTTCAGTACACACTGTGTAGTCGACAGGTTGTTTCTCAAAGCCGCCGATAACAAACAATGAATCCTTGGTGTGTAAAGTGGAGGCACAAGATAGGAGCCCCCACCTTTTTCTGAAAACATTTCATCTAAAACTCAACAGACCAGTAGAGGTTCATAAATACCAAGACTTGTGCAGCTGTGATGCAGAAGCAGATGGCTCGCCAGATTGGGGGATGTACAGAGGAACGTGTAAATGTATAACAGGGGATTGCATGGATTGGAGAAGGTGACTGCATGATTCTGAATGCAGAGGGCTAGCGCTGGAAGGAAAACTGTGGTGTGAGATGGATATCTGATGCAGCAGTCAGGTGACCTTGAGACAAAATGATGTGGCCTGGAACTCTGGGCAGCCATGTACAGCAGCCCCAGCATCAGATACCATAGCTCCTTTCAAAGCACATGCACCGGGCCGTGAACAAGACCGCCCCCTGCTGGACGAGAGAGGAAGGCATTCGTCTGGCTGCTAGAGGCACACATGGGGCTTTCTGTTCAAGCGCCCTGAAGCAACCTCTTTGGGTAGAGGGAAAAGGAGCCTGACATTTTAGTATCACTGCTTAAAACATGTCAGTTCTGAGGAGTCCCGCAGCATCCCCGTAGCCTTTTGCATGGCCCAGTTATCGCCAGGGCTTCCACCTCACAGCCCCTGCTCTCCGAGGCCCTTATTCGGAGCTATTTGTGCTCAGTTCCTGTTTTAACAGCCTAGGCTATTAAGCACAGCACTCTAGGCTAAGTGGCTCAATAACCATGGAGCTGAAGTCCTTAGAGCTAAACCAACATGCTGCCCAACTGACCCAAGCACCTCCACCGTGGCACCTGCCACGCGGCTGTAAGGAGAAGCTCCATGGGTAACACCAGTGCTGCGGAAGGCACAATAAAAGCCCTTAAAAAGCTTGCAGACCCAAGTCCTTTTCAAGTGTGGCCACCCTGGAGTTCTAACTGGAAGCCCATAAGCTCCAGGCAGACTCCAGATGTTCAACATAAAGCAGCACATAATTAGTTGTACATTTCGGTCACTGGCCTCCCTGGGGACTGCATTGTCTGTTAAAATAATACTTTATAATACTTTATTAGTCATTATGTTATACAGCAACTGGCCATGGCAGGAGGAGGCCAAAAACACATATGCAAATGAACAACGGCAGCAAGCAACATCCCGTCTGCAGATCCTTGGTTACCAAGCTCCAAATGGTCTACACATTGTCACAAAAAAAAAATCAGAGAGAATTAAATTACCAGGTCTCAGCAAAACCAACCTCGCAAGAACCAAACTGCACCAAATTTATCAATGTCCGAAACCCCAGAGAGCACTGCAAAAAGATTTGAACTGTAAATGACAAACAGCATACAGTGAAATTCTACTGAATGGCACGTTACGTTGCAAAGCATGCACCAAAAGCAAAGATGTCCACCCTCAGTGGATGGAGGCAGGTCAGTGACCTTGACCAAGTGACAGCAGGTGAATCCTGATGCAGGCAAAATGTGACAGCACTGTAAGTAAAATTTTGAAGATAACGGTTTTAAACAGCTGAGCCATATCTAAGTTTTATAACTCAACCATCCTCAGTGTGCCGGAAAACGGAGAAAATAAACAGCTGTTCTACAGCATTTTCTGTCGTGACCAACAACACATGAAACACCCTCATTTCATTTTATACTCACACACCAATAAAACTTATTTAGGAAATGACTGGTTCCACCAGGCGTGCAAATCTTTCACTGCGTTTGAAATACATGCACCTCGTTGTACACTTTGGCATACTAATAAAACCCATTTAAATTTACAGAGACATCTGTCTATTCAGAGATAAATCCTTCCTTGGCTCAGCCAATCCTCTGGCCTTCCTAGCCGTCACAGTTGGTACCTTCTGGGGAACGATCCGCACTGACATACAATATCTCCAGATTCCCATACTCTGCTAATCCTGCAAAGTCATTCCCGTCGAGCGCTAGCCGTTTGAAATGAGAATGACAGGCACAGAGCCCCCCCAACCCCCCCCCAACCTCCTAACTGCAGATAGCAGTGTCCCCAGTGTGCCCCTGTGCATCCCTCCCACCACCCATCATTCCTGGCTGATAAAGCGGCATGCGTTTCTGTCGCCTAGCCCTGCGGCCCCCATCCTGCTGCCCGCTGGGTTATCAGTCGTCCCTTCAAAGAGACCATCAGGAGCTCACACACCTCCATGCAGGCAGGTCCCTCCTCCAGATTCATTTCCAATGTTTCTGTGCCAGGCCCAGACTCATGGCACATTAAATGTTAAAGCCAAACCACGTTCTTGCACTGACAGTTAACATGCTAAATTTGCGATTCCTCATCCAGTTCTTTCAGACTGTAACACCCCTCTGGTGATTCTGCACATGATAAAAATATGGATAACCGGAGGTATAACACTAATGATTAGCACTCATTTGAGTCAGTTGGCCTGCTCAAAAGTCACCAGTTATTTCAGTTGCGCTAAAAAGCAGGCATGGAGCTATGCAGCGTTCCTGG
>JAODJW010000117.1:22643837-22664427 GCA_026777045.1 Hyperopisus bebe | reverse complement strand
GCTATGCAGCGTTCCTGGGGGGTGGGGGGTGGCAGATGGGGGGGGCGGGGACTATCACAGCCCCTGTAAAGGTGGTTTCCAGAGCTGGGCTCTAACATGACTGATGTAGCCAACGTCATGCCCTTACAGGGGCAGGACACGATGCTGCATTACGGTTTCTCCAACCTGTAACATGAAGATTTTAAGTGACTGCAGAAGTCCCATGTCAAAATTGCCAGTCAGAAATATCACAGGGTTGGAATGAATGCTTGTCTACAACTCCAGCAGTCCTCACCTCAACACTTCAACTTCGGAGAACCCAATAATAATTAGACACAGTGAGCTGTGCTACGATTCTTTCATGTCCCCGGTGGCAGCAAAGTGAATTACAACACTCTCACCCCCCCCCATTGCTCGCTTTGCGCACACTGAAGTAGTCCACTCAGCGGCGATCTAAAATAGTCTATAAATCATATGCACAGTGCAATCTAGCAGATTTCTTTAGTTTGTCCTGTTAACTTGCTATTGAAAACTAGCTGCACATTGCACAATCGAGCCATGGGTAGTGTTCCTGACAGGAGTCAGGATCTAAGAACACAGAAGTGACCTTCACAGCATGAGAAGGTCAATGACCCCCAATAAATCCCACATAATCCAAACAATGTCATGATGACCCAGAAACGGTAAAGTCAAACAATGTCTGCTGTGAAATCTATGGGGATATCCTAAAATTAAACATTCACCCATCCATCTTCCAACCACTTCTCCAGCATAGGGTTACAGTAATGCTAATCACTGCTAGCTCTTGTGTCTAGGATTCAAGTAAACGGCACTATTCTAAAATATCAGTGAAAAATTAAACCTTCATTATAAGTAATATTACTATTCTAGTACAATTTCTCACTGAACTAAAAAGAAGAAAAAAACAAAGAAAAAGATTGCACAAGTCACTTCCTAAGTGGCACGCTTTAGTGGTCTTTCCACTTGTTCTGCCATTGATTACCTTTCGGTCTCGTGTTTTATTGAATATCTGATCCAAAATAACACTACAATAATCATTAGCGTGTGTGCAGAAAAGGATCAAGGCAAGTGTTACGAAATGTGTTACAATTCAGTGTTTCTCAAGAGTAATACTCAACTCTCTGTAAAATATAACCATCGGACTGCAGCTCAGTCCCGACACTGCCGGACACGAGACCTTTTACTGCTAATAACTGCTCGTAGATGGAGAGCAGTGTGCTGATGATGGACTCCAACAGTGCTAGCTTGGGACATGACCAGGTCAGGTCAGGTCGGGGAGTATGCCATGATGCAGCACGTTGCCACACCCAGCACATGGCAAAACTTCTCGGGATCCTGGCTAGGGACCCCCCAGGCAGACACACGTTCCAGTCCCACCCTCCGGAAATCCATCTGCCGCAGCCAGGTGTTACGTGGGGGTCCCCTCGGCCTGGTCCAGCCCCTCGGGTCCTCAGCAATGAGGATCCCGCGAACTGAGTCACCCTCAGGAAAACGCGCCACATGGCCGTAGTGCCGTAACTGACGCTCCCTCACAATGCAGGTCATGTGCGTCATTTGGAAATCCCCGCCCATTCGGCACATCATTGGTACCCAAGGATTCTCCGAAGAGACACAGTATGTATGTGTGCCTGTGTGTGTATATATATATATATGCATATGTGGAAAGTTTCCACCCAGGTGGGTGCCTTCTACTTGGTTTCGCCCTTACGGAGAACTGGGCATCCGGACTGGTAACGTGTTCTATCGTTTTAAGCTTCATTGTCGGGCGTCCTACATGTGTCGAGCAGGAGTATCGGAGATCTCCTCCATCGCTGAAAACCTGGTTCTGCCAATTGGTTACTATAAGTATAAACAATGGACGTATGATTGTTTTTCTTCTGATGAATGAAGGCTATCATCTGTTTCAAGGTAGGCTGGGCTTGGGTATAAGTAATTTTAAATTGGTTTGTTTTAAGACTATTAATGTTTATTTCTTAGTTTCTAGTAGCGGTTGTCGGAAGCGAGGCCGGCGCGGTGTTTTCGCCTGGTGTGCAAGTCATCAAGCTTCCCTTTCAAGTTCACCGCTATTGCCTTTGTTTGGCGCTGCTGTTTTGTTGCGGTTTTGTTTAGGTTATTTTACTAATTGGTTATTGTCGTTTCTTTATCATTTTATTGTTTTTTCTTTAATGGTTGTTTTATTGGTGTTTTGGTTATTGTTTGTTTTTTTCTTGTTTGTGAATTGTTTGTTTAGTACGGGAGTTATATGGGGGGCCAAGTTGGGGACTGGGTGTGGGTAACATACCTTATTGGCCTGCTAGTAGAGAACAGTTGGAGTGGTGTGGAGTGTGTTGTGGTCACACACCTCACAGCAAGAAGGTCCTGCTTTCGGTCCCGGGTCCTTTCTGTGTGGAGTTTGCACCGGGGGCTCCGGTTTCCTCCCACGGTCCTAAAATGTGCAGGATAGGTTGATTGCTGAGTCTAAATTGGCCCTGTAGTTGTGTGAGTGTCTCCGTTCCTCCCACAACCCCAGTTGGGATTAAGCGGTTTCAGAAAATGGATGGATGTACACACCGCGTGATCTTATATCATCGGTGTGGCAGCATTTTAGCTTTCTGGTAATCACAAACAAAAACAGGGAGATAAGCACAGACAAGACAAAGACTGCAAACAAACATTGTAAAAGACTGATAACATACACAAATAGCAGAATGAACATGCTTCAGCATGTCCACCGGCATCCCCGGTGAGCTGAGCGAAGATTATTGAAAAGGCAAACCACGCTAAAAAGCTGCACATGCATGCCTTTATTTGAAGATTTTCTTTTTTTTTTTATTTACTTATTTTGGTTTGGGATTTCTTAAAAACAGTATTTTATTCTATTTCAGTTGCACTGTTAAGAAGAGGACATGTTTTGCATAGTTTAGAAAGATAAAGGAATATTTTTGAATAAATTTGTCTGCAGCTCATTCTGCTAAAAAATCGTGAGAAAATCGTATTGTTAACCCAGAATCGTGAATCGTATCGAATCAAGAGTTGAGTGTATCGTTACATCCCTAATGTTCAGAGTAACAACAACAGGTCTGTGGTCAGAATTCACAAACTGGGCACTTTTGTAGACCCTGCAGTTCTGCAGGAGCCTCCAGTCAACCATTCCTATAGGAATGCCACCTCGTGGGCACCCATCAACCACCGAGCGAATTTGCGCGCATAATGTCACCCTCAATGAGACATCACTCACTGTGGGTGGATCATACACTGAGTCACCAAACAAGACACCCAAAGATTGCCTTAGCCTGAGTCTCAAAATATGCTCGTTGAAAGGAGTGACATCAGACACCATCGGGAAGTGCCGGTCACCACCACATCAACAGCTACTCCCTGAGTATGGCAGCCATCAGAGTGACCAGGCCAAAAGTAGGTATACCCACCTACAGAGATCTGACCTTTCCCCGGTCTGCATACCTCAGAGAGTGCTGCCACCGAAATGCGGAGTTTACAAAGCTCCCCCAACACCAGAGGAAGATGGTCATCTTGTCGGAGAGACAAGACGTTCCACATGCCGACCTGGATGGGACCCAAGTGCAACCATGCAGCAGGCGATGCCTCAGCACAACACCAACCCCAACCCCCAATAGACCCGGCCCTATTAGCGCTCTGATGGTTTTGACTCTTCCAGGGATGAGGTTCCCAAAGGATTTCCCCCATCCCCTTCAAGATTCATGCAGCCTTCCTGTGGGCGGCTGCAGCGGCGCTACTCCCGCAGAGAACAGAAGGGTGTTGTACCTGTTTAAACTATATAGGGCCGGATACAGTTTAATGTCATACCCAGGACTGACCCGATACATTAATTCTTAACAGTGAATCATAAAACACTTGCTAATTATATTCAGAAGTAGGCAGCATTACTTATTTCAAAAGGCTCAATAAGCCTTTTTTTCCCCCTTTACTGCTGGCTAGCTGCTGCTTCTTTTGACAATGAGATAGGGGCCCTCCTGTGTTATCAGCAGCAAACTCCTAAGAACATATCCCAAAGAGGATCAACACGTGTGTGACGTAAAACTAGCAGTGGGAAAACAAGTTAATTGTCTGATTTTATCAGACCAAAAAAAAAAAAAAAAAAAAAAAAAAGTCTGAGGTGATTTGTCACTGACTCACCGAGATTTATTGAGGTTTAGTCCTGTGAAAAGTGTCCCTTTAAATATATGTATATATGTGCGGAATCGTAAACAGTCCAGCAAATATGTGGCCTATAATAAAACATAGCTGCTGTAAAATGTGGGGGAAAAATGCAGTTTGATCGTGTTTAGTGGTTCATGCTATGACAGGATTGGCTGTAAATGTTTTAATAAGGCCCACTTGGGATAAGCATGAGTGGTCAACTGTGTGGGAGAGAGATCACACACATGCACCCATAAGCTCCACACAACCATACCATATGTACATGACTCACACTGCACACACACACACACACACACACACACACACACACACACACAGCTGATTGAGGTGCTGAGCAGCTTCCTGGAATCCAACTACTTCCACGCCATGGATTCCCTGGCTTTGTGGATAAAGGTACACCTCGAAGAGAAGGACGGCTATATTCCCAAGGGAGAATAAGCTCACACTCACCCAAGGAAAGCACAGTCAGCTGGACCTTTGATCCCTTTAGATCTTTAGCTTGCACAAAGTTTGCACAAAGTAAAGCTGTTTTACTATTAAGCAGTGGATTTTTTGCAAAAAACCTGAATGGTGTGTTTGTGGCAAGAAGTCAGTTTGATCTGTTTAATCATTCTCCTCACAGATTTTGGAAACTGTTCAATTTTCCCCTTGCCTCGATAATGCGGTGCATCTGAGACACTATTATTTTTCCTGCACTGTATGTCTTCTGGCAGTGATATTCGAAAATTTTGCATATCAGGTAAAATTCACTTCTGGAACTATTTCTGAAGTGAATTTCACCAGATATGCAAAACGTTCAAATATCAGCGCCCGAAGACACACAGTAAAAAATAACTGTATCACAGGCACAGTGCATTGTTGAGGCAAGAGGCAAATTGAGGCACTGAAATCTCCCCACAACATGCCACATGCAAAAGAGAACGTAATTGCTGTTTATGCCTTACAGTCAATTTTACCTCTATGAGGTATCCAATGCACAAACTTTGCTATTATTCTGTGGAACTCTTGCCGCAAAGAACCACATGTTAAAGTTGATAAATGATGCAGGAGGGTGTCACCACATTAAAGGTGGCTGGACGGGACAAAGGTGCTGGAATCTGTGAGCCCAGGGGGTGTCTGCAGCTTCGTGTATGTTCAGATCCCACCAGAAGCGTTTCTCTGACAACCAAAGGATCTCAGCCTGTCTGGACTACACCCTTCGAAAGATACCAGCCAGTCACTCAATTCACTACCATTTTGTGCATGGCAGATGAAAACAAAACACAAAATTACTCTTTTGAATCAGTGTTCTGCAGAGAGTCCTAACCACAGTGAATCCAAGTCAACAAAATAGGGCTTTACTAGCCAAAAGCGGTCGATACGTTACAGTAGCAGCATGGAATATTAAACCACTGGGTCACAGATATGGCAACGACATCACGTTATTATCAGTCATGACTGGCATTCACTCAATGAACTGGAGCTGCGTGCAAAGTGAATCTGCCCTCACGGCCTGCACTGAATGCAGCTCTAAGACGAAAGTTTACCCATTTTTACACTTTTTCAATTATTGCATCAAGAGGTATTTATGCTGGAAAGGGCTGACGCCTTTCCCACTAGCTATCACAGCCCAACACATGGGCTACAGAAGGCTGTGAAGTAAATGTTTGTATTGCACCTATTTTCATCATTTTACACTTTCTATACACCCAGTCACATTTCTGGAACTGTTGCTGGAACTACATGGAGTGGATAAAGGAAAACCAGTGCTGGGCTTCTGAGAAGTCACTGTTTTGGTTATTTTGGTTTAAGAACACTGTGAGACTCAGTCTCAGTGGAGCAATTTTAAAGCAGTACGCACCTGCAAACAATATAGGTTGCGTCTCTATAAAAGGTCCTGCCAGCTGTGAAAGTATCTGTAATGTTTCACAGACCCCCTGACAGCGTAAAAAAAAAAAATATTCCCAGGATTCAAATGAAGTGCAGACTGCGTCGCTCTCAAGAGCAAAATGGTTGAACGTTTACCGTTTCAATTACGCCTCAGCGGCCATGTCACGTGTCCCTGAGCTCTGCCGGGTCAGAGTTGCATAAGCAATGGGCCGCTTCAAAGTTCCCAGTCTATCCTCCTCCTCAGCACATGGGAACTGCCAACCAGCTCCAAACAGCTAATTTGCCACATTTCATCAAATAATTAGTGCTGCTCGGGTATCTGGAGTTGTGCAGAGCCCAAAACCAGAGTTAAGTGTAGCCTCAGAAGGGGAACAGAGCCAGACGCAGTGTCACGCTGTCCAAATGGACGATCTGTTTAAATTGTAGAAGTATACAGCACTTACTCCTGAGTAGATGTGGACCACAGAAGCTACCAGCATCCAGATTCTGCGATACGTAGAAAAGTACCAGAGAGACACGGCTCATTACGTCCCGGCCTCTGAGACGGCAGAATCACATCCAAGGGCTCCAGAATGATCTACCAGCTGTAACACAGATCCAGGGTGTCGCTAGGCGATGACTGTGTGGCACTACACATTACATGCAGTCGGCGAGGGATCTGGAGCTAAAATGCCAGCTAGTTAGAGCTGTAAAAAGCTCAGAAGAGGCTGCATATCCTAAATGAACCCTTTTATAAAGAATAAAGAAACTTTACTTTGCTATTTCACTTACTTGCACAAATGTCATGATCCCTGCACATATATTGGTCACTAATCTCACAATAAGGGAAAACTGGGGACGCTTTTACATATGGTGCAGCCCAGGACATGAAATACTCGCAGGGTGCGACACCCATCTAGGCAGCTCAGTGCTGGAACATAGTGATGGACGCGTCCTTGACAACATGCCCAGCTGGACTTCATCAGTTGACAGGCTCAGCAGAAACTCCATCTCTCAGACACACTGCAGAATAGTGGGGGACCAAAGCTGCTTGTTTCACGTCAAGTGAAGCAGAAAGACATCAGTTCTGTATTTACTTGTTTCATTACCACAAGGTTGCCAGTTTAAACGCACAGAGCACTGGTGAGAGAAATGAGCCTTCAAAACACACCCATGCTGTCATATACTGACAGGGTTAAACCCAACTGTGAGTAAGGTGACTGATGCCACACTAAGCTACTATTTTCATACACTCCTCTAAGAAGAGACCAAGGTGTGACAGAGGATGAAACTGAGAAAGGTCAGAGCGCAGTTACGCCTGGAAACCAAAAGGCACTCCATGCCCGTGATGCTATTGGGTTGCCATGGAGACAGTGCATCAGTCAGCCCACCAAGCGGCATGCCCAAAGCATGGTCCCCTATGGGAGTCATAACCCCATCAATCGCACCAGTCACGAGTGAGTGTAGGTTTCCATGGTGATGCGCAGACATCAGTCATCGTTTGAAAAACTGGGAAAAGGAACGACTTGCATCTGCCTGGTCTACGTGCATGTGTGTGTTCCCTTTGCTGTTTGTCCTGCCAGTTGGGGGAGTTGTGCAATATTTTTGGCCTTTGGGAAAAACAACCCTGCACAAACCAAAGAGTGCTCCGTGGTCTCACCACACGCCACAGATTAAAAACAACGAGATCTACTTCAGAGGCTCTGGACTGGGCAGGGATCTAGTTTGGACCAGATCCTAGGCGGAGAAGTATTACAAGAGCTGACCTGGTCTGCGTACCGTCACATGACCACCCTGGTCTGCGTACTGTCACATGACCACCCTGGCATATACCACAGATACTAAATCATAAACCATAGCAGCAGAGCTGAAACTGTCTGAGCATTAGAGACCATAAATAAATTTAACTGCAGCTCTGCCTCCCCTATAAACCAAATGTATACAGACTGCACATCTTTCAGGTGATTGAATTACTCAGCTTGCCTAGTGAAGTCAACAAATCTCCCCAACATTTAATACGGTCCATTTACAAAAAAAGAAAACAACACACATGCACCATGAACAAAAAGTAAAAAGGTTTTATCTTGCAATACAAGGTATTATTTCTGTTTTAGGAATCTGGAGAACTCCAGCAAGTGATTGGTACATTTTATAAGGTCAGGAAGCTAAAAATGAAGAAAGTAAATCCACATTACACATCATGAATAGAAAGTGAAAACCACATTTAGGCATTTAATAGTTAAGTACTAGTGTCTTAATATCATGTTTAACTGCAGTTAATTACACAAAGTGCATTTTAAATCATGGGGAATTTCTCTGCGATTTACCAACAGATTCCTCAGCCTGTAAGCAGCTAAAATTACATGTTTTGCTGGGGTCACCAGGAAGTCAGTGAATTACAAACAGATTCTAACGGGAAAACCTGAAAGTCCCCTAGATACGCCTTCATTTTTGTGAATCGCTCTTTTAAAATGTATTTTCCATTGCTACACGAATGTGGTCATGCCAATGAAAATTGTGCTAGTCATTGTATGTAACTGTCTCTGTGTAACTAAACTTTGCCAGGTTTCATCGCTTCTAAATTATTTATGGTGGTCCTGAACGTTTTAATAATGTTTTGCCGCCCAAAGTGCAAAGCCCAGTTCTCAGCAATCAGCCCAAGGTTAATGGAACGTCGACCTTAAAGCCAGATTCGGTGGCCGTCTCACAGATGATAAATGAATCCCTGTATAATTCATTTAAGCTAAGCATTTGTATCACAGAACTTGTCCATCAGCTGAATTACATTGATTATTTTAATCTTATTTCTTTTTGAACATGTGAGGCAAAATATCAATCAGTTGTCACACAAATCATCTCATACATTATTCAAAATATTATTTTGACTGCCTTTTATTACTTTTTTATACTCTCACTCTATACAATGGACACGGGCACCAAATAAAGACACCGGAGAGAAGTGAAGTTGTTCACATTCAGAAAAGACAGACAAAAAACAACTTTAGATAAGAAGCCTGTGGCTTGGGTCATGAGCTTACAGAACACCGAGTTGTATATCACCAGCGCCATTAATCATATATCACAGGATGGGTATTGAGTGTGATTCTATTTGTAGATAAAAAGGTACACCTGACAGAATTAAAATGGATGATTTAATCACAAAGTCCAATTACAATTAATGATTTAATTAATATTATGGATGATCTAATATCTAATGCTTGCTAATTAGCATTAATGCAGAGGAATGTTTTGATGAATCCTCATAGTATCTATTCCTCATCAGAAAATCAATTTGTTAGCACTAACAATGACAGAAATGACAGAATGACAAACTGAAGAAAGGCTTAAAATAATGTGTCGACAGGTATCGGTTAAAGAATATATCAGTAATTAGCAGGAACGTGTTTATGGTTTTTGATATGCAGCTTACAGCCTTGACCTCCTACGTTCAGTGTAGGCTTGGGCAGCATCTAATTTTGAAAACCGTCATACTGTCCAGACCTTAATCTGCGGTATACGGGGGACCCCAAACTGAAAATCTAAGACTTCAAAATACTATGGTACATACCTAATCTCGTGATATACTGTGTTACTCTAATACGGACCAAGCCTAGTTCAGCAACCATTTTTGAAGGATTTCATGCACCCAGAGAAGAAGCATCGAGTAGGACAAAGAGAACGATTGGCTGATACAATGCCCCCTCTCAGCCAATCATGCTACCTGCTAACATGAACTATCAGGGCCAGTGAGGAGAAGGAAAAGTCTTCCAGCTTGGTTAATACCACTCGACTTCACAGAGTACATAAAAACTAATTGAACACAGAAATTTCACATCATCTGGTGTGCACAGAGAAAACAGCAGAGCACTCACACTGAAAACCTCAGAACTCAGCTGCAGCCAAACAGACGGGGAAATGTGCATCAATGGGGCGCACTCAGGTTAGACAGCCACGGCAGCCCGGAACATTCCTGTAAGGAAGCTCAGCGCACACTGCAACCGAAACATGTATCCTCTGGTCAGGATCCAGTGCAATAATACAGGCAGACCTTCACAGCATAACACTGGTCTAATAAAACTCAGGTCACATTAAATATATAAACTTTTGTCCAGATCCTTTCTCATTACAGCACTGCCAAGCAGAAATAATAGATTTTTTAATATTTATATTCAAATTTAAATGAATAAAATACATATATTGCTTGTGGATCTTATAAATCCACTACTGGCATATTTTCACACAATACTGGAGGGGAAAAGCAAATTTTGATAATTTAGATATGTAAATATATGTTTATTAAAATTAAAACTGTTACCATGTGTCTCCATCAACAACAGCTGCTTTGGGGCAAACATATTCAGAAAGCGACATAGTGAAGCATACTGCTTCCTTCTGTCAGTGTACAGGGGAATGGCGTGCCTGGGGGAGCACAGGCCAGACACCGTATCAGGGATTCACGCGGCTCTGAAAGGTGTCGCAGGAGGGCTGGTCTTCATGGCTGCCAGGAGCGAGAGGGTCTCAGGGCTTAGAAAAGGGCCAAGCAACTCAGAGCATATTCACCTGCAGGACTGAGCGTAAGAGTGCAATTAGACAGGCTAGGAGCATTCAGTTAGAAAATCTGCTGCGACGATGACATTAACAGGCATTTATATGGGAGACATTTTTTTTTCACCAAAGCAGCTTACAAATCACTGCATTAGGAAACCGATAAAGAGCTTCATACCCAAGTGTGAAAATGACTTATTCATGCAATAAAATGTAATAATGTGGACTGCAGACGCAGCTAAACTGTCCTGATCGCTGTGCGGCTCCTGCTGCATCGTCTTCCTAAAGAAAATCATTTGTTTTCATGACCAGCACTCATTTTAGCGGTAAAAACCTCTGAACGAATGAAACACTATTCGCCGTTCCATAAATAGCTGAGAACGAGATGAATACTTGCTGCTATTTAAAGATTTAATTGATACTGGTTTCCAAGGACCACCTGTAAGCTCAACAAGTTACCGAGGCTGGAAAGCGGCCTGTAGGGAAATCAGGGTCCGTTCTTTATTCTTATTATTACAGTTTCTTTTTAGAGCTTCCCGTTTGAAACACCGTTTGCTGTAACAGCTCTGATAGACTATAATGATCGGGCAATTTTCCAGGTCGTTTTTACCCCAAATGGGCTAGTTCTGCATGAGTGTACTTACTCAGCCATCAGGGAGAAAATACATAAATAAATCGGGGGAGAATTTGGCCAGAGATGGGCCTAGCCTTGCAGGTGAGGTCCGTTTCCGCAGAACCTGCTGATTAGACTCTCCTTGGTCTTCATGCTGTGGCAATTCACAGGCTGTCATCTGATGAACTTTGAAGTGTCACTCATAACATGGTGTTCCAACAAGTGTCACTCATAACATGGAACCGCCAACAAGAGCAGGATTCTTAGAAATGGACCACCGTGGAGCCAAAGGCAAATTGGGGGGAGCTTTTTTTTTTTTTTTCTTCCTCTGGAATCATTGAAAAGCCAAAACTCTTGAAGGAAACCACGCAGTGGTTTGGTCTGTGGGGAAAGGATGCCTGTTAGTGCCATCTGGGTCTTAAAAAAAAAAAAAAAAATGGGGGCCCCTCATTCCAAGTGCCACCTTGGTAGGTCTAGTGGCTGGGTCGGGGTGTCTCGAGCTGGAAGGTCCCATTTCGGGGGGGCTCCTGTTAACTAAATACCACCCAGGATTCAAAAGGAATCACCCTCAGTTACCTTTAAAACAGTAAAAATGCTGCAGTCACCATTCAATATGATTTCACAAAAAAACCCTGCAAACGCTGATATCCTGAGCACCTTCTTTGGATAGGGGAAAAAGTATCCTCATGCAGACCCCTATCATCTTAGCTTCACTGACAATCTACAGTACAGCTAGAAATAATATCAAAATGCCATACAGTTGTTTAAATGGGGTGCCCAATGCAGAGATGTCACCAAATACCGCATGGGGAGTCTGTCTGCAGTGCTTGTAGTGGTGCTTGAATCGTTGTTGCTCCTGTCACCGTTACTTACTTCTCCATGCCTCCTCTGCACTCACGGTCGCTCTCCAGCAGGCGTGCAGGACCCCATCTGAAAAGCACAGCCTTTATTGTGGAGATATCACTCACGTCCATGTGCAACGCAGTCTTGCTGAGCATCTCCAGCAGGCATACTCAGCACTGTCAATAACATCCCATTGAAGTCTCCCCGTTTCAGAAAATTTAATCAAGAGTAAAGCAGAGATGAAGTTCAGCTCACAATCAGTCATCAGAAAGGGCAGCGAGACTGTCTGTAGATGGCCGGTTACTCACCGCTCGTTGGGAAATTGGGGTCATCCGACCACTGTGATTGGTCTAATTGAGTCTCGCTCTAACTAGAGCGTTTAATTCAGCTAGAGAGTCAACCTCGGACATCAATCAGCCGAGTCCTTTTGCAGGTCTGCTTATCAAGTAACTGGACAAGTCACTGGTGATTGACAGGTGCACTCCGCTCATCTGGAAAAAGGTGTCTGGAGTAATGTAAAAGGCTGCCGTGATCACAGCGCAAAACGTTGTTTGTAAATAAATGTGACTGAATGTCACTGCTTCTGTATCAGGGAGAGCATGACCCAGCGGGCCAGGTCTGACCACCCTGGTGCCTCACATACTCCATCAGAACCTCAAAACCACACCCAAGGCAAGCTATACTAGCGACACTAGTGATGCACAAAACAATTATTTAATCATCTGACATCTGAGTGAGACGGAGACCACCTCCCTGACAGCTGGCCCAGCTATTCTAAGCTTTTTAATGACCCCATTTTCAATTTCATAAAATATTTCTTACCGCAGGGAGTGTAATTCCCTCCCACAGCTTTGATTAATATCAATATTTTAAATGTTTTGAATAGTTAAAGTACACTTAAAAAATCTCTTACTCGCACAGACAGAAGTTTGGCAGGAGGAGACTATCCAAGAGCTATCAATTATTAAACGTTCCGGTCCATTCTAAGAGCACAGCTCTCCAACTGGCAGATAAGCCCATCTCTGTCCCCTCTGTCTCCTCCCCCTGCCTTTGCCCAGCTTGCTATGGTGAGAATTCCCGAGCCCAGGATATAGGGAGTGTTGTGGCCTTTCGGGGAAGAGCTCCTTGTCCCTCCTGGGCACGCAGCGGAATTGCGTTCAGTGATCTCCACTATCAGCTGACCCTTCTATCAAAAGGAAAAGCAAAGGTACCGTCTGGGACTCAAACCAGCAGCCGGCGTACGGTCCTGCACGACACACCTGCATCACAGGGAAAGGCCTCCTCGGAGGTCCAGCTCAGATTTACGCAGCCCCCTTTTCATGAGGGCATGACCAGTCGCCGCCGTCTCCGCGATCTATAACGCGCCTGAGATTTTCACGATACGCTGCTTCCAGAATCATCAGCTGGGCTATCTATTCTCTGGAGACCTGATCGGTGGCACTCGCACTTAGCTGACAAATCATCCCTGGCAGGTGCTCGCGGGCGTGTGTCTCTGCTCCGAGCCCGCGTGTCAGGCTCTTCTTAGAACTTGCTGCCTTCCAGACGTCAAACTGTGAAGCCTCCATTCTGCGGCTTCCCATCTGGTGACTCCCTCATCAGGCACCTGGAAAATATTCACAGCCGACGGCGCTTTCGGCGTGGGGGTTACAGCGGGTGATGGGACATAGATCATGGCGCCTTGCGCTCGTGTCCAGGCTCCTCCCGACGTGATGGGAACGCCGAGAGTGAAATACCACCGCGCCTGGCGTGCCTTCCACTAGGGGTCCAGCAAGCAGGTCCCGCTCACGAGGCGCAATTTATCGATTACAGGAAAGGATGGCGTGTAATCTTCCATCAAAGTGTCACAGCAGTGAGACAGAACCCGCCCGACTCTCCTGTCAGGGGAAATCCAGCGGAGCGGTCGCTCGGCAGTGCAAGCACGAGCATTCCTACCTGTCAGGCTCTCACATGAGCTGCCGCCTCCTGGCGTCATCACGGTAATATGACAGCGTGTGAGCAGGTCATTCTGACAAGAGACGGCTGAACTAAACTCCACATTACGTTCCTTAACAGCACGTCGTAATGGTCAGCAGGCGGCCAGGCCTGGTGTTAACCTTTACGGCCCACTCTGAGGTTCAGCACTGCCATTATCAGAATAGCATTCATTACTTCTTTTGATCATCCCGTGCAGCCTGTACTACAATCTTCTTCCCTTTACATGAAACCTGGTGTGGAGTCGCCGCAGCCACCCCTGGCCCATCACAGGCCCTGTTAGCCATGGGTGGGCCACTGCATAGGCGGCTGTTTCTGTAGCTCTGATCCTACACCGTGTGCCTGTCAATACTAAGGCCCATGTACTTGGCTGGCCTCTTCCAGCACGTCACTGAGAGACCAGCCAGTTGACAATTTTTAAAAATATACTTTTAGCGAACTGAGAAATATTGACTTTCACTCTCATGATAGTTGACGTCAACACATCTGCCCGCTATCCTGGTATGGCGAGGGAGGACTGACACGGTTAGTCGGCACATCATCACATATTTTACATCTTTCTCACAATCCGAGACAAAATGGTATCACATCCATCTTCATATGACAAAGTTGGTCATATGGGATAAACCTGAAGCTTGGTGTCGTCTGCTGCCTTTCTTCTTGCACATGCCCAGAATGACAAAGCCTTTGGGTTGGCACACCTTGGCAGTACACAGACATTCTGCATAGGAGTGTTTCCGATCCCGAATGGCTGCTGACGCTGTTATGCTGCTTTCCACTTTAACCAGGACAGTATGACTGTCTGCGGCACAGAGTGAGCGTACACTGCAGATCTCATTATAACAGTCACCTTTTGTATATAACCGGTCAGCTTGTCCCCAATAACGTGTCCATCTTCTACGCTAATGACCTCCTTCCAGGGCAATGTTCTCATTCAGGCGCTGCCCGGGATGTGGACAGCAACACTCAGGTTTCCACAGCCCCGATTAATTTAAAAGTGAAGATGATGTATGAAAGCTGCATTTCCAGCTGGGGCAAACTCCAGACTCTTATAAAGGGCAAACTATCTGTACATCCAAGTCTCTCCTTTACACTCCTCTACTGAAGGTTCCTGGGGAGGTTTCCAGCGTAAGAGCTGATTCTGATGGATCCAGGCATTTGGCTGAATAAACCACTGAGGACCCAGAGGTAGGAAATCTAGTCGACGTCACCATTGTGGACTGATCTGGGAACAGGAGACATACATCTTCAGATAGTGACATTGGGATCCCTTCGGTTTAGTCTGCCTTTGTAAAAGACTTAGCGTTAAACCTGCAAACAGGCTGCCTCAAGGCTTGCAGGCTCATCCAGGTTCACCTTCACACCTCACACCAAGGGTGGTTTTTACATCCTCCTCCGCATTTGAGGTGCCTCCACACACCCGCCTTCAACGTTGCAGTGAGATGACAGGTGAAGCGGTGAGCCTAATTTGCTCCGAGTGTGCAAACGTGGCAGCATGTACATTTGTGTGAACTGTAACTGACTGGCAGTCCATGCAGAGTGCACCGTTTCTTAGGAGAGAATAATCGGTCAAACAATAAATGAAGAGAGAGGAACATCTCTAGAACGCTTATTGTCACTGAACATTAAAACAACCAGTCCCCATATTTTTGTTGGCACTTTAAAAAAACTGCTTCACAGCGTTGCCTTTTTTCCTTTAACTTGAAGGCTGTGTTTAACGTGCCAGACGTCTGACAGGAAAGGAGGAATTCCACAAAGGCACTCGGTACGGAACAATCCGGACCAAACGTGCTGCGTCCCTAATGGTGAAACGTTAACAATGCTCGAGAGAGAAGCCGGCGTTTGACGGTTTAATTAAAGCTTTTCAAGCTACAGTCGATCTATTTTGTTTGGAAGTTACTGAAAGGCTCGTATAAAAAGTGTGGCTTTATAAAATGGAGTAGACTTGAAGGAAAACACATTATAGAAAGACAGTGACTGTTTCACTTCATTGCAAAGCTGCGGGATACTTTTTTTTTTTTTTTTTTTTACTGAAAAGAATGGATTTGTTTGTTTTTTGTTTATATTGCAAACTCCTGTGTGCTTTGGGGTCCGCAAAACAGCATGCAGGAATTTTCCTGCAGAACTTGCAGTATATAAAGAATTTGTTTTGATTTACACCTGCCAATGAATTATTAGTCACTGACATGAATACTAAAACAACTTTGTTCATAACCAAAGTATTCATCATCTGACAACTGTCAAATGCACACTCACTGATTCTCCCTGTCCTACCTTAAGGGGCTTGTATCACCAGGAAAAAGTAGAAGTTATTTATAGAGACAGGTTAGGATTCGGTTCTGAAAGCAGGTCCAGAGGAATAACTAGCTCCGCGCCCAGCAAAGAAGCAAATTCACAACAACGAAGACAGTACAGTACTGTTTTGCATTCACTACTGTAAGACTTGCTCCGGGCAGGATTACAAATGGAGCTAAGTGATGCCGGCACGGCAAGAAGAAATAAGGGCTTTATTTGGAGACGGGTTGAAAAAGCAATGGGGAGGAATGAAAACAGAAGGCAGCCGCTCCGGCGTCAGCACGGGGGATATCGAGAAAACAATACGGGCATCGGGTCGCCATAAGGGCTCACACTCAGTGAGGGCTAGGGTGTGTTTGCTGAGTGCTGGGGAAGGAACAAATCCTCTCATGGAGACACTGGGAATGCGGCACATGTCAACTGAAGGCCTGGGTTTGTCACCTGATTTTGCATTGCCTCAGGGTGATTTTGCCCCCTCCATATTAAAACCATTTAAAATAATCCTTAAAACTTACCATAAAAAAACATATTAGAGGCTAGGATTTCATTGAATTGCTAATATTCCTTTCAGTGAATTTCTTTACATTACATCATTATGCACCACATACATACTCATAAAGCTGGGAGTCACATTGCTGATGGTCATTGGGATTAAATGCACAGGGTGTTGCAGCTTTACATAGATCCCATTTTATTTTTTTAAAGTGTCTTTAAGTTGATTTAAATGTCATTTCATCCCAGAATACTAAAGCAATGATAGAAAAGGCAGTTAACCTTTTCTATTTTGCCATATTTCAATACTATTCATATTATGTAGTAATAATAATAATAATAATATGTGCCATGTACAGTATAAAGACACACACTTAGGGCTTATGAAGATGTCTGTATGATCTCATTGAGGAAATGCCTTTTAATGTGATGCAGGTCACATGACAGTGTTTCACACAGTTGCGTTTAAATCATTGACCTTAATACTTCTTTTGATCCAAGTTACATTCAATCCAATCAAGTCAATTGACACTGGGAATCACATATCAGCCTGTTGGTGTTGCTGTGCACTGGAGAAGGGTCCCACTTCAAAGCCCGGCAGAGCTGATGGAAAGCGCTTCAGGCCCACAGGTAAGTGGAGAACAATGAGGACCCTTTAATGAAAGACAGAAACCCAGTCGCTGCTGGAGTCAGTATCCACTCTACTGATCCAGAGCCCAGTCCCTGCTGTAGTCAGTATCCACTCCATTGTTTCAGAGCCCCAGTCCCTGCTGGAGTCAGTATCCACTCCATTGTTTCAGAGCCCCAGTCCCTGCTGGAGTCAGTATCCACTCCATTGTTTCAGAGCCCCAGTCCCTGCTGGAGTCAGTATCCACTCCATTGTTTCAATGTTTTGCATTATGAAGGCAGCATTATTTATTTCATAAGTGATTGGCACAATTCAAACTGACCGTTAGCTGGTTAGAGTTGCATGCCATCTCGTCAAGGAACTCGCAGTCCTAGACATACATTGCTGAAAGAAAACATTAGCAAGTATGTACTTTCAAGGGGGCATTATAGACGTCACCTGATTTAATCTAGCTTAGGGTGGAATATCATTGGATTTATTTTTCAGGTGACATCAGAATGAATCATTGATCTGAATGATTTTGCATGAAAAGCACTGTGTGTTTGCCAGTCAAAGAGAGGCCACTACTACACAGAGGCAATCTCAGGAATTCAGGTCTCTGGCACAGGGCGCCAATGGGAGCCAACCCTCAGGATTGTGCAATCTAAAAGGCATTACCTTGTGTAAATTACATACACGTCTAATGCACACTGCAGAAGTCTGTGTCTTCATTTCCCACCGGCCGTAGCCTGTGCATTAACATATTCGGCCTGGTTGCCATTCATAATTTAAGCGAGCAGCATTAGGCTATGTGTTTTCCTTTTCGCAGATATCACAAAGGAGCACAGAGATAAAATGAGAATTTTGGCCACTGCGGCTCTGTCAGTTCGGCCTTAGAAACTTTCCTCACGGCTCTACTCTGGCTGCCACCAGCCGTCTCACCCTAAACATGTGTTCTGCCTCTCGGTGCGGATGGACACAAGCTGCGTTACCTCCTTGACAGTCCGACATGCCTTGTGGACTTACGGCACCAACATTACCCAGTGGAGCACTCCTCCGGATGGTCATTGTGCATAAATACCGTCTTCCTCTGCCCTCCTCCACCCCTGGCTGGACACCCTCCGTCCCCTTCACGCTTTGGGCAGAAGAGGCAGGCGTGGCCACTTTGGATATGTCAAGGGCTTGTTGTCATTATTCCACTACCCGGAGAGACACTCGGCATTCTGCTGCTTCAGAGGCCTTGAGCTAGATCTTCAAAGCATTTAGTACATCTTCTTTACATGCAAGCTTATCACCCACCCCTGATGCATACATGTCAACTTAGCTGCAGAGAAAAGTCAAACGTGTGGTTAAAAAAAATCTTTAGCAGGGGCCGGTAAACATTGTTGAAGAGCAGGGGGATGGGTGGCGATGGTAAGAGTTGTTGACCGGGGGGGGGGGTCTCAGAAGATGACGCCTTATCTTACCCTTGTCAGCATCTGCCGCTGACTACAAAAAGAGGTGCAAAGGACTTGTTTGGTTTTCACACACCTTAATGTGCAGGAGAGACACAAATACACATCAAATGGAAAGCAAGTTTTGGGGTCAGCCAGCGCCCCAGGAACGGCTGGGGTTGACTGCACCTTCAGAGCTCCCTGCCAGCCTCCCTCAGCCGCCAGCAGCTGACATTTCCTGCCACAGACTGAAAGGAGCTCCGCTGACAACTTTGGCTTCAAAGAAATTGCAGAGGACGCCATTTTCTATGCGTCCTTTTCCTTGGGATGGCTTGCCTGAGATTATGCTGTTCACACAGTTTATCGCCGGTAGCTGGAGCTGCCTCTGATGCGGAAAGTGTCAGCATCCATAAAGGTCCATTAAAAGTTTCATTACAGCGCTGACATGGAGGTCTGCGAGCCAGCAATACGGGGAATACAAATGGCTCCACGGCTCAGAATGTTTTTTAAACAGCTGCAGCATTATAGCCCATTCGTCTCGCAGTGTCGGAGAACTGGACCGACGCAGACATCCAGTCACACGCAGGACGTGGCGGCCCCGAGATCACTAACAGACCACGACCCGCATCGCCTTTCTCACGCCAGCTGCTGTTACCCCCCCCGCCCCACCCTGACCTAGAGGGATTGCAAAATGGCATTCTTGCTTCATTGCTGAAGTTCATCAAGGGTCTGAATTTGCTGGCAGGGACTGAGTTACGGGCCCATCTGGAGCCAGGCAGGCTGTATTATGGGGGAGGGAGATGTCATCCCAACACTGGTCCACAGTGAGGCCTGGGGAAGATGTGACTGAGTGATGGGGAGGGCCCTTGGCAGAGGGCACAGGGAGAAGAGATGTGGCACTGGGTGTAGAGTAACCTGCCCGCACCCTGGGTGTCACACACGCAACTACTGCCCTCTAGCCCAGTCAACTGGCTGGCATCCACTTTCACTGGGCCTCAGTTTTACTGCAGGAATAAGCTTGTCCGTTTTCCACATTTTTCCAAGAGAGAATTTCCCCACTAAAAGAAGCATGATGCTACCCTCAGCCCCATCCTTGTGCAGCTAATAAACCACTGGCTTCTCTCCACTGATGCCTCCAGGCGTCTGGGCCGTAGCAGTTTTCCAGAAGCTGCTAGAAGTCGGCACTTTCAAAATCCACACGGCACCACTTTTCCACCCCGGCGCCATCCTCACACCCATAATTGCTTTCGGACCCCTAGTAAGCCCACTGCGGTCAGTGTCTGGAGTGCAGCCTTTGAAAACCGCTTCCCAACTCCTTCCCTGGGGTGCTTTCCTGCACCGCTCTGCTGACGTTCACAGGAGCCTCCATGTGGAAGCGAGACAGGAGGCACTTTCTCCTGCTGTGGGACACTTTCTCCCATGCCCTCACGACCACTCACCCAGACACTGGGCTAACAGGCAGCTTTCACTCACATCATCCGCTGCACACTCACAGAACCTCGGCCTCCTGCACTTCAGGACATCACGTTCAGCGGCCTCTGCTGGCCGACAGCCGCACCTCCACCATGGGTGCTGGCCCTGCCAGGACCTCTCATACACCACTGAACATGGCACTGTCTCCACTCCCACAAGAACATGCAGGGGAAAGTAGCCTCTTCACTCAGCCCTAGGCTTCTTCCTTTGCTCTCTGGCTCTATCTCACCTCTGCCCAGTGGCGGTTCTAGACCAAAATCACCAGGGGGGCCGAGGTGGGGCCAGTGTGTTTTTAAGGGGGGCACATTTATA
>JAODJW010000117.1:22607044-22626958 GCA_026777045.1 Hyperopisus bebe | reverse complement strand
CAAAGTAGTACCCCAGCTGGTTTGGCATTTTTGGTACTGGAACTTGACCAGAAGTCAATGGAAAAGCGAAAGTACCGAAAGTACCGTACTTTGTGCGGTGGAAAAGCACCCTATCCTTAACCCATAGTTATTACTGCTGAGACTCCAAAATGCCCAAAGCAGCCGATTTGCCTAAAATGAACTTTACACATGCGCGCATGAACAGCGAAGCCAATTAAATTCTAAATGCTAAGCTATATTGTATGGCATTTCAGTGCAGACAAGATTGTTTCCCCTGCTCAGTTCATGCATTATTTAGTGACACTCTGCTGAATAAAAGTGCGGAGATGTGGTGCTCTTTTCCACAAGACAAAGATTTCTAAGGCCGTTTTCATGTCCTCCTTATTAGACAGACCCCAAGCACACATACAACAGTAATGTGTCTGGATGCAGTATTTATACAGTTACTCTGCATCCTAATATGTGCTCTATACTAGCTGAGAAGGGCTACAGGCCATCTTCCATATGAACCTAAGAGGGGTAACAGGTTCAAAGATGGATGAAAAGATAGAGGCATCATAAGAAAATAATTCTACCCAATATGACCAAACCAGGAAAACAGGACTGTGGGAGGGGTGGTGGTGGATTGTTCAAAAAACAGTGCTTTACCCCAGATACCCAATAAGCTGGAACAATGTGATCTGACATTTTTCTGTCTTTAATTTCCTTTAAGAGATGGCTTTTTAAAGGTCGCTGGAGTCTTAACAGCAACGGCCATATGGGAAACAACACATTGTCTTAATGTGCAATTCTCCTTCAAGAACCTGGAAGCCTTGTTACCTGGCTTGTGTTTTGTGCTATGCAGGTTAATGAAGATACGTGCAGAGGGGAGGGAGCCTGGGAGGGATGAAACGCAAAGGGATCGAAGAGACATTCTGCCATTGATTAAAAGAGCTTTTTTCCCCACCACCAAAGAAATGCAAAGGGTTCCCATCACCTCTTAATAAAAAAGAGTGGCCAGCTGGAAATAGATATAAATCTTAACTCATGATGCTGCACATTCGTTACAAGACCTTGGAATCAACGAAGAAATTGCTTGTCCTGTGTTGCCTTGATTAATAGAGGCAATGGGTAAGGTCAAATCTGGATGATCATTTACTGGGGCAGGTTCTTGTCAGCGTCACCAGGACGACGATGAATCATTGCAGAAAAACCACAGGCTTTGTGATGAAGGAGACCTCTGCGAGGGTGTTTCATTTTTCAGTCCTGGTTTTAATACCATGTTTAACAAAGGGAGAAAAAAACAATTGTCAGCACAGGTCCTGATCTGGCTTAAGACTGTTTAAGTGCATGTGGTCAACAGTCCGTCTTCTGCTTTGACCATCCATTGCACAGGAACCTCAAAGTTAGTCAATGTGGAAAATCTTAAGGGCAAAGGATTTTACACTGGATCATAAGAAAGAGAAATATGCAACAAAATAGCTGAAAAGCAAAACTTCTTACATGTGTGATGTGTTTGTCGATCTCTGAAAATGGAGGAAGATGTCTTGTTTGGTAAATGTTTTCATGGTAAATTTCAGAATGTCAGCCTCCCCCTGAGTTGAAGTGTTTGTTTTTCTGCTGCAAAAGAATAGCAAGTACCACATGCTGCGTGACTGAGAACCATCTCTCTGTGTCCGGTAAACAGTGCTAAGTTTCGGCCTGCAGAGTGTTCCCATGGAGTCTGCCATAACAGTTTTCAGATCATGTGCAAATCCTCATCAGGATGTGTCTCTCACTGTTTGGTGTTCTACTGACCACCCGCCTCAGCACCAGAAAGACGTACATACAGACCACAAATGTTGAACCAGTGTTGAAAAAGTGCCACGACCTACAAGAATCATAAGAAAAAATTACTGAAGGCCAGCAGCTAAGACTATATGTAAGACAGCAAGAAAAAGTAATGCAGGGCCTAAGCAAAAAAAAATAAAAAATTTAGCGCGGTATTAAGGTTTTTTACCAATATCTTTTACATTAGGTAACAAAAATAAGTTATTGAGCTCAACAGACCAACACATCAAGAGGATTGCGAAGACAATGAAAAAACATGCCCCCCAAAAGATGTTGAGGTTCTGCACGGTTCCACTTCTCTGGACATGCTCCATCTCAAACAAGCATGCTGAGATGCTCAATAAGAGAATTGGAATGGAGTGCATACTGTATATCCATCGTTTCTTCTGTTCACCATTTCAGGGTAAAAAGAAAAAAAAGCAAGTTCACTCAGTTCATAAGTGACTTTGAACAGAATTGTTCATCCAATAACAAATAACAATAATTTCAAAGTACTCTTTCTAAGTCTCCAAATTTGAGGGATAAACAGGAAATTAATTCTCTGAAGCTGGATCTATGAGCGAAGGGGCGGGGGTCTAAGAAGTTTTTTTTTTTCCCTGCAGTGAACCCATTGTGTTAATGTTTCTGCTCTCAATTAAATATTTAGGGTATGTCACCACAAACCCAGGTAACAAATGCACAACCCACATTAGTTCACTAAACAGACACACCTCAGAAGTCCTTGGTAAACCAAATTTAGGGTGAAAACGGTGTTACTTCAGTGCAGCCCGGAAAAAACAGGAGAAAGGAAGGTACTACATAGGACATAGGGCTAGAACCAGTGAGGAACTAGTGACACAAAATGGTTCACAGGAGAAGCACAAGACAGAGTTGGTAAATGCAAATCTTTGCCCATCACCCATAAATGGGAAGGCCGTGGTAATTGAACGTCTATGCCAGTCAGTGTTTGCTATGTTTCACTGGTGTTCAACCATGACGAGCAAAGAGCGGGGACACTCATTAATCTAACGAGGGCTGCCCAACAGGCTGCTGAAAAAACAAAAATCATTGCCAGCTGACAGGCCTGGGGCCTTTAATAAACCAAATTGTGTCTTTGTTTTTTTTCATAAAGAAGGAATTGCAAATGCTAATGTCAGTTTTATGGTGGAGTATTCAGTGTTGTTCAGCATGCTATACATTTGTAAACTAAGCGCAGAATTACTGATGAAATACACAAATAGCACTGGTCTTTCATTGAACACCCATCTGTCTTAAATTGGCTTTCACTCGGTTATGAAACGATTAATAAAAACCCAATTTATCACCTAATACATTTTTTTTATTATCGCCCTTAATCCTCTGTGGATCCTTCATGCTTCATTCATTCAGTCTTTGACAAAAATAGGCATAAAATGTGTCAATGTTCAGTGCAATTACAACTACAGTTCAGGCTGATACTGGTAAGATTTTAAGAAAGGCTCACCAGTGACCAGTTTCAAAGGCAGCTTCCTTACTCTCAAAGTGCTCCCTTTCTACAGTCTGTGGCTTAAACAAAAACATTTACAGTTTCAGAATCAGTAATGATCCACTCCTGAAGGTTTTTTTTAAAAACAGAAAAGCACTAGAATATACATAATATATATTTTATATCCTTATACCCTCCTTGTGATTGTGATATTTGTCTATTATTTAGATATTTGTCTATTGTGGTACTGTTCCTTCTGGAGGGAACATTTTGTTTTGTTATGTATGCAAATACACTAAAAAACTGACAATAAAGGAAGTTTATAATCTGTACAAGCAGTTACTGATAATGTGAAGTTTTAAGAAAATGTTAGTTTGACCAATCGCATGCTAGCAGTCATGGTCACATTTACTCAGGAGATACACAGAGGGGGACAACAGTGGAAAACGGAACAGAACCTACATATTAGTTTGTGCAGATCATACCTCTGATGTATCCCAGAGTGAGCGTCTGTGTGTGTTTGTGTATTGGGGAGGGTTCAGGCTCACTGGATGGATTCACCACAGAAAGTCCCAGGAGCACGGTGAAAGGTACAGCCTAGACGACCTATTTATTTAGATGCGCAGCTGACACACAGGACAATGTCCCACTACCAGGGTAGACCTTGCCACCAAAGCACCACCTACAAAACAGGCAGCGTGGTACCTCTGCACAAGACCACCAGAATTCTGTGAACTGCTGTACTGAAAATGAACATCTATTTAAACTCAAATGCCACTACACATCCAAAAACAACATGAAAAAACAGCCATATAACATTAAATAGTTACAGGCATCAGAATTCAAGATGTATTAATTGAGGAGTCTGGCTCCACTAAGCGAAAGCCATCCGGACCCCCAGGAAAGGCTGCCAGGACACCAAAACAACCTCATTCCTGGGAGCACAGGCACGACTCTGTACAGTCAGACCAAGCCTCCTTCACAGCAACAGAAGACAGGAAAAATGCAGTGGGAGATGCTGCATGTACGGTCACTATGGCAATTTTTATTGCATCCTAACAGAAGACGTTACGCAACTGCACTTCAGCCCAGGTTCACATCCCAGAAGACTTAATTACTGAAGTCATCTAGTCCAGTATCTGCCTCTATAATCACATTATTTGTGCCTGACAAACAGATCAAACAGGAGACATACAAAAGCTGTTGACAACAAGCATCATGAAAATTCTCCACTACTAAGTAAGTAACCAACACAGCCCAATTCCAGATGGAAGCATTTGATCATAACAACTGTATTGAAATTGAATTCTAGGTATGGTGAATAGTAATACATTACTCACCAGGAGTTCAAATGGTCTGGCTAATAATCCAACATGGCTATGCTGAATCTCAATTCTTCCACCAGCGTGTAATATACAAATGTCCAAAATGGATTACTTTTGGACACTAATAGAATTTTTCTAGAATTTTCAGAAGGGAAGACACTTCTCAGAAACCACTGCAATGGGTTATTAGCTCATAATAAAACACAGATATAACTAAGCTGTCTGTATCAGTCTCCCAATAACCTTTCAGAAGGCATCAGCAACTAACAAAAACAGAGAAAAAAAAAAGTGAAGCAGAGTTACATTAATGCTGTACTTACAGGTAATGTTTTAAAGTCATACATAAAGCCTGAGGGACAAAGAAAACATAACAAGGCCATAATCACCGTCTAACTTATTAATAGGATATAATTAGCCACTAACTAATTAGTCGTTAGCCTGCTGGCCACATGTAAGGAAGACATAGAAAATGTCACTATGAGGCGGGTCAGCTTTGGTGGCCTCTGACACATAATTCCCCCAGGAAGCCAGTGTGTGCTGCCTCTATCGCCAGATAGTGTCAGTTACTGAAATCACTGTCGCCCTGACACCAAAGAGCCCTAGGAGGACGCACAGAGGCATTTCCCATTCAGGGGTCTACCCACTAATTATCACACTCCACTCTCTCACTCCCTCTGCCTCTGGCTTTTGTGCCCTATCAGCCATATTACCTCCGCAAGACTAATGGCCACGGCAGGATGGCAGACACGCGAAAAAGGCCATAATGGGCTCCGGTAGGGCAAAGCCCGATCAATTAAAATAGGGCGGAATGAGAAATGACGAGCTTGGCGATGAGGTGTTACATTCTCATTATTACCCAAGTCGGTGAACGCGAATAGCGAAATGCACCCAATCATTTATCCCTAATACACATTTCTGTAATGTGAGAGGGATGCATGCATATATGGGGGGGGGGGGGGTGTTAGGCCAATGGAACACGTGGCCGATTCATCAATTCCAGCAATACAGGAAGCAGAAAGGAGAGCGCTTTTTCATGAGGGGGGGGCATGCCCAGCAGGTTTTGTAGGTCTGGGGCCACTGCTGGAGGGGAGCATCAGGAACATCAACACAGGGCTTGGCAGAGTGAGGTCCCTCTTTTTATTTTGCGAGGGACCACCACTGGGTCATCAACGTGTTACAACGTGGAAGAGAGAGGACCCGAGAACCGGTATGGGGCCCACGCAAGCCTGGCGTATTCTCTGTTACACAGTACCAGTTGGCAATGCCATTCTGATCTGAAAAACGGACGGACACCCCATTGGCATTTCATATAAACCCATATGTAGGTGATCAGGCCATAAAAGCAAACTGACTTTCCAGTGTATATAAGGCAAAGTATATCAGGCAAAAAGAAAACAATTCTGGGTGTGATATCAATAAGAGCTGGCGGCTTTAGCGCAGGCCTCTCCATCCCATAGCACAAGCAGTACTATTTCAGGGCTCCAAACTATAAATAAAGGGATGCTGGTTCATGCCCCCAAGGTGCTCAGCTGCTGCTCTCTGGAGGTACTTAAAGCTGTGTAATGTAGGCAATGTGTATAACTGTAAGCCCTGTAAGTCAGTTCGGATAAAAGTGGCTGCTGGATGCAAGCGACAGAGGCGAGATGAACTGAATCTTAAGCTGGAGACCAAGGGATAGATCCTCTAACTGTAGCCTAGCATCCTTGGTCACACCCACAGCAC
This sequence comes from Hyperopisus bebe, assembly GCA_026777045.1. Lineage (NCBI taxonomy): Eukaryota > Metazoa > Chordata > Actinopteri > Osteoglossiformes > Mormyridae > Hyperopisus > Hyperopisus bebe. The sequence continues at coordinate 22,620,658 of JAODJW010000117.1, read as the reverse complement.
CACACTTCCAGGCCTCGAGGTGTCCACATAGAAATAAACGTTTAAGAAGTCCCGTAGTTCATTTATTTTCATAAGGTCCCACTTAGGGAAAAGATGTTTAATTACACAATTTCTCACAATTACAGCCTTCCGAACAGCCCGTTACAGCTGTAACTGGTTGATGTATGTGGATGTATGGTCTCATGTGAGCGATTTTTACTCCTTAGCCCAGGGGATCAGTCGGCAGATGCACGTGTGCAGCTGTGGCTGTATGTGCCATGATCCCTCAGCCACCACAACCCATCATCCCATTTCACCGACCAGCAGGGGGCACCGCTTTAATGCCTGTTGTGCTTTGCTTTCATTCTTGGTATTTCCTCTAAATATTTAAACAGAAGGTAAGAGGTCTCCGCAGCCTTGATAGGAGTCAGAATTAATAAGCCTTACAGATCTTAACAGAAAACAGTGGCATACACATACTGAATGTACATTTCTCTAGTATCTCTGAATGTATGTGTATCCTGGCCTCTTTTTTCTCTACTTTCCCCTTCTTCCCATCCTGTCCCAAGTCATCAGGCCTCATGAGGTTTCCACTGGCGCTTGTCAGTTTAATTCAAAATCGAGTCACATTCATCGTGATTCAATTTAAGCTAAATCTGCCATCATAAGCAGCGGTACAGTATAAGAGGGGCCCAGTAGGCCGGCATGCTCCTCATGAAACCTCCAGCTCACAAACTATTGCTGATCATGTCCCAAAGTACATGAAAACTTAAGAAAGAAAAACAGAAGACTGCATTTATATGGGATAAAGTGATAATTTATCAAAGAGAAACGAGAGAGTAGAGGAGAAGGGATGGAAATCAATCAGGTAACATGGGAACTTGCTCACAAGACATACATTTGTATATATTTTTAAAGTACAGGGGACCAGGGGGACAGTTCTGGATTCAAAGTGCTGTGAATCACAAACTGATAAAGTACTGAGAGCTGTGGTTACATGGCCAGCTCTGGCCCAGATGCAGGAATGTCTGGACAGCAGTTTCATTCCAAAACATGAATCTCATAATGCATAATTCATAGAATGAATAGTGAACGTTTTATTAGGAAGCCACACCCAAAGGCTTCTTATTCCCATACATCTCCTAAAAATACGTTTTTTGATTGTTTTGCCATTTTAGCAAAACCACTATAAACCCTAATTTATTTTAGAAGTCAGATATGCACCAGCATTTGATTTTATTTTTTCGTTTGTGGATGCAAAATTACTTGTTGTGCCTTGCAGCTGTGTCTTTTGTTCTAATTAAAATATAAATGGCAAAATCACTAGGAATCAAAGACTTCCATCCTGAGACCAGACTGATGTTAGCAGGGATGCACACATTGCATTTCATATAGACAGATATATACATTCAAATTTACATGATAATTTTCCCCCATACATCTCTATCAGCAAAATGGGCTTCATCATCAGTAATAATAAAATCTCAAATCACAGCCTGTGAACTCAGACGTTGCTGTACAAATCATCATAGTCTAAGTAATGCTCAGAAATCATGCTGGACGAAGTCACCGGCAACTGTGCCAAGCAGACAGTCTCCTTCCTGTTCTGAGAACTGTCTGCGTTATAATTGTGCATGATTAATGACTTGAATTTTGTAAGGAACAGAAAATATACATATATTCTCAAATGTATTGATACTCTCTTATCAGTACGAGACACTTTCACTAGAAGCCAAACTGGAAGATGAAGCCAGTCAGCCTACAGAGTCCTCTCATGGCGCTTCCTGAGAAGGAGAAACACTTTCAATGCTGAGCAGTCCACTGTACTAGCAGCAATACTCACTGTTAATAGCTTGTATAGAGTGACTTTGTAATCACATTCATTGTGCACAGTTATTTAAGTTGTCAGTTTCCTTTTCATCTGCACACTAAGCAACCCACATCAATAACACAGCCTCTAAGCACTTTTTCAATAGCAGAAATAAATAAAGGCTTAAAAAATCAATTTGGGGTTGTTTATTAAACAACTCCTCAAAAAAAAAAAAAAAAAATGGAAGAATCCATTAACTCCACAGAGAACACGTTACGGTTCCAAAATACAACTGATGTCACCCAAAAGTGTGAAAAGGAAAGAATGACATAAAAATATGACTCACTGGTAAATCCACAAAGTGGCAAGTCTTTCCAACTTTTACAATTGACTGTTTCTCAAATTCATAAAAATGGGTCAAATTGCATTATGACTAACTTAAAGACAGAACGGGGCATCACCTGAAGCGAAAGCTCAATAGAAACAAATTGTTTAAAAAAAAAAAAAGAAGAAGAAGAGAGAGACTAACAGCTCTTAATGGACCATCATTAATGGAAAATCATACGGCTTTTAAATCTACTTCAGATAACCATGCATATTCAGAATAAGCAGTTAAACCCTATCCTGTGGCCAGTAAACAAGCCTCTCTTTATCAACAGGCAGTTCAGAGAAGCTGTGTCCTGGAGGCTGGCTGGCCAGCAGGCAAAGGGAGAACATGCCGTTCAGGCTGTAGTCCATACGGCTGGCCGTTTCAGGCATATCAGCAGGATCTGAGGCACCTGGGAGGCAGCCTGCCATAGCGCCAATTCAGGGGACACACAAGTAGCCAACAATCTAATCCACAGCAAACCAACAAGCTAATGCATGGTGGCTTCCACCACAAGAACAGCAACGGTTAAAAGCTTGTGCATATGTGCATTATATCGGCGGAGGAACACAGCCCACTAAAAGGGCACCGTGCATCTTCCAGCCCCTCTAATGTATTCGAACGAGCCATGTGAGAGGCAATTTGCAGCCTAAACCTAACAAATCAGTGTTTGTTTAGTACAGCAAGCTGTGAGTGGTTGACAGTGATGTGCTTAGCATGGGCAAAATTAAGTGAACAAACGATAGAAGCTCTGTTTATTAAGGTTTCAGCCCTTAAATGACACCAGTGTTCAGCTCATGACAGTTGCTTTACAAGAGTGGTTTTGGAAGAATCTTGTAACGCTTTCATGGTTGGTGTCTATGGTCTAAACAAACAGCGTTCAAGGCAGGGACAGGCTGCACGGCGAACAGATGGGGAGTTTGGCAGCAGACGGAATTTTTTTTTTTTTTAATTAAAAGAAAAACAGCCTGAATGGAGAATAATAATCATGTTGGCTGTGATAGACTTGCAGGGGGTACTCACCTGATCAAACAATCAAATCCTCTCACCCAGTAACAAAAGGTAGGCCTGGAATATGGCGTGGAAAAAGGCGGGCCACTCTCAGATGCCACCTACCATGGAATCCGAACAGAGAGCCGAAGCCTGGGGAGGTTGGGGACCGTTTAAAGTACGCTACATGAATGCAGCCGCCTCCTCCCTGCCGTCTGCCTGTGTTAGGAAAGAGAGGTGTGACCAGGACCCATGCTGGGAGCAGGAGATTGCTTGAGCGCACAGGCGAAAATCGCAAACTGATTATTACCAAAATCTACCATCTGTTTTCATACAGATATACTTCTCTCTCAAATCCACCCCAGCTTCCTGTAATCACTGCAGAGAGGTACCTCAGGGGTACCACAGGGCTGAAACCATAGGAGGAGATTCCCAAAATGGGAGTAAGCCAGCGTAGAAGCAGTCGATCTATCCAAAGACACAGTTATGGAGAAAACCCTGCCTCTGACCTTAAGAAAAGCCAAAATAAACTGGGTCATTACTGCAGCAATAATAAAATAAGAGAACAGAAAGACTCTTAGATTAAAATGATAGAGATTCCACAGGTTTTCTGTTATGCGAGTCAGTGTGGATGACTCCACAGAGACACATATAACCCACTTTCATTGCCATACTCACTGTTTATTGCCGTGAGCGCAGTAAGTCCACAAGAATTTTTTTGTACACAATTTTCAAATTTTCTCCTGGCACCTGACAGAGGGAGTTTCCAATAAATAAAAATGGAAACAGCTACCCAGCCTCCCATAAACTCGGTACTTCGTAAAAATGTTAATTAAACTGAACTGATCAGAATAAGAAGTAAGGTACAGAGGCAACATAAACAGATGGTATCAGGAACAGAAAATAATGATGCAGGAATTCTGCATGAGCAATTACTATCACACACATTCTTCACAGAAAAGCTAGTTTGGATTTCACATTGTCATAAATCACAGCCTACAGAGTACAATATTCAATATGCTAAACTGATTGTGATATAAACCACAAATTAAAAAGATAATCATTGCTTAAGCTATTGAGTTTAATTATAGAAATGATCATTGTGAAGCTATTGATTTTAACAGATCTATCACTAAATTAAGACCCATGATGACAAAGACCCTCATCATTTTACCATTGTACTGTAACACAAAGCCAATACAGAAATGTGTAAGACTGATCATTTACATATAATTCAATGACCTACAGAACTAAAAACTGACCAGCACTCAGACCCCAGTGACTCCCTAAGCGGAAGGGGACTCTGAAACAGGAAATGTCCACAGGTCACTGTCGACTGCTATCCATCACAGCACGTCAATAATCTTCTTAATGTCACTCACAGATGCATACACATGTAGGCCAGCATTTCTCAGTGCCAACCGCCATGTCACCAGGGCATGCTTAGTCCATGACGGTCCACACCACACTGCTCTAAAACCCAAAAGGCCCAATAGAACCCCCACAATGATCTGCACTTTGGCACAGTAATCATATGCAGGACCACATCTTGGCAAGCACAGGCTACACAAGTTACCTTAGAGTTTGTAGGCTGTTAGCTGGTGGAGGTGAGGCTGGGAATTTGTCACTGCAGATAAAATTGATAAATTGAAAGTTTTCAGAGACCAAATCATGCAACAGTTCTGTCCAGGGTTTTCTGATATATCATGTTAATCATACAGTGAAAATGTTAAGGTATTTACTGACAAATACGATCATATAAAATCAAAACAACTTGTAGCTTCTCACACCCCCAAGCCCCTCCCCACCTCCATCATTTTCTAAAATGATGATTGGTGTTTCCAGGATTTCAGTCTGGCATAGAACATGTTTGCTTGGCTCCGTGCTGCCCCCAAGGATGTGACCTGGGGTCCTCCCAGATCGAACACATCGCTCATTCTGCTTCCCTCTCCTGGCTCTCTGGAATCCTCTTGGAATGTGTATCTGGGTCCATGGCCAACATTCCACCAATGGCCCAACAGATGCGTCTGTAACATGTGAATGCGTTTTTGAACCTGTCAGCCTCCACCACAGGCCCGGTCAAAATACGGGGGCATGGTCTGCGTGAGAAAATGGAAAATGGACAAAGATGCAATGCACCCAGTCAGCCCTCTGGTCTAAACCTTTGTATCCTTAAAAAACACTCCAGACCCCTCATGTGCTCTGCTTTGTTTTGTTTGAAAATTTCACCCCAGGTTTCACGTTTATATTTTAAAGACTGTCAGTAGAATGCCAAACAGGTCACTCATCAGTGTTATTTTTCAACAATTTCAAAAGAAGCCATATCAGATTATGGCAAGAGCACTATTTTCTGTAATCACTTACCATGAACTTTAAGTGCAGAAAACCAACTGAAGTAACAGCAAAGTGAGGTGTTATTTATGCATTTATCTATATGTTCCTATTAGGAGGAATCAATCCCTGTGTGAGCTGGTAGATATGCTCTTCCACGCATTCCTGCATTCTGACAGGAGGCTCCAGGAGTTACTGTGATTTCCTGACATTTGTCAGTGATATCGTGTAAAAGGACCAATGCCTAATGTGCCAGAGCCATGCCAGTATTCTTAAATTCACAGGCTAGCAAAAGAGCAGAGAGCAGCCACTACATCTGGAGAAGATCCAGGGGTCTGGAGCCCTGGGATTGGACCCAAGCCAGCAAGAGAAATGCTCCCACATTCTCACAACCTAACTGTGGCACCCCCTATAGATCCATTTCAATGGCAACCTCTGACCACATGGTCACACAGCCAAACACTCCCCACACACACACACTCACACATCTTTCTTGATCCTATGCACTTCAGATAAGAGAAGTTGTTTCCTCAATAACTCAGGCAACAATTCAGATGAGATGCAAGAGAGCCTGCAATATATCAAAATAATCCAGTTGCACAGATTAATGCCCTTAAATGACAATATGAATGACAAAACTAATTTAGTTAGCACGTGTTCTACATGTGGATGTGGGGGACATGAGCAATGCAAAACTGGGACGAATCCCAGTTCTGGAATAGCTTGAAGTTAACAGTTGGAAAATCCACAGGAAAAACAACAGGTTAATTAAGGTTATACACATTTAGCAATGATACATGATGCAAGACTTGAGGTTAAAGTTTAGGCGCCGTTCTGAGAAACAGTTCTTGGTTAATTACAAAACGCAAACAAGAAGCACAAGTCAGTTTGGATGAATTACCTAAGGATGCTCACTAAGATTGGTGTTAAAGCTTCTTATCAACATGCAATTTATCATCAAAGGAACCATTTACCCATCCTAAACTGTTTCTGGCTTCGGATCTGCCTTTCGTGTTTGTTTGTTTTCACAGCAAAGGAACGGCTGTTGGTCAGGATTCCCATTTACATTTGAGATGCAAGGCCAATGCTGGCCTCTCAAATTGCTCTGCACGCCCAAATAGGTGAGACTAGGTTGGGTAACACAAGCCATTTGTCAGACTTGCAACAATACATGGTTACGTGCTTATGGCCAACAATGTTGGAGCAGTTCTAATGAAAAACCATGGCTGCTACATTCAGCAATGCAACTGAACAGCAGGATACGTCCCCTCTCATTAAACGGCTCATCCCAAAGCACCTCAACAAAAGGTGTTTTCAAACATTAATCTGAAACCTAACATGGCAGGAACATCTGCATGTTTACTTCAAAAATGAAAGAGATCAGTAATTACTTATTAATTAGCAATGACAAAGATCTAATGCTGTATAAACCCCTCATCAAAGCAGTCAATTAAATCTATTTCAATTAAGCTCAAAAAACCCGCAGCAGTGTTTACAAATGCTATAATGACAAAGGTGAAGACACTAGGACTAAAAATGCAAAGTAAATGTTAGCAGATTTAGAAAATTTTGTAATAATGCAATTTTCTTTTTCCAGATAAAAACATGAAAAATGTTAAATGAAATGACAAATATTTAAAGTAACATCCAACATATTCGTTCATATATTTCTTTGAAGACAATATGACAATCATACAAAGGAAGACCACAAAGTAATCAACAATTTAAAAACTGTCTCAATCAGCCATCTCAGAACTCGCAGTTCTAAGCCCATTACCGATTGCATTGTTTATTTATCGCAAGTACATTACACGTGTTTTAGAAGTGGCTGAAAGTAAATGGTGTTGGATTTTCTTACAAGAGTTCGTGCAGCTTGAATATACCAGTTTCCCAATTCAACAGTCATAAAAGAGAAGACTAAACAAAGCAAATTATAGGTGAGAAAACATCTTAAAAGACATTGACTGTTGGCTTCAAGCTTCCTTAGGAAAAAAATATCCCACTGTTAAGAGATCCAAGTTAAATTTAGCTGATCACTTATGGGATGCTGTTTGAGAATGTGATACATAGTGTATAGGGACTAAAAGATAGCCACCAGCTATTACTGCTTCAAGACTGAAGGGCGTTGTAGCCTGCTGTCGAATACTTGCACCTTCATCAGGCCTCCACACAATCCAAAAAGGCTTAATCTACTGTACCAACATCAATTCTTCACAACCAAAAGTAGAGAAATGATCGATACATGTCAACATCACAACCACCTGCCAAATCAATCAAAGAATCATTACATGTTGTGTGCATATGTTTTTTTTCTTCCTGAGCAATTTGCAACTGCGTGTGAAGTAAGCCAAAAGGAGTGCCACCCAGTGCACAGGTGCTGTCACATCAGGGTCACTCGCCCTGTCTTTCTGGAGTCCTTCCCTTGGCTTTGTCCTTGTAATGCACCTCAGGTAGGTTCCTCAGTCGTTCTGCTGCCTGGAACGACACGACAAGTGAGCATATAAACACACACTTATACACATGTTCAAACCAGCAGCAAAGACCTCTGAACACTGCAGTGCAAGAAACAATAATTCAATGCACACTATCCTTTGGTTAATGGACAGAAGCAACCACCCCTCCATTATGGGTAATCATACAGAGTCATTAAACAGAAAGGCTGAAATGGGAGGGATAATGCACGTCACAAGTTGTTCTGCGACCTACAGTTTGAGGTCAATTTAATCAACATCACGTTGCCATTTCTTAAAGGTCAGCTTTTCGGTGTGTTCCGCTGTACTGCACTCCTTAGCAGTTCCTGCAAAACTTCAAAGCCACATGCAGCACGCATCACCGAGACAGCACCTGCATCACACCTGGGTGCAGGATTTTCTGCCCCAGCAGGGGTTCTCATAGACCTCAGAGAACTACTATTTGCAGCCACACAAAATTTAGTGCCTGAGCTTCGCCAAACAGGGAGCCCACAATTGGTCTACAAGGCAAATATGAGTTGCCATGAGCCACGAAACATAGCCAACCTCTGTTCCGAGCTGTTTAATCCACACCCCCCTTTCCTTTCGATCCCACGTCGCACATGAAAATAAGCCTAAGCCAAGCTGCAGTGAACTACCAACCTTTGCCCTGCACAATAAATACTACACCATGTTTAAACCATAAATGGGTTTACATGTGGGGGGAAAAAAATGTCATGGAGTCCCAAGTAAATTATGGGTCCCCCCATCCCAAATTAACCTATTTGTCTACAGAAGGGTTATTCTATCATGTCTTGCATCCTACATAATTAGTCTGCCTGATAACAGGTGTTACAAGGGACCCTCAGCAACATGCACCCAGTGAGCAGGTACTGCGAGATAAACTGTTCAGGCAAAGTACTGCATGTAACAATACTAAAGCTTCTTGCCTTTCTAGGTTCATGATAAAACGAGGGGGGGGTGGGGCTCTGTAATAGACATAAATAGCTACCTTGCATTTTCCTGGTCCTGATTGCTGGCAGCTCATTAGTATCAGTGCCAAGGGTCTCGCCAAGCCTTAGCAGAGGCATTTCATTGTATGAAGCTATGTGACTACGTGTCCAGGACTCCTGTCAATCACTGGCTTTAAGGAGGCATGTTTAGAAGCCTTTCCTTCAAGCAACTGTAGTAGGAACCATCAGGGGGTTCTCTTTAAAATACAAAGGCTTAGGTTGAATGAATCATACTGACATTACTGTGGGACCACAAAAGAATGCAACTGGAACACAGACAAAGGACAAACAGCCATCCAGCAGAAGTACTTCATGCCTACCAGAGGTTTCCATCAGAATTCTCTCAACGGCTCAAAAGCATAATTCCGGAGAGGAAGAAATCATAGCTCAATAAAAATGGGTTTATGGAAATATCATGGAGGATGGCAGAGCGTGTGAAGTGGTGTTTACTGGAAGCCCACCTGCTCAGGGGTAAGGTCCCGTTGCTCCAATGCCAACATCTCGTACCCTACCATGAACTTGCGCACGGAGGCAGAGCGTAGGAGGGGTGGGTAGTAGTGGGCATGTAGTTGCCAGTGACTCATGTCCTCCTGTAGATATGGCCCTGTGGGGGCCCCTGTGGAAAAGAAAGCCCATCACTACCACTAGGAAGGTACCTTCACACCCTGGGAAATTAACCAATTTTATCTAGAGCCTGAAAGACAGTGGGCAGCAAAGTCCCGGGTCAACACAGAGCACAGATTCCCCCCTCCAAGAATCCAATATCAGAAAAAGACAAAACAGCCACAAATCCACTCTTGCTCACATGCTACCCCATCCTGTAGACCCAGCTAAACTCAACAGACAGTCTGCAAATATTAAGATATAAAACAGCTATGAGAACCAGTGGTTTGGCATGGGTCCCAGGCTCAATCCCCCTCATCCCTATGTTATGAAAGAAGAGCGTATCACCCAAGCTGAGTCGGACTCAGCCAGAGCGTGCCGCAGAAACACTCAGTCATTTCCTTCAATGACATTCTCAGCCCAAACTATTAACCTCCTGTCCCAAAGCTGCCTTCAACCCCATTTTTTCCCTCCAAGTTGCTCCCCAACCACGACAAACACTCTGCGCAAAAGCTTTGCCAGTTTCTGAGCGGGGAAAAACCCATGAACTGTGGCCGACCCTTTCTTGTTTTATGCCAGGGGTGATGAACATCAACAAAGCTCATTGTCTCTGATTAAATAAATATTAAGTATAGTTAAAAAGTTGAAGACTAAAACATACATTTTCAATAAATTGAGGTGAAAATCTGAACTCAAAAAAGACTGCAAAACACTGAAAGATATTCACATGCAACTATATTATACATACATACCTACATATATTATATAACTACAAGTATTCCCTGCTTTACAAATATTCACTGCTTTACAAATATTCACTTTAAGCCACATTTGCAAAAGACCTATATTAGCACTTGTTTTTGCTGACCGAAAGAAATCCAAAGAGGATTTCCATTTCTACAAAAAGAAAAAAAAGGAGAAAATCAAAAACAGCATTTAGGACTGCAAATATGATGCCAGTGAAAATTCCTATTGACTAGTGACATTGTAGCCATCACAGTGCAACGCATTACATGTTTTTGTGATGCTACTGTAAATAAATAATCTGCACTGCCAGTCATATAAAAGTATAGTACATACAATTGTGCACAACACAAATTACATGATAACTTATTCGTTTAAGTATTTATTATACTGTACTTTTTTCATTTAGGCTATACCATATAAGCCTAGTTGTGTAGTAGGCTATACCATCTAGGTTTGTGTACTGTAAGTAGAGTGTGACATTCTCACTATGGCAATATCACCCAATGAGGCATTTCTCAGAACGAATCCCTGTTAAGTGACACATACCTGTATTGATTGTGGTATATGAAACTACATTGATATACTATTTCTATTTTATATAGGCGGTATACTTATATCATAAATCCCTGCTTTTATTACTACTATGTTTATGGTTTTTTTGCATTATTTGATATTATTATTAGGAAATCCTTTGGGTCTGGAAGCAGTCAAAGAAATGTCCCATATAAACTAATGGTAATTTAGCTTCTGTTTTACGTCATTCCAGTTCACAAAAGGTTTTATAGGAATGCTTTACTCTGATAAAGTGGGGGACACCTGTATTTATGTAATTTATGCGAAGAGTCAATATTTAGTGTGTTGACCCTTCTTTATACCTTCTGCAATTCGTTCTGACATGCTGGATATCAGCTTCTGAGAAATTTGACTGATCGTGATCTCTTCTTGCCTTGTTAGAACTCTGTGATGATCACAATTTGTGGGCTTCTGCTTGTCCACCTGCTTTTTGAGGATTGACCAGAGCTTCTCATTTAGATCATTAAGATCTGGGGAGTTTCCTGGTCACTGATCCAAATTTTCAATGTCATGATCTCTGAGCCACTTTGTTGTCACTTTTGCCTTGTGACATGGCACTCCATCACACTGGGAAAGACACAGATCATCACCAAATTGTACCTGGATCGTTGGGAGAAGTTGCTCTTGGAGGACTGTTTAATACCATTCTTTATTCATGGCAGTGTTTTTAGGCAGAACTGTCGGACAGTCGATTTTCCAGATGTTGGAAGGGGGCATCATCAGAGAAAATAACTTTGCACCAGTCTTCTGAAGTACAAGGACTGGACAGCAGTGTTATTTTCTCTGATGAAGCCCCCTTCTCACTGTTTGGCACATGCTAGAAAAACTTTCTTCTTTCTAAGTTCATTCTTAGAGAAATGGAGTTGGATTTGAATGTGCCTGAGCAGCTCATTCTCAGTCTATGGCTTCAGCATGCGTGTTTGTTTATCCTGGGGCACCCCGCCTCTCACCAACCCAGACGCTCGTTAAGCCTCCTGAGCTGCCGTGCAGTCACGTCCAAAGTAATTAGCACGCTGACATTAATGAAGAATTCCATGTTGATGTCATTCAGCTCCCAGAGGTGAGCTCTGGCATGCTACCTGCTCACAGAACTAGAGATGTGCATGCTAATGGATGGAGTTTTCCGTCCCATTCTTGCCTGCTGTCAACTTGGGGGCCCTAGGGTTTACAGCAAGGGGACAAACAAGCCACCACTGGCTTTTGGCTTAAACTATTTCAAGTAAAGCTCAGGAGTCCATTTTCTTGCGGATGCAGCCTTCACATGCAGAGTATTTGTTCCAGTTATGTGAGTCTCCATAATTTGCCTCAACACTCATCTCTTTCTTAGACAAATTAAATGAATTCAGTAAATCCGTCAATGTCCTGATTAAATTATTCAGTACAAATTGCACTGCATTACTGCTGAAGGGAAGACCATGGAAGTTATATAAATCCAAGAACATGTGATGAATTTCAGATCAGTTTCAGCCAACAGTGAAACTTTCTTTCATCTTGTGAGTGGATGCCAATCTGGGCAGTGAAGTGCTTGTTGATGTACGGTAGCTTTAAGATAGACTTCGGGATAGAAGCAGGGCCAGGTTGTGAGAACCTGGCACTCCACCTTACTCTCTGTCAGCATCACAGCTTCTATGACTACAATCCACAGGATGTGGCTCCCTCTACATACCACAGCGTCATGGCTGAGAAACTAAACTTCTGACTTAAGTTCATAAGTTCAAACTCTGCTAGCCTAACTTCATCTACTTAGTAAGCAGAAACTCACAAATGCTTTGTACAGAAGTATCTGCTAAACATAGTATTTAGTTTAAAGTTATATGCATTCCATATAGCAGTGGTAGACAGGCATTATGATGTTAATGGTTAAGGAGTACGTTTCAAGACCTATGACAGTAATGGACAGCCAAAACCATGGATAGTAGTGAACACCACATATAACTTGTTTTTTGTGTACATATATACCTATGAGAAAGTTTAATTTATTAAATAACACAACGAGACATCAACATCAATAACTAATAATGAAATAAAATGATTATTACAATATACTGCGATAAAAGTGATGTGAAGAGGGTCTCTCTCACTCTTCAATTCTGGCTTTGAATTACTGCCAGCATCACCGTTGCATTTTGGTGGACATTATTAATGAATGTTTAGGGAGTTATTAAAGAGCACAGCGATAAAGCGGCTACCAAGTACACTGAGATGGACAGAGGCTAAGTGACTAGCAGGGAAGCGGAACAGCATGTGTGGGTGAGACAAAGACATGATTCACATATGAAGCGCGACGGAATGGAAAGGCTACTCAGAGTAGTGCGGATTTTAAAACTTACGAACCATTTCTTTTTGGAATTTTCCATTTCCCATTGAATATTTTCAGTGAAATGCTCAGGCCACTGTAAACCCTGGATAACTGAAAACGTGGTTACCAAACCACTGGATATGGGGGTTCCACTGTCTATACAAATCTAAAATAAATAAATGAATAAAATAATATATACACATATACACACACATATATACATATACACATATACATGTATACATATATATTAGGGGCTGGGTATTGTGACCAATTCGGCGATTTGATTCTTATTTTGATGGTTTTGATTCGATTTCGATTCGATATCGATTAGCTATCAATATTTCACTTAAAATGTTAGTTTTGCAGACATGAGATCCATATTTTGATATGAATGCTGGTAACTGAAACTCTCCTACTTAAGTTTATTACTGAAATACACATCTACATTA
>JAODJW010000117.1:22585015-22606944 GCA_026777045.1 Hyperopisus bebe | reverse complement strand
TAAGAATCGATTCGGGGATTTCCCGATATCGTTGCGTTAAACTGAAGATCGATTAAAATCGGAGAATCGATATTTTTCATATATATATAAAGGCCACAGGGTCACAGATCATGAAATAAATGAGTTTGACTGGGAAAGCTCCCCAGAACACTGAAACAGTGACCCTATCAAAGGCATTTTTCCAGCAATGAACTGCAGTTAGTTTTTCTAGACTATGTACTTTGTAGTTAGGCTAATTGTGCAGAGGCAAAAAGTCAGAAATCATCTAGTGATTCAGAACAAACTTGTTGGTATCAGGAGTTAAAGCGGTGGATCAACCTTAAAAAATAGAAAATTACCTTTCTTGAACACCGTATAGGAACCTGTCTAATCTTGTCTTTCACATACATGAGAGTCTAGCTGGTCATGCTTTTCAGTTTTCAATTTCCCTTTAAGGGTGTGTGATTCAACAGCACTAAAGATTTATCAGGAAACCTCATTTTAGGGTTTTGGCTGATAGAAGGTTCCTCAAAGAGCAGGGAAATAATGGGCCTGACTCCTGGCCAGAAGCATGAGAAGTGAAATAATCTGTGAAGGCAGAGTACTCTCAGGTGACTTTAGCCTCATGTTTCTTCTTGAGTGCATGGCAAAAAACTGAAAGCAGCACCCCAAATATATATGTGTGTTTTCCCTGACAACTCACATAGGGCAAAGTGGAAACAAGCGGGGAAAAAACTGGTTCTCAGGCTAGCTCATCAGCAGCTGTGCAAAGCACTGGTTAGGTAAGCGTTGGGTTTCATTACAGCTTTCACCCAGACATACTGACAGAATGCCCTCTGGTCTCATTCTCATAAAGCCAGTTGCTGCAGATCCTACATTGGTGCCAGAGTGTCACAGGGAATGTACTGCTTTACCCCTGCGGTCTCCAGCTTGGCTGAGGATGAAACAGCAGATGAGAGGGCACCCCTAACGCGTGGAAGCGGCTGAGAGGCATAGGGAGGCAAGCACAGGCAAACAAACGCAGTTCAGCAAACTCCAGAGGCTTTTCTTTAAATGTCACCAAAGAGAGGACATGCTAGCAAAGTGGCAGGCTCTATATGTCAGCATGTTTGTTTAAAGCCGCCACGCACAGTCTCGTTATGGGTGTCATCCTCACCGCGATGTAACTGACTGCAAAGCCCAGCTGACTCTTGGGGCTTGCAGACAGGAGCATAGGACTACAGGGTTTGCACGGCAGGACCTAAATATTTCTGGGGGAGGGGGCTTAGCTCAGTGCTTAGCTCAACTGTCTGAACCAGCTGTTGAAGTAACTGCCCTACTGCAACATTGCCTCCAGGCGGAGGACAAAGCTTAAACAGTCCCTTAGTGACTGAAGGCCATTAAATCCTCCATCTACTGCATCATGTGCAAAAAAGAAAATGGCATCTCAAAAATTTATGCATAGCAATCAAGTTCCCTTGATGGTGAGGTAAAATTCCAGATTTTTCCTGATTATCTACACTTCCTACAAGGGCTTAGCCATTATGAAGGCATTATAGTTCCTCCAGCAATGCAGCAACCCCTTGTTGTTTTCTTGCAACCAGCAGCTTTCTGAGTCTCCATAAGCCATATGCTTCAGCACTGAATCTCTTTCCATTTTACCTACTATATGACGTACATCCACCATGGCACCTGATGCTCCCAGATTGTCCCCTATTCAACACGAATTCACACCTTCCACTATTGCTGTAACAATACATGTGTCCATTGCGGGCCGTTCGGTTACTTTGTTTTTGGTTCAGTACGCACAATAAAGCAAATGAACACAGTGTATTGTTCAGGCAGAGCCTAAAATCACAAGTAGGTGTTCAACATTCTGTTAATTGTGGCTATGAGACAGTTGAGTCTAATGCTTTTTGCAGTCATAATTAGCAGTATGGGAACATTGCATTCTCAATTAGTTGCACCATCACTAGAGAGAGTAGTGGATAAGACCTAGACTGTCTCTCAGCACTGTAATACCAAACTTCAGATATATTCAGATATATTGCTGGAAATACAACCAACTAACCAACATGCTAACCCATTAGAGACATAAAACAAGTGTAAGACCAGAGCCAGGCATCCTCTGCAAGTTAGGCTCCCTGGTGCATTAGCCAGGCAATTGACACCAGGCTAAAAAGAATAATTATGGCTATAGGGGTGCTAATTACTACAGATATGTGGCTATTTCAAAAGGCTTTACAAGTTTTAATAACTTCAAAACAAATTTCCCCACTGTACCAAAATTGCACAATTCTGTGAACCCAAAACTGAGGTGTGTACCAAACCATGAATTCTGTGTATGGCTACATCCTTACCTTCCACTGAGAGATAACTGGATACCCTTTCAGGGTCACATTCTGTCACTGTGAAGACTGAAAAGTCATGGTTCAATCAAAGGTCCCACACCATGCTTTATATAACATGAGGACTTCACAGGAAAACAAAAATACAGACCACCACACAGGTAACAGATCCACTACTCTTTTTAAGATAGCCGAAATATAACATTTTCTGTTTTTTTTGTCAACCAACTCTGTCTGGTCAGAAGATGCAGGTGCGCAAATGAGCAATAAACAGTAATCAAGCAGAGCATGAGTCACAGGCTCAACGGCAGGGGTCTCTCACAACAGTACAAACATCAGCGGGTGAGGCTACCAATAGTAACAGCATCTGCCATAAAACCATCCAGCCAGCTAGACTGTTTCACATCATTATGAGCTGACGGGTCCAAGCTGGTGAGGTCTTAATACTCTATACCTTACAGTCTGATGAAGACAAATGGACACAGCTTGATGCAGCAGAAATAATAAAAAAAAGATACTCAACAGCTTTATGCAAAATGTGACCACACAGATGCTTGGATGTGTCATTTTCGTACCTAGAAATCCCTTGTGCAGGAGAGATCGGCCCAAACTTAAAATGAACAAAAGTAGTGTGGCCCAGTCTGAGTCACATCCCATCTGCTCCTGAGGAAGGTTACTTCAGGTCACAAGCCACCTGAGATGGTGTGTCACTCCCCGCAGAATCTCCTCTCCATCTCAGATAGGTCTCAAATGAAGTGAGACAGAGCTCACTCAAATGACTTTCTCTTCTACCCTTTTTTCTTCTCTCCATTTTCACTGAATTGACAGCGAATGTTGGGTCCCAACAGGGACACATTTACTCCTGGATTTGTAGCTTCCACATACCTTAGCAGACGCTTCTAAGCTTCAGCCACAAGCTGCTGCACACTAAAATAAAAAGAAATCTAAAACTCACCCAGACAAGGTGACTGGTTGACTGCATACGTGGGGTACCCACCTCACACAGACACTCAGACAGTGGGACTTCGTTATGCAAGACAAATTAACGCTAAAAAAGAAAATTATAATTAGCATAACTTAAAAGCCAAATAAATCCAACTTAAGTGTTTTATACTAAAAATAGCCTGAAAGACAGTAGATTATCACAGTAGAGAGACTATTTGCTGTGCACTAGTAGTGCACCAAAATCCCGGTTCAGACCTGTGATAGATGTGTATGACAGCATACTAGTGAGTGAGTTTAACAAATCAGCCAAAACAAAACAACCTCTCTTAAGGTTGTTCTCACTTTCTACAAAGACTGTCTGCCATGTTGACGATGGGAAGTGAGAAAGCAGCTGCAGACGCAGGCAGAGTTCTGGGAGGCTAATAACAGGCATAAAATGAAGAGTTTAGAAAGTTCTTTCTTAACATTTTCATTTTTGGTCTTGAAATATATTTCAATGGATTTGCTCAGCGAGTTTCACAAGTTCCATTACTGCCATTAAAATAATTGAGAAGCTGCACTGGACCATTCTGCTGTCAGGGCGCTTGACAGCTGATTGCTTTCAGCAATTATCTTCCTGGAGACGACAATGGCGGAGCCTGAGTGGGTGACACCAGCAAGCTTAATCACACAGAATTTTTCAGAAGTCAGAGAGGGGCAGAGATGAAGGATTAAATTGAGGAGCAGACTGCCCCGGAGGTAAAGGAACATACAGCTAAGGTGCGTCAACAGGTTGATGTTGCCATCTTGCAAACCGTCAGGATAAGGAGGTCGGAAGCCACAAGTGAACAATTAATCAACAAATACATATCCCTTCATCTAATGACCGGCCATTTTAAAAGTGTTTCTAAAATTGCACTTTTATCCAAGAATGATTCACATGCCCTCAAAATAGAAAAAAATATCTATTCTGCAAAAAAATTCTTCATTCATGAACATCACACAATCTCATAATGCTATTATGTAACTAAATCTTGCCCTTGGTTAGACAGGAGCAAGCCCAGCACCAAAGCAAGCAACAGAAGCTTCACTACCAAGAGGCCAGAGGTCGCACAGACATTCTGCTTCCCCCCATTTAGCATTCTCCTGTAATCCCAGAAAGCAACTCGCTATTTAGCTCACTAAAACTCTCACCAAAAATGTGTGAAATCTAATAATGTTCTATTCTCAGCTTTTGAGGAATGCAAATTGTCAAGCACCCAAGAAAACATATCAGTCATTCTCAAGAGAATACTTAAAATCAGAAATAGTTGTACCCAACAATTAATACCACTCAGTAGTTTTTTTTTGTGCTACACTTAGACAATGTTGCCTAACATTTCAGGGAAATGACATAAATACCATTTCTGTACCATTTTCATACCTTTCCCAATTGCCACAGGCTCAATAACCAACAAAGTTTAATAAAGCCTGCGGGTCATTTGCACTAATTTGAACCATAAACTTTAAGGCACACAAGCATAAGTTAATAACCATAAAAACATCACAGAGGACCCAGTCACCCACATGTTCCACCTATTGTTTTCCAACTGAGCACACTGCACTGTCATGCTTTCAGAATGAAATGAAACCCAAAATGGGGCAGAAAATGGGATGGAACAAAAAAGTGATGGAATATAGGATGTATGCGACCAAATTAAATGCATTTGGGAACACAAAAACAGAGCACATACAAATGGAATTCAGATTATTCAGGCTAAGCTGCAGTTTAACGATGCTGAACGGGCAGACTCTGGGATTGCTCGTTTTCCACGTCCTGCCGTCAGCAGCCACGCAGGTACGAAGTAAAACCGGCCAACCTGCCGAGCTGTGGATTTGAGGAAAATCACGATCGTTATCCCATTTTCCCCTCGTATATTTTCTGACGCTCCTGTCAAGCCTCAGTGTGTCCCATTATAAAAACATAAAAGACAGGGGGAAAAAAATTAAAGCTGAAATAAGAGCGAGCGATTTAATGGAGCAATTTATCCCCTTCAATTTCAAAAGACCTTGCAGAGGACAAAGTGTGCTTTGCACAGTGGTTTCAAAAAATAAATAAATAACCAGAGCTGCATGTACACCTTGTAAAATGCACAAACACAATCGCGCTCAATCGCTCTGCCAGCGGCAGTTCCCCAGTTTGAAAAACACACGCATCAGCCATGAAACGAGCCCCGGTAAAGGCAACAGCACTGCGAGATGTGCATCATCAGGGACAATGTTTATGAAGGCTAAGGGCACCCAACACAGCCCCCCTCCCCGCCCCAATAACAGCACCGCAGTACCCAGACATGGCACACTCTCATTATAGAGAGAGGAGACACAACTACTAGTGCCTGCTCAGAGTGCCAAGTCCTAGTTCTCTCCCATAACCATCACAGATGTCACCCGGGTGGCAGCAGCATCTTCAGTGGTGCCGGGGATCACAGCCATAAGCATTAAGTGAGCATTAATGATACTATTTTTTGGGTCTCACATAAAACAGAAAAGAATGCACTATTAATGAAAGTTAATACAAAAAGATACGACTTCCTCAGCCAATAATGCATACATTTCATTTATTTGGTTTCTTTCACTGCCAGATACCATATTTATTAAGGCATCGTTGAGGATTATGAACTGATTCTTGTCAATGCAAAACACATTTTGGGACAGAGCACAACTAGATGCCGAGAACGAATGCACTGCATTCCCTGGAGAGTCCCACCATCCCCTCCCACCATCTAATCCCTATTCCTCCAACACCAGCAAACCTCTACAATCTCTAGCCGTAGAGGCAATTCAAACAAAAGTTGCCACGTGAGGTTGATGGAAAAGGTTCCCGACACACAATACAGATAAAGCACGCACGGAGAGTAAATGGAATTAAAGGGCGGTTTATTCCATTAAAAAGGTCTGATTGACTTTCAAGTTGTGAACAAAGGATGAAAGAAACAAAATAAAGCACCAAAATAAGTATTCCACGGAGTAATATTTCCTTTCGTTCGCGATCAAGAAATTGTTCCGCTTCACCATCTAACCTCCCCAGTGCTCTGTGTATTGACCAATTAAAGGCCTGTGTTTGCGTCACAGGAGCGTCAGGAGGTGTGTCTACATACGACATGACCGGTAAGTAATCGGTCACATGATAAGTTTACCACGATCACAAATAAGGCTCCTACACTAGCCCCCCCACACTCTCCCCACCTCTCCAAAAAAAGTCCAACTTTGTGTAACTTGTCTCTATGTAATCAGATAATAATGCACTTTTTAAATACAAATTCCTTCAAGGTACGAGTCTGTTAGCACAATTTATCATTATACCTGTAGCATAATCCCTAACTCAGTAAAACAATTTGATCACCATAATCAGAACTCAAAACTAGCCATCATATTTTACAGTTTTTCGCACAAGAATTTCACAATATTGTGGTAAATATGGATATTGTGAAAATGTCTGTAAATATCAATTTCTAGAGCATATTGCCCAGCCCTAATGCTGATCATCATTTCAAACAATGGTTCGGTAGATTACGGTAATTATGGTTTAAAAATGTCACTCTAAAATCTCTAAGGTAGTGGGCCACAAACTTTGTTTTTGTTGCTGGTGGCAATTTCGTCATACTCTTTCTTATGTTTAGTTTTCAGATGTTTAATTAAATTGCTATTCTCCCTATACACAATGGAGCACAATTTGCGGTCCATTATGCTTTGGATTTCACGGTTAACTTTGAAGCATTTCCATACGGCAGATATTCTGTCCCGATTACTGTGCTCATTAATGGTATCGCTAATACATTCCATGGTATCGTGAGCGGCATTAGCTCATTGTCACGAGAACATAACCAAAGTATCAGAACCAATACCGATTAAATTAGCGGTATCGATGGATCCCTAGTTAAGAAGATCATGTGTTTTCTGCAGCTGCCCTTTCCTTCCATTGCTGCCCCCTAGAGCTGCTGCATCAATTTTGGTGCAATTTGTTTCTAAATGATATCAGGTGTCGTTCTCCATCCATATAAAGAGTTTGTTTTACTCTAAAACTGCTTCATTGTACCTTTTTTCCAAGAAAGGTCTGGCTGTAGAAAGTGAACTCTCTGGCACTTGCACACTCTGCTTCTGATGTAACATGCACTCCCTGCCACAATGGTGGAATCACTTCCTGATTGCGATATGAAATGGCATTCTTAATTACTACCCTTAACTAGGGATGTCAATTTTGAATTTTTTTTCCATCAACCATTGACACTAAGTGTGTGGAAAAAAAAAATATTTAGAATAGGGCTGCAACAAACGACTTTTCATAGTCGAATAATTCATCGATTATTGACACGAATAAACTATTAGTCTGACGAATCGCCCAATTACCAAATAACTCGTATTTGGTATCAGCTATCAGTTTTTAAATTTAGCTTGAGGTTGTTTCATGTATTGGATAACAATCAAGACAATGCTGAATATTTTATTAAAAAAGGCACCCTCAATGAACATTCCTGTTAATATAAAAGATAGAAAATCCAATATCCATTTGTCCTGTTTAAATGCAAAACGAAGGATAAACAATGCAGTAGCAATTAAATATACTGTACCAAAACTACATCAGTTTTCCCTAAATCAAGCAAACCAAGCAATCCATCTAAATTTAAATTTTAACAGTAAGGATAGAAATGTGCATTCTGTGCATTGTGCATTCTGTGCATTGTGCATTCTGCTGTCTGTCTACACTCTGCTGTAAATAAATTTTTCATTCACATTTCTGTATTGAAAAGGAGGAAAGTCAGCATGAGAAGCTGTTCAGGGAAAAATTACTGAAATACATGCACATACATATGCTGAATCGGTCCACAGCTCTGAACCTTAAACACACATGCTCACCGTTTGCATTTTGTATTAGCCTATACTGTATACATGACATCAGTATAACAGTATAAGCCAATACTAAGCAGATCAATCTCTCTTGTACGTTGTCTCCCTCTTAAGTAGTTCCAGATCTTCATCCAAACAATGTGTCTCTAAAGTTTGAAAAAGATATGTGAAAAACTTTGAGTTATGCTAATGAAAGAAGTGCATGTGGTGGTGGTAGACTAGTGCGAAAACAATATGCATTCACCACACATGGAATACAATGAGTCATCCTACTGTGTGGCACATACAAGGTGTCAGTGGAGAGATAATGATAGAGAGAGTCCGAGTCAGGAAAATGAACTGGGATGGCTTGATGAGGCATCACGCCCCAAAACTATGGGCCCGCACTGCCCAGGGAGGAGGTGTCACCTGGTATGGAACGAGAGATGCTTGATGCAGCTTCCCTGCCATAACTTCTGACGTCACAACACTGCCAAGATCAGCCAGTCCTGGTGACAAATCCCTCAGCTAACGCCAGTCTCAGCAGATCATATCCCTGTTATCACCTTGGCATTAACAGAGGATCCAGGAACCGTTTAACAACAAAATGAATAAAAAACATGCTTCAAAAACACAAGATCCCCACCGCTGCAGAAAATCCTGTAATCTGCAGAGCTGATCCCAATGTCCTTTGAGGATGAACACGTGACCAAAAATGTGTACTGAGGCTGAAAGGGTTCACTCAAGGACACGCAAATGTCTCATGTGGACTGTAATCAACAATGCTCAGAGGCTGGTATCATTAAATGAGACAAAAATTAAGAAAAGCACCTTACCGCGAAATTCACACAGCTAAAAGCAGTGTGTATGCACAGAACTGATGTTTATACAATAAAAATTAAATGGTGGTGGTAGAATGAATGGACTTAAAACGGATGGCAAAGTGACTGTCTGCTTATTAGCATTGGAGTTGTTTTCTTCCACACACACATTTTGTGAATCAGAAGAAGCCTGCAAAGATGACAGTTTACATGATCTTCACTGCGCGCCTCACTAATTGTCGACAGAAAGACAAACTCTTCTAAATGTGCAAATGGAGAGTTTGGAGATGGAAATGGCATGAATTATTCACATGATGGCTCCTCTCAGAGTTGAAGATCCATAATGAGCACAACACCACTCAGGCACACAGGAAACAGAATAAAACTAACAGGACGGGGGGCGATTATGTCACTGGCCACTAATGAACACATCCAACCAAATTCTGACATCAATAGAAGTACATCAAACTGCCTAGCTGGAAGTGGTGTGATCTGGCTGGGATGAATACAGTCCATTGGATCATTAAATAACCTCCAGTGCCCTGTAGAGGAGATGGAGTGCGGAATGGTCAGACCTCAGGGTCTGCTCCCCTTTGCTAACTGAAGAACACAAAAAACTGCTACTTTTCACTTTCCTATCCATATATAACACTTTTATTCTAAAACCCCTTCAATTTACCTGTTTTCCAGGTCTACCACAGTTGAATACCAGACAAAAGACCGGCAAACTTCATTTGTTTCAAAATATATCACAGAAACCATTACCTTCCATTTTAATTGTAGAACTGTAGACCAAATTGCTGCTTGTCTGACACAAACCAGCCTTTAAAAATGACCAGTAGGGCTCAGTTGTTAAAGGAAAGACTGATGAAATATTTAGAAGAATCCCTTGGGAGAAGCCACATTCATGCATATTCATGCAGGCATTTAAGCAGTGCTATCAGGTTGCCTTGGAGGGAGGGGGCATTAACCACGGCTCAGAGCAGTAATAGCGCCTCGAGGGGCGGTGCTTCCATTTGCTGCTCCACCCCACCATCCACCTTGACTGCAGGAGTCTAAACAGCAACCCCATGCCCCATCCACATCAACGGCAGATGAGGCCCCAGGCAGTCACCTTCCCACAGAGTGTCCTTACCATGCCAGCCCATGGAGTAGGGGAAGGAGACCTCAAACAGGTTGTCATATTTTGTCAGCAGCCTTTTCATTATGGATGCCAAAGCTGTAAAGGAGGAAGAGAAAGAACAGGCAGGGGTTCAGAATCGCAAAGCAGACCTGCATTTAGCAAAACACTGAGTATTGTTTATCCAGTCAGGTGTCATTATCACTGAAGGCACACTGTTGCCTGCTCGCTCCGTCAGCGAGCCATTTCTGCTCTGTGGCCAGTCTGGGGGAAAAAAAACATGACATCAATTTAACTTATCTTCTGCTCTGCCACACACGCCTACACACAGATAAACACATACCCACACACCCGCTCCAGGAATTAAATAACTTCCATCACTAAAAAGACAAGTAACGTAATTTTGAAAATCCACAGTCTGGCAGCACTGAGGGTAAATAAAGTTTGTCCTTCATAGGTAAAACCTTATTTATACATTGTTTAAAAATCCCCAGCAAGGGCATCAACCGCACAGGCAATTTAAATACAATGAAAAGAATCAGTATGTCCCATTAAAACCAAGAATAGTGTAGACCACACAAGGCATTTTTATATCTTTTCAGTTTTCTGTCCTGCACTAAAGGATGACAAGGCTTTTTCTTTGTTTCATGGGCACAAACTCACAGAATAACCAATTGTGATAATAGGCTCCAAGCTCCAAATATAAGTGGTGCTCGGCCACTTCTTACGAGAGACATGACAAAGAAAGAATTTTTCCACAGGTGAAAGGGTGTACTTTGCTTTCGATCGTTCCCATAATCAGTGGCACTGGACTGAAGCACGCAGCCGTATGGCAAAAGCCATGGGTTTGGTGGCTCTTGCTCCCTTTGTCAGTAACATAGGTGCCAGCTAAGCTACAGCGGGCCCATGTGACCTGGCTACACAAGCATCCATTGCCAGCTCAACAACAGGGGGTGTTTAATTAGTTTGCTGATCTACATCATACAGAGAAGTCAGACACAATTTCCCAGGGAAATCAGGTGTGTCCTGTGTATTATATATGCACATACGTAATTTGCACTCTTCTTGCCGATTTGCTTACCCAGGACAGCAATGCAATCCGATGGTGCAGCGCAGCAAGCAAGCGCTGCAGCCAGGAGTCTGAGAGGAGAGCTGCAGCAGTGCAAGTCGTAAGTGTCCTCCAGAATAAATTAGTGAAGTTGTTTCAGTTATTTTCAGACATACTGAATCTTGTCTCTTACAAAACTCCCAGGAAGTTGCATAATGCAATACCCATTCCGGTTTTGAACGAATACATCCATTTAGAATCCTGGTGATCAAAGTCTAGTTGGACTGGGCGGCATCCATATGGCACTCAAGCACACTTACTCATATACTCAGACCTCTTTCTTTGTGATGACTTCCTTTTTACTCTTTAAAGCGATTACTAATTCCAGACCCAATTCCAACAAGTCACATGAAAACTGTCACATACAAGACCTCTAGGTGCTTTTCAACATTTAAATAAATGGGTTCAGTGTATCTCTGCAATGAATAAAGTAACGGATGCAACTGGACAGCTTAGAACTTGCTGAGTGTGAAAGCATTCCATGAAAACTGCAAGCTATTAACAATTAACAGTACACACAGCTATTGCAGATATTACACAAATTAGGCTGATTCCTGTAAAGCTTATCCAAGACTTGCATAACATTATTTAAACCATGTCATATTATCGAGACCTATACAGCTGGTTTACATAAAGCTGGAAGGAAATACATAATGCTTTTGAAGTACAAACAGCTGTTTGTTTTTTTTAAGCAGCTTAAGCTAAGTCTCACTTGCTGAAAATGTAAATCAAATAACCCAAACAATAAAATTAGCCAGACAGTTTTTTTTGTACAATAAACACATTATCAACAACCACAACATTAATTCCAGCAGCTGCTGACCCTTCCTGACAGCACCATGAGCACTGAATGAACCATGATATCAGTACAATCGACTTGCCAAAAAATCCGTTTTATTTCCAGGGCATATTAGGAGCACGGGTATAGAAAATTAGAGACACCAAGAATAAACCTTACAAATAAAATAAAAAAAAAATTGTGGCTGGGTAAAAGGTCCTGGCTAATGCAGCTCATGTAGACATATGTTCTTGATGGGCTGGGTCCAGCCCTCCTGAGCATGACCAATCAGAATAGTGCTCTGAGAAGAACTATAAGAGCCCCTCTGAGCTGTACAAATCAGAGAAGCTCTTCTGAGTGCGGCGTGCAGCGGAGCGACCCTTCAAGCACCTACTCGGAGTCAGTGTCCTCGAACTGCCCTCAAACTTGAGCCCTGTGACGCTTTAAAGGTCTCGCAGCACCTTGCGGCGCAGTGCAGAGTCGCAGCAGGGATGCTACACAGAGACGCGGCAGACAGACGCTGACCCGACAGCACCTAACTGCAGCCAAGTAGGCACTATGGGGTCTTGCGGCAAATTGGCCTGCAGTGTGGCTTTAATTACTTTCCTCTGACAGAGTGGGTAGGAGGGGGCTGGGGAGCGGAGCCTGCCTGACACCATCCCGATAGCAGCAGCTTCCCGACGGCCACATCCGTCATTTCACTGACATTTATTTACATTCTGGATTAAGCCTGTCAGGGCTGAGGCACTGACAGCCAACCCATTGAGAACTCACGCCTCCATGACAGGAATAGTTATCAACTGCCGCAGATGCCTGTCACCGGTCCCTCCATCTGGTGTCACCGGCAGGGCCGCAGTAAACAGATACGCCAGGGAGGGGAGGGGGGTTCTTTATGCAGAGGGGGAAATGCAAAAGAAGTCAAGAGAAAGCACTGAAGCAAGAATTATTTATTTATTTATTTATTTATTTATTTTAAATGTAAGAGTCAGAATGAAACACAAAGCAGTCCAGAAATGCTTGGTGTGTGCCCTGTTTCTACAGCTGTTGGTATACTTACTGAGCTAAGAGAAGACTAAAATTTAAAAAAAAATCGGGGCCCTATCAGGCTGAGTGGTTAATTTAGTTAGAGAATAAACATTACCTAGAATAAGCAGTATATGGCAGACCCTTCAACAGCCACTCCCGTTCTTAGGATCAATAAACACATTTTCATCAAATACACAAACACCATTGCAAATATTAAAAACGGATAACATACAGCAACAACTTAAAATGTGGCCTCACCTACTTTTTATGTAGTTGCTAAAAGCCAAGTACCAACCACAGAGTTGACAAGTTAACACAGGAACTTATTTATGCCACTAGGTGCCTACAAAAGGTGATGGGAAACCATTGGCACTGGCTATAATATCCAGAGGCTGGCTTACAGTTAAAGCTCAGGGAGAGGAATAGTATTGGGTCACATTGATCGTCAATCCACCATCAGTCGGCAGCAAATTAAGGAGTTGTTGACCTTAAGTGGATTTAGTGGGGTTTTTTGAAGCCATGACAAGTTATTTGGACTAAAACATGGAAGACCGAAGTAGAACATACATAATAGATCAGCTGTAGTAACTGCAGTGTTGGTTGTGCTCTTCATGCCAGATTATTTTTCAGCGCAACTTGCTTCCTCTGCATATTCAGTATGGAATGAGGTGTGACACGGCCTTACCCTCTCTCTCCTGGGGGGTGAGGTCCGGCAGGCGTAGAACATGGCGACGGGGCAGCAGCATTGTCTGGAAGGGCCAGGAAGCCCAGTAAGGCACCACCACCAGCCAGTGCTCGTTTTCCACCACCACTCGTTCCTGGGGGGAACATAAACATATATGACAAGGACACTGATGCCAGTCACACAAACATAGAGAGGCAATTTAGACGAAGGGCCCTCAGCCTCAAGCATTGCCTATAACTATTCAAGCAAGCAATAAATAAACAAAGAGCTGCATGATTTAAAACCAGAAGGGCCCAGAGCAGGGAGAGATTCTGGATACTGAAAGGCGAATATCAGAATGAGTCCACTCATGGCAGGGTCAATAACAGCTGTAACTGGATCTCAAGGATCTGGCTGAGGAGCAGACTGATGGCAAATGTTGGGTTTGTAGGGTGGGGTGGGGAGCAATGATGGATTACACTGTGCGTTGGGTTGACAGGTGCCAACAACAGCAAGTGCAATGGAGAAGAGAAGCAAACCGCCACATCTAACATCTGTGTAGCACTGAGCACTGAGTGTGCAAATGGGACAGACAGTCTGTCACTCTCACACACACACAGACACAGAGAGAGAGAGAGAGAGAGCAACGCAGTGAGATTGAGATGAGAACAGAAAAGGGTCCCTAAACACGAGCAGGCCAACAAAGACACTAGGATCCGGGGACAGCACTCATCGGTCGGCACGTACTTCCCACAAAACTGGGCTTTACATGTGGGTTAGTCCAAACTAAGCTGGGAGAATAAACCATGAGATATTAGACACCTGATAATGAGGAAACATTCTTTGTCTACAAATGCCATTTCTCAGTCAGGTCCCTGAAGTGGCTTTCATTTAATTTCCAATCCTTTCTTTTGTCAGGGTAAAACATCTCTACCGTTCAGTGACATATTTACATGATAAAATGCTTGTTTAGACCTAGACACCCAGTTTAGTGTATTCTTATAGTCACATGGTTTTCCTTTGTTGCAAGACAAAACCCTGCTAAAATGCAAAAACATTACTTTCTTCTTTTCAATCACCCAATATATGACCAGAAATCTAAGAAACTGTTAAATGTTGTTCCAGACAGCTGCCTGAGTAAGCTATCACAGAAATCACTGTCCCTCATATGAAGTGCGGGCGCTCAGCATAGCTGTTTACACAGCTTTTCCCATCGATAACATCGGCTAACTTCTCGGCAGTCACATCCAAGCCGTGGTAATGGCCCGGCAAACATCTGTTTTGATTATGGACGTTTCTGAAAACACTGCCTGCCTCCTTACTCTCCACAGCTGGGGTCTCTGCCCTTTGACTTGAGTGCCCGATAATGTTGCCACAGTGAGGGGTGACGCTGTCCTCTGCAGTCTGAAAGAAACTCACAAAATTATTCAAGTTTTTACATTTACAACTAAGTATGCGTGCTAGAGCACCAAAGTGTTTTTTTTTTTTGTGAGGAGTAACATCGGTTACCAGAGAAACTGCACTTTGCCACCTGCATTTTGCAAGATGGCTTTTGTAATATTGCTTGTCCAGTACGTGATGGGCGTTAATTGTGCATCAGGTACTTTAAAATTCACAAACCATTTTTCGAAAAGAAATTAAAAGCCGGGAAAAACACTGGTTTGGATCTAATCAACTGCCTGGAAACTATCCCAGATGTTGGATGGGGCAGCACAGTACACAAAATCAGAGGAGCTACCAGGACAGGATGCTAGTCCAACATAAGGAATTTTCCATATCAAGCAACGTCCTGATGCAGTAACTGGGTGGCATTAAATATTTGTTGGTCTGACAGAAAATAAGTGCTAAAGAGCACCCAAGTGGGGGTATGGCCCATATAACGTTACAGGAAAGGGCAAGATATTGAATTGTGGGAAGAAATGAAACCTAGCATGGGATGAACATGCAAAATACATACAAACACAGCAGAAGCAGCGTTCTCACCCCAACCCAAATGTCCTGACAAAATCAAATTAGATGCATTTTGATATGTATATTTACAGGATTAAAAATCTGTAATTTTCACATTACACCAAAGTTAAAGTTTGACAACAAAAGTTTAGTGGATCCTCCAAGGGCTTTAATGGAAAGTGATTCCTTATCTCAACCTACATGAAGTAAATGGTGCTGTACACATGTATGAAGGCTCGGTGTTCACCTTCCTAAATAGCATTTTGTCTACCACGCTTGAGAGAGTCAGATCAAAAAGCAAACCACCATGCTCTGTGGGTGGGTCAGACAGCTTAACCTTCTGGTAAGGAAGAGGAAACTAGAGTGGTATCAAGATAGTAGACCATGCAGATGAGGGCTGGGATAACAAACATACCTCTTCAGTGAGACAAGACCAGCTCCTACAAAGAGCTCATTTAATTTTAACTTCTCCCATCTCACAAGCTTGCACATGCCCCATAAGATCTATGGACCTACAGAGTGAGCTAGTTTGGGCCTTCAAAGTAGTGAAAGTCTTGCCTGTGGAAGATTTTCACAAAGAGAATCCTGTGTATAATTTACATATTGTTTTGCCAAACTAATTGTTTTCAAACAGGAGCATGATATAACTCCACTTGTACATCCTACTACATTTACATCTCATCACCTACTCTGAGCCTTTGGAGGCCGTAGACCTTCATAGCACCCGCAAAATGCAAACCAGGAACAAACAGCACACTGCTGTGAGAACTCTTGGTATCGAGTGCAACTGTACTAATTCACCTCACTGGAAAACATTCACCTGACACCTCTGAAGATGTGATATGCATGGGCTGACACAGCAGATTGTGCAAGTAAGGACACCTTTCCACTGCACCAAAGTGCAGCACTTTCCCTTTTCCATTGACTTCCCGTCAAGTACCACTAACAAAAGTTCCAGTACCTAAAGTGCCTAAAGTACTTTTCAGTTATTTCGGTACTTTGGGTTAGGGCTTGAAATGCTTTCTTTATCAATTGCATAGTTTAGGTGCACCCAAATTTTTCACAGCGTCTTTAGCGCCACAATAATACATCTTAAGGGTTACCTTTTTCTCATTTCCCATACACATTGATAGTTAAGTAAATGATTGTAAGCAGGAATAAAGGTGTAGGTAAATGTTTTTAATACACAATGATTACGATTTTTTTTTTTTTTAAAGTGTATCTGGATTACATGTAACAGTAATGAAAACATACCTTTTTAAAACGTTGTGATGACATTCAACGTCGATTCTAGTTTTTACATCAGTGGAAAACCAACATCTCAAAGAACAGTACCTTTAGTGCACTTTCTTGAAATACCAAAAGTACAGTATGTGGTGCAATGGGAAAGCACCCCAGTAGTTACACACACCCCCTCCTCCCCAGCTCTTTGCATGATCATCTCAGAATTCTGAAAAGCACCAATTTTAAGTCCTGACAGTCATCAAGTGGCATTACATATGTCGGCCTGCTAGAAAATAAGTGCTTAAAAGCACTTGATGGTTGAGCCCATTTCATAGGAAGTGCTTCAGATCTTCTATGGAAGAAAAGCTTGGTAACATTTAATTCTTAGCATCAGACCAACGCAACAGATGAAAACCACAATTCAGATACTGATACAGTGACACAGTGTAAAATGTTTGCAGGGGAGAAGGAACAAGCAAAGTACATCCAAAAAGCTTTATCCAGAGCACAAAAACTACAAAGGAATGTTGTGTTCTTAAGCACTTTCGGACAACTATTGGTGCTTTTCCACTAGCATACAGGAACCAAGCCATACTCCAGTTGTACTGCAAAGAGACTAGTTAAAGCACAGTTCCAGCTCAATTTGGTTTTCCATTGCATTAGAGTCCGCTCTGTAAAGCAGTTGCAGGGGTTTGGAGTGTGACAGTGATGTAAAACTGAAGAGATGCTTATTTACTGTTCACGCGGCATACATCATGATTTATTATGTGCTAATTACCGCTAACAAGTAACTCGTAAATTCCTTGTTCTTAGTCGGAAATTTCAACTGAAACACCCCCTGAAGTTGGAATTCCGACTAGTAAACTCTGAGGAATCGACACAACCCAGAGTTCAGAATTCAAGATGGCTGCGCCCTTTATCATCAGAAGTTAAAGCTGTAGTTCTCTGTTTATTAGCACTGATGTCTTATTTGTGGCTCATTAAATGTGCCGTACACGCAGTACTGCCCAACCGCTATCTGTGGACTTCTTGCTACAGTGTGTTTATGCACAAAATACCACATAATGTGCCGTTATCCACCGATGTCACTAACAATTAACCAGGCTACAACTGGGGCCTGTTTCACCAAGCAGGATTTCTTGCTTAGGTGGAGAACTTTTTGGATTTAAGGTAGTCTGGCCTAAATTTAAGTGAACAAAGATAAAGGCCATTTAAACTGGGGTAAATTAAATCAGACACCTTATCTGGGTAAGGAAGAAATCTTGCTTTTTGAAATGGGTCCCTAGTACTGCTAAATTGCTTTTAGACTTGCTCTACTGAAATGCTGTTAACTCATGTGTGACATCATTCCCATTTTCAAGTTCTGACCTCCAAGGTACATGGAACACAGTATAAGTATTCACTTGCGTAAATTTGCATTATAAATCCATTCTTTTCTACTGTTCTAAAGTACATTTTTCAAGTTCAGAGTTATCGGGAATGCATCAACACATCACGATGTGCAATAAATAATGTATAGATAATGCTCCTTTTTCTATAGATGATTCTTGCATATTGACATAGGACACCGGTATCACCAGTGTGGCTCAGTTCTTTGTTGCAGTGGAAACGCACCATATTATGGAAAGATCCCAAAATAAAAATAATTAGAATTCTCAAGACCTTAAGGAGCAGACCTTCAATACCAAACACAGTTTAAATCAAGCCCAGAAGGAAAAACCAACACATGCCTCTTCCAAAGACTATCTGAACGAAGAGTATGCTGTACTCTGGCAGACAGGTGGATCCTTTAAACCTGCATGTGGATCAAGCACCCGGAGAGGGAGGGAGGGAGGGAACAAAGCCAAGCTCTCACCGGTGTTGTCTGCTTGCTGTTATGTGTTGACAGCTCGCTCTTATTTGAGCAGAACCAAACTGATCCATGCTGTCAAGTATGTCTCCCATCCCCAAACATCACTTTCTCTTCTTTATCCTCCTCCTTACATGCTAACTGGTGATAAATCTGGCCATGCAGAAAAGAGAGAACAAAGGGGAAGAAAATTTCTTCTTCCTTCCACCATTGCTAAAAAAAAAAAATAATTTAACCCAAATCAGTCCAGGAGATATTAACTGTTAATTTTGGCACAATTCTCTCACACACAAACACACTGCAGGAATGTGTCGGCTATTTTTTTTTTTTGATATCAAAAGTGGCTACCTCTTTTAAAAGTGTTCATATACTGCCTCAACATTCCGATTCTTAAAAGGACATACATATAAAATTAATATTTCATACAAAATCTATAATTTAAAAATTTTATAATTTTTTTGAAGTCTGAAAGTTTGAAATTAATTACTCAAGCTATAAAAATAGATGAAGTTTAATAAAAATCTTATTCAGATCTATGACAACAGCTAGTTCCGACACCTTTGGATGACACAGCTGAGTTTTTTTTAAATGAGTTCTTAGAAGATCAGCTTGGCACAATTTTCATCAGTTCTTTTCGGCAGTTTCGCTGAAGTTTCATACTTCTCATAGACCTTTCAAATCTTTCTTCAGGTTCTCAAAGGCATTCAATTCAGAATTTTACCTGGGCCACTCAAAGATATTCATTCCATATTCTTTAGCCACTTCAGTGTATTTTTGGCTGTTGACCACATTTTTAACAGACTGAAAAAAAGCATTCCTTTGTTATTCATATTACTTTTGCAGCATGTTTTTTGCTTTGTTCCTAACAAGATTTCCAGTCCCATAAGACAGCACATCATGCTTTGCTGTAAATCTGGTATTGAGTGGGGTCTATTGATATACTGTGTTTGGTCTGCAGGAAATCAAGCTCTTAGTATTCAAGCCTCAAAACTCTGATTAGGTCTTATCTGACATCACCACCTTCGGCTACATTTTTGCAGAATTACTCCAATCCTTGGCTGCATGCTCCACGTGTGATCTGAGAAGGCTTTAATTTTAGTAATGGCTTCCTTCTTGCCTCCATGCCAAACTGGCTATTTTTGAAAAGTGGTCTGGATGTTGTTAACAGATTTTTCTCCCATCTTAGCCATCAAATTCCAAAGGTGTTATAGTTGTTTCTGGACACACAATGACTTCAGTAAGCAGTTTCCTCCATGCTAGAAAGCGTGATTTAGAGCAACAGTCTTACCTAGAATCCAAATTCAGCGATGATACCTTCTATTTTATGATGACTGAGTACACGGCACACACATATTTCTTGGAAGTTCTACATGTCTTGTACTTAACCTAATTCCCACCCCATTCCCAAGTCAGGTGAGGTCAGGTTGGGGAAGCACATACTTGTACAAGTTGCCGCACCCACTACATGACAAAACAACTCAGGGTCCCAACTGGCAACCCCACTCAGTTCAATCCCATTCTCCAGAAGTGCCCATCTATCTGCCGCAGCCAAATGTTATGCAGGTGTCTACTTGGCCTGGTTCAACTACTTGGTTCCACAGCAATGAGGATCCTGCAAACTGGATTACCCTCAGGGAATTGTATCACATGACCGTAGTGTCGTAAATGATGCTCCCTCATAATGCAGGTAATGTGCCTCCTTCAGGACACCCTGGGCAACAGCCTGTTTGACACAACGTCAAACTAGTGGTATGTAAGGATACTCTGAAGTAGTGCTGTAGTTCTCGAGACCAGTCTTGGTCTCAAGACCGGTCTCGAGACCAATTTTTTGTGGTCTCGGTCTTGTCTTGGTCTCGGACATAGCGGTCTCGATGGGATGGGGAAAAAAAAGGGAAAACAGCACATCCTCACAGAACAGTATCATTATTTATTACGCGCCTCAGTTCAAATGCAACCAATCAGATGCATCTATTTTAAAAACATTACATTGTATACATTTTCTCAAAGGACACTGCCAGTGCTTCACAGTCCACACACATCATACAACTCGCATCATGGCGAAGTCGGCGAAGAAATGTCCGAAAATGTCTGCGAAGTCTATAGCATAGTTATAATTCAAATAAATTACGTATTTTACATTCATTAGAAAGCACAGTCTTGGAGGGGCAAGTCAATCTGGAGGCTCATTCTCTTCAATTCACAGCAAAGGATCATTACATAGCCATATTCATAGCTTACCCGAGGCCTCAGTCACTGGTATAAGAGATTTAATATGAACATCTTCTGGTACATCCCATCTCTTTCCCTTGACGAGGGCTGATAAAATGGTTACAGGTAGGGATGCACTGATACCGATACAGGCAGCGGGTATCGGGCAGATACTGCACTCATATACTGATACTCATAAAAATTGCCTGATACCAAGGACCGATATCACTTATTTGCAACATCACGCTAAAACTCAAAGCTGCGGTATTTTTTCCAGACTGTAAGGTCTGTTATGCTAAAGTGTGAAGAGAAGGAAGGGACAGCACACCATTGAATTAACACAAGCAATCTGATCAAACAACGCACCATAGTGCAAAGTACACGGAATTTGCTAATGCTAGCAGAGAAAGCCAGCAAATTATGGAAAAGCGAGAGAAAATGCAACAGACGCATTATTTATATCAAACAAACAAGTTTCGTTAATGTTAGATATAACTAATGCTTCAGGTTCAATCGCAAATATAAGTACAGATGTGTGTATTTTGTCTTCATTCTTATAAACGTTACCAAGCAGACCAGTCACACCTCTGGTGGTCTGGGTCACTGCAAAGTATAGATACATTTCAGGAGAGGTGCATGACAGACCACGACAGGGTCCATGGCTATGTCGTACTAACGGTGTCAATTCGACTTAGAATTATAAACCAGCCTTTACAGTCACACATGATAAATCACATGCATGTTGTTACGTCCAGGTGTCGGCTAGCGCACAAGCAGATGAGTTGAGCCGTGGATACAGGCAAACAGGGTTTATTAAGAGGGAAATGAGGGAAACGAGCAACACTGAACACAATGTCAATAACAGATCTGGGGAAACTAACTCAGACGCAGACTAAAATACACGGGACAAGCTGAAAATAACAGGCAACAGGTGAATCCAATTGGGAAGTAACACGAGGTAACGAGGGGGGCGTGGCACACACGAGGATCGGACGAGCCGGGAGTGACATGTGTATACAAGGTTTCCGTTAAGTCTGATGTTGCCTTACATGTAAAAGAATGATCACAGTCTCTTCCACGCAGTGAGG